>CM038216.1:51390951-51706712 GCA_021442155.1 Cymbidium sinense
ATTCCATCTCTATCTCCAGTGCCCAGTGCCAAATCCCTTTACTACTCTTTTTTGGTCTCATCAAAGATCTTAGCCTGGTGGCCCAGGGCCCAGGAGATCAGGCTTTGGGGGTCTTGGGCCCAGGGCCTAGGCCCAGGCTCAGCTTGGCTCCAGAACCAGCTACCTAGGATTTAGGGTTCATTTAGGGTTTACTAGGGTCTATTTTAAGCACCCAAGTTTAGGTTTATTTAGTTTATTTTTTATTCATTTAAGTTTATTTTAATTTTAATTTTTATTTAGGTTTATCTATTTTTATTTAGTTTAGTTTTTTTGTTTAGATTTTTTATTTTATTTTATTTTTTAAGTTTAGGTTTATTTTTTAGTTGAGTTTTATTTTTATTTTATTTTTTAGGTTTAGCTTTTCCTTCTTATTTCAGTTTATGTTTAGGTTTTAAATTGTTTAGTTTAGTTTATTTTAATTTAGGTTTAGGTTTATTTTATTTTGTTTATTATATTTTTATTTTAGGTTTAGGTTTTATGTTTTTTTTTTATTTATTTTTAGGTTTATTTTTTAGGTTTAGGTTTTTACTTAGTTTTTATTTTATTATATTTTAGGATTATTTTATTCTTATTTTATGTTTAATTTTTATTTTATGTAGGTTTTTTATTCTTAAGTTTATTTATTTTTTAGTTTAATTTAGGATTTTATTTATTTTATTTTAGTTTACTTTTATTTTGTATTTTATTATATTTTAACCTTTAGGTTTAGGTTTTAGTTTAAGTTTTTATTTTTTTTATTTTTTTATTTTATTTAGGTTTAGGTTTTTTTATTTATTTTATTATTAAGATTTATTTAGTTTAGGTTTAGGTTTTTAGGTTATTAGAGCTTAAGGTTTAGGATTTAAGGTTTAGGGTTTATGGTTTAGGGTTTTAGGGTTTAGGGTTTTAGGGTTTAAGGTTTAAGGTTAGGGTTTAGGGTTTCGGGTTTAGGGTTTAGGGTTTTGAGAGTTTAAGGTTTAGGGTTTAGGATTTCAGGTTTATGGCATTTTTTTTAAATTATGTAAATCGATAGGTATAGGTTTCTTTAGTTTATTTTTTATTTATTTGAATTTATTTTTATTTAGGTTTATTTTTTATTTTTTTTATTTAATTATTTATTATAGGTTTATTTATTTTTGTTTAGGCTTTTTATTTTAGTTTATTTTTTAGGTATAGGTTTAGGTTTAAGTTTACTTTTTAGTTGAGTTTTATTTTTATTTTATTTTTTAGGTTTAGGTTTTATTTTTTATTTTTAGGTCAAGTTTAGGTTTTTATTTTATTTTTTTTAGGTTTAGGTTTTAGGTTTTTATTTTGGGTTTATTTTTAAGTTTTATTTTTTAGTTTTAGTTTAGGCTTATTTTTAGTTTATTTTATTTTATTTTAGTTTATGTTTAAGTTTAAGTTTAGTTTATTTTAGGATTATGTTTAGGTTTCATTTATTTTAGTTTAGTTTATTTTAGTTTAGGTTTAGGTTTATTTTATTTTGTTAATTTTATTTTTATTTTAGTTTGAGGTTTTTTTTTAGTTTAGGTTTTAGGTTTTAATTTTTATTTATTTTTAAGTTATATTTTTTTATTTTTATTTTTTTAGTTTATTTTATTTTATTTTAGATATTTTATTTTATTTTATATTTAGTTTTTATTTTATTTAGATTTTATTAGATTTTATTTTATTTTTAGTTTAGTTTAGGTTTTTTATTTATTTTATTTTGGTTTATTTTTTATTAGTTTATTTTATTTTATTTTATTTAGGTTTAGGTTTTAGATTAGCATTTTATTTTAAATTAGGTTTATATTTATTTGTATTATTTAGTCAGGTTTAGGATTTAGGAAGTTTAGGGTCAGGAGGTTTAGGAGGAGTGGTTAGGAGGGTTTAGGGAGGAGGTCAGTGGTGGTTTAGAGTTTATCAGGTTTTGGTTTAGGGCCCAGCTTTATGGAGGGTATGATTTAGTGGGAGGAGGTTTAAGGTAGAGAGTTTGGGTGGGTAGGCTCATGTTTAGGAGGGAGTTAGTATTTTAGTTTAGGAGGGAAAGGTTTATGGTTTATGAGTTTAGGAGGGGGGAGGTGGGGAGTTTAAGTTTGGGAGTAGTTAGAGATTAAAAGTGGAGGGTTTAAGGTGGGTAGGGTTTAGGAGGGTTTAGGGTTATTTAGCAAGGTTTTAGGATCAGGAGTGGAGGAAGTTTAGTGGGCAGGTTTGGGAGTGATCAGATGGTGATAGTTTAACCAGGGTTAGTTTTTAAATTAAGCAAACCAGTAGGTTTATGTTGATTTAGTTTATTGTTTATTTGAGTTTATTTTATTTTATTTATTAGGCTTATTTTTAATATTTAGTTTAATTTATTTATTTTAGTTTAGGTTTTATTTTAGTTTAGTTTTAGGTTTAGTTTATTTTTAGTTAAGTTTATTTTATTTTATTATTTAGGTTTAGGTTTTATTTTATATTTTTAGGTTTAGGTTTGGGTGTTTATTTTATTTTTTTGGTTTAGGTTTTAGGTTTTTATTTTTGAATTATTTTTTGGTTTTATTTTTTAGTTTACATTTTGGTTTATTTTTAGTTTATTATATTTTTACATAGTTTAGGTTTATGGTTTGGTTTAGTTTAATTTTGGTTTATGTTAGGTTTATTTTATTTTGTTTATTTTATTTTTATTATAGGTTTAGGTTTTTTTTTTAGTTTAGGGTTTAGGTTTTATTTTTTTTATTTATTTTAGGTGTTATTTTTAGGTTTATTTCTTTAGGTTAAGGTTTCTATGTAATTTTTATTTTATTTTATTTTAGGTTTATTTTATTCTTATTTTATATTTAGTTTTTATTTTATTTAGGTTGTTTGTTCTTAGGTTTATTTTACTTTTTAGTTTAGTTTAGGTTTATATTTATTTTGTTTTAGTTTATTTTATTTTATTTTATATTTAAGTTTAGGTTTAGGTTTTAGTTTAGGTTTTTATTTTTTTTATTTTTTTATTTTTTTTATTTAGGTTGAGTTTTTTTTATTTATTTTATTATTAAGTTTATTTAGTTAAGGTTTTTTGGGTTTATGGTTTAGGTTTAGGGTTGTTTTGGGTTGGGTTGGCCGGGTTTTAGGGTTTATGGTTTAGGATTATGATTAGGGTTTAGGTTTAGGGTTTAGGGTTTAGTGTTTTGGATTTAGGGAGGGTTTGGGTCAGTTAGCAGGGTTTAAGGTGGAGGTTAGTTTTAGGGTTTGGTTTAAATTACAAAAGACGTTTAGGTTTATTTAGTTTATTTTTATTTATGTTAGTATATTTTATATTTATATTTATTTAGGTTCATTTTACTTTTATTTTATTTTATTTATGTTTTATTTTATTTTAATTAAATTAGGTTTAGCTTTTTATATATTTTATTATTAGATTTATTTTGTTTAGGTTTAGGTTTTATGTTTTAGGGATTAGGGAAGAGTTTAGGGTTTAGGATTTAGGGAGTTTAGGAGGTTTAGGAGGGTTTAGTGTTTAGTGTTTACGGTTTAGGGTTTAGGGTTTAGGATTTAGGGTTTAGATTTTAAGGTTTAGGGTTTAGGTTTTAGGGTTTAGGGGTTTAGAGTTTTTTAGGGTTTAGGGTTTAGGGTTTAGTGTTTAGGGTTTTGGTTTTAAGTCTTGGGTTTAGGTTTTAGTTTAGGGTTTAAGGTTTTTGGTTTTTTTTAATATAGAACAAATTCAGATTCAACATTTCTTCATTTTGATTTCATCAACCAAGTAACACACTAAGGTTTTTAAGACATAAGTAATGACATAGATAAAAAATGAGCTCACATAGAGCAAATCAAAATCCTTGGATAATTAGAACCGTCTTTACTGTAAAGATAGTTCCATATGCAGCAGATTGGATCGAACATTCTTCAATTTCTCTAGTTTCCATCAGAACCACCCAAGCTTCTCGAGTAGCATGAAACACTAACATATCCCTGATCTTGCCCTCCGCCGCCACTACGGCTGTAACCTCCGTTGTTCCTCCTACCTCCATAACCACCACTGCTCCGACCACCACCAACAACTCTAGATCCCCCACCACTACTGCGATGACCGCCACTTCTTCATTCTCCTCGGATCTAGATCGAGCGATTGACGGTGATGTTCTGGCCGGTTCCATTCTTAGAGTTTAGTTTTATTAGGTTTAGCATTTAGGTTTATTTTTTTTATTTATTCAGTTCCTTTGGGTTTAGGTTTAGGGTTTGGGGTTTAGGGTTAGGGTTTAGCGTTTAGGCTTTAAGGTTTAGGGCTTAGTGTTTATGGTTTGGGATTTAGGGTTTTAGGCTTTAGCCTTTTAGGGTTCAAGGTTTAGGGTTAGGGTTTATGGTTTTAGGGTTTAGGGTTTTAGGTTTAGGGTTTAAGTTTTATAGGGTTTAGGGTTTAGGCTTTAGTCTTTGGCTTTAGGGTTTAGAGTTTTAGGTTTAGGGTTTAGGTTTGGGTTTAGAGTTAGGATTTAGGAGGTTAGTTAGGGTAGGAGTGGTCAGTTCAGTAGTGGAGGGAGGTTAGTAGGTAAGAGTGTAGGAGATTGGAGGAGTTTAGGGTTTGGATTAGTTTAGGATTTAGGTTTAGGGTTTATGGTTTTAGGTTTTTTACAAAAAAAATCAAGCAACCCAGTTTAGGTTTAGTTTTTATTTTAGTTTAATATATTTTATTTTTAGTTAGGTTTATTTTTATCTTTATTTTATTTATTTTAGTTTTGGTTTTATTTTATTTTTAGGTTTAGGTTTAGGTTTAGGTTTAGGTTATTTCTTAGTTTAGTTTTATTTTTATTTTATTTTTTTAAGTTTGGGTTTTATTTTTTATTTTTAGGTTTAGGTTTAGGTTTCTATTTTATTTTTTTTCGGTTTAGGTTTTAGGTTTTTATTTAAGGTTTATTTTTAGGTTTTATATTTTAGTTTAGGTTTAGATTTATTTTTAGGTTTTTTTTTTGGTTTAGGGTTTCGGTTTAGGTTTAGGTTTTATTTATTTTAGTTTAGTTTATTTTAGTTTATGTTTAGGTTTATTTTATAATGTTTATTTTATTTATATTTTAGGCTTAGATTTTTTTTTGTTTAGGGTTTAAGTTTTTTTCTATTTATATTTAGGTATATTCTTTAGGTTTAGGTTTTTTTCTAGTTTTTAAATTATTTTATTTTAGGTTTATTTTATTTTTATTTTACATTTTGTTTTTATTTTATTTATGTTTTGTATTCTTAGGTTTATTTTATTTTTAATTTAGTTTAGGTTTTTATTTATTTTATTTTATTTTATTTTTTGTGTGTTCATGAAACTAGAATTAGGTTAGGATCTTGGAATATAGGTACTCTTACAGGTAAATTAATGGAATTAATAGATATTATGGTTCATAGAAAGATAAATATTTTATGTGTTCAAGAAACTAAATGGGTTGGGGAGAAGGCTAAGGAGATTGATAGTTTAGGTTTTAAACTTTGGTATTCGTAAAAGTAACTAGAAATGGTGTAGGTGTGATTATAGATAAAAGTTTAAAGGATAATGTTATAAGTATTAATAGATGTGGAGATAGAATTATAGCTTTAAAGATTATTGTTGATACTAAGATTATCAATGTTATAAGTGTCTATGCTCCTCAAGTAGGTTTGGAGGTAAGCTCAAAAGAAAAATTTTGGAATGAATTAGAGGATTAATACAAAAGATACCTCTTGAAGAAAAGTATTTATTAGAGATTTAAATGGACATGTTGGTAGAGTGGTAGAAGATTTTAAAAGTATTCATGGTGGTTATGGATTTGGAGTGACTAATGAAGAAGGTAGGACTATATTAGATTTTGCCTTAGCTTATGATTTTGTAGTTGCTAATACTTTATTTAAGAAAAGAGATGAACATATTATTACTTATAAAAATGGATCTAGTAAAACACGATTGATTATTTTTTGATAAGAAAAATAGATCGTTTAGATTGTAAAGATTGTAAGGTCATTCCAAGTGAAATTTTAAGTACCCAACATCGACTATTAGTTTTAGATTTTAAGATGAAAGGTTGTAAGAGAAAAATAAACTTAATTATTGTCCTAGGATTAGATGGGGACACTTAAAGAACACAAATAAAAATATTTTTAAGAGCAAGCTACAAGAAATTAAAGTTTGGGATGTTCATAAGGAAGCGTTATGTGGGAAAAAGTATCAAGTGCTATTAAACAAGTTGCTAAAGATGTGCTTGGCGAATCAAAAGGAAAAGCTTCTTTTAATAAGAATAGTTGGTGGTGGAGTCAGAGTGTGCAAGAAAAGATAAGAAATAAGAAGCATTGTTATAAAACTTGGTTTAGATGTAAAACTCGATTGGGAAAGATATAAAATGGCACAGAGATTCTAAGAAAGCAATATATGATGCAAAAAAAGCTTTTAGTGATTTATACAATAGATTAGATACTAAAGAAGGTGAAAGATGTATGTATAAGTTAGCCAACCAAAGAGATAAGAGAAGTAAAGACATAGTTCAAGTGAGGAGTATTAAGGATGAAAATAATAAAGTGCTTTTCTTAGAAAAAGATATTGAAAATAGGTGGATGAGGTATTTTAATAAACTTTTCAATGAAGGATCTGAAAACGATTGATTTTAGTAACCTTAATACCCTAAACAAAAAGAGAATTTCATTTTATCATCGTATTAGTAAATGAAGTTAGTGAAGCTTTAAAGAAAATGAAATGTGGAAAAGCGAGGACCGGATAATATTCCAATAGAAGTGTGGAAATGTTTAGGAGATCAAGGAATTTCTTGGCTTACAAATCTTTTTTAATGTTATTTTAAAGACTAAAAAGATGCCAGATGAGTGGAGAAAGAGTTTGTTGGTTCCTATATTTAAGAATAAAGGTGATGCACAAGATTGTGCAAATTATAGAGGAATTAAGTTAATGTGCCATACATTAAAATTATGGGAGAGAGTAATTGAGCATAGGTTACGATGTGATACAGAAGTTTCTCACAATGTCAGTTTGGTTTCATGCCGTAGATCTACTATGGATGCTATACATTTGTTAAGAGGTTTGATGGAGAAGCATAGAGAAAATAAAAAATCTACATATGATATTTATTGATTTAGAGAAAGCTTATGATAAAGTCTCAAGAGATGTTCTTTGGAGAGTTCTAGAACAAAAGAAGTTAATATTGGTTATATTCAAGTCATTAAAGATATGTTTACTAGAGCTATCACTTGTGTCCAAACACAAGGAGGATTGACAAACTATTTTCCTATTTCTTGGATTACATCAAGGATCAACATTAAGCCCTTATCTTTTACTTTAGTTATGGATGTTCTTGAGGCATTTACAAGAAGATGTACCACGGTGTATGCTTTTCGATGACATTCTTCTTGTTGATAAGACTAGAGAGGGAGTCCAACGAAACTTGAATTATGGAGGTCAACTTTAGAGTCTAAAGGTTTTCGTTTAAGCATCTAAAGCTGAATATATGGAGTGTAATTTTAGTTGTAGAAATTTTAGTGGTAGTGTTGTGACTTTAGGTGATCAAGTCATTAATAAGAGTGGCGATTGATATTTAGGCTCTATTGTTCAAAATGATGGTGAAATAGATGGAGATATTATTAGTAGAATTCAAGTTGGATGGGAAGTGGAGGAATGCATCGGCCTATTATGTGATAGAAAAGTTCCACTTAAACTTAAGGGAAAATTTTATAAGATGGTGGTAAGACACGCAATGACTTATGTTCTGAGAATGTTGGCCAATAAAAGAGAAACATAAGACTAAGTTAGTATTACGAGATGAGGATGCTCAGTGGATGAGTGGCTTTACTCTTAGAGATAAAATGCAAAATGAGTATGTTAGGGAAAAAGTTGGAGTAGCTCCGGTGGCAGATAAGATTAGAGAGAGTCGCCTTAGATGGTTTGGCCACATAAAGCGTCATCCATCCGATGACCTGATTAGGAGAGTAGATGCATTAGATTTTCCTTAATGTAAGAAAGGTATAGGTAGACCTAAAATGACTTGTTAAGATGTATAAAAAAATGATCTTATACTCGAATTAAATGAGAATTTGACACATAATAGGACACAATGGAGACGAAGGATTCATGTAGCCGACCCCACCTAGTGGGATTAAGGCTTGTTGTTGTTGTTGTTGTTGTTGTTGTTGTATTTTATTTTTAGGTTTAAGTTTAGCTTTAGGTTTTAGTTTTGGTTTTTACTTTATTATATTTTCTTATTTTATTTAGGTTTAGGTTTTTTTATTTTTTTTATTTTTAGGTTTTATTTAGTTTAGGCTTATGTTTTTAGCTTTTTAGGGTTTATGATTTAGGATTTACGGTTAGGGTTTAGGGTTTAGGGTTGTAGGTTTTATGGTTTATGGTTAGGGTTTTAGGGTTTAGGGTTTTAAGGTTTAGGGTTTAGTGTTTAGGGTTATTGATTTAGGGTTCAAGGTTTAGGGTTAGGGTTTTTTTGAATGTTTTTTTAATTTTTTTTTATTTTTGTATTTTTTTTAAAATTAAGTTAAGTCGCAGGTTTAAGTTTATTTAGTATGTTTTTTATTTATTTTAGTTAATTTATTTTAGGTTTACTTATTTTAGTTTAGGTTTTATTTTAGTTAATTTTTTCTTTAGGTTTAGGTTTAAGTTTATTTCTTAGTTAGTTTTTTATTTTATTTTATTTTTTGGTATAATTTTTTTTTTAGGTTGAGTTTTAGGTTTTTATTTTATTTGGTTTAGGTTTTAGGGCTTTATTTTAGGTTTATTTTTAGGTTTTATTTTTTAGTTTAGGTTTAGGTTTATTTTTAGTTTATTTTATTTTATTTAGGGTTTAGGTTTAGGTTTAGGTCTAGTTTATTTTAGGTTAAGGTTTAGGTTTTACTTATTTTAGTTTTGTTTATTTTAGCTTAGGTTTAGGTTTATTATTTATATTTTAGGTTTAAGTTTTTTTTTAGTTTAGGGTTTAGGTTTTATTTTTTAATTTATTTCTATGTTTTATTTTAGGTCCGTTTTAGATTTAGGTTTTATTTACTTTTATTTTATTTTATTGTAGGTGTATTTTATTATTATTTTATGTTTAGTTTTATTTTATTTAGGTTTTTTATTTTTTATTATTTTAGTTTAGGTGTTTATTTATTTTTTCTAGTTTTTTTTTTATTTTTTATTTTATTTTCTATTTAGGTTTAAGTTTAGGTTTAAGTTTTGGTTTAGGTTTAGGTTTTAGTTTAGGATTTTATTTTATTATATTTTATTTTATTTTGGTTTAGGTTTTTTTATTTTTTTTAGGTTTTATTTAGTTCAGGTTTAGGTTTTTAGCATTTTAAGGTTTAGGGTTAGTTGACGGTCTAGGGTTTAGGCTTTAGGGTTTATGTTTAAGGTTTATTATTCAGGTTTTAGTTTAGGGTTTGGGATTTTTGGTTTTTTAATAGAGAACAAATTCAGATTCAGCATTTCTTCTTTTTGATTTCATCAACCAAGTAACAAACCAAGTTTTTTAAGACACAAGTGACAACATAGATCAAAAATGAGCACGCATAGTGAAAATCAAAAATTGTAGATAACTATAATCGTCTCTACTATAAAGACATAGTTCCATAAGCAGCAGATCGGATCGGTCGTTGTTTAATTTCTCCAATTTCCATCAGAACCATGCTAGCCTCTAGAGTAGCCAGATCCACCATCATATCCTCGATCTCTCCCTCCGTCACCACCACGGCTGTATCCTCAGTCGCTCTTCCCACCTCGATAACCACCATTGATCTAACCACCACCTCCATATCCACCAGTACCTCCAGATCCCCCACCACCATTGTGATAACCGATGCCTTCACCTTTGCCTCCACTACCAGATCTAGATTGAGCCTGGTTGATGGTGATGTTCATGTTGTCAAGGTTCTACCCATTCTTAGGGTTTAGGTTTTTTTTATAGAAATTAAGGGAATTTTATTGCCACAAAGAAAAAGTATAAAGTCCTTAGAGGGGTTAAACCTCTAAACTAATGCTCAAAGATCTACAATAAGTCCTAAAGAGATAAACCCTCTAACTATTACAATAATATAAGGAAAAAACAAAAGCAAAGTAAAACCAAATTGGCAACAACAATAAATCCATGTACGCAACAGCAACATCCACTAGGTCCTTTTGATTCCAGCAAGATCCACCTACAAGATTCTCCCAACCTATAAAAGAAATCTGCAACATACTAATTAAAGGATGAGTACAATTAAGCGAGCATAAAGAGTATGAGCAAAGAAAAGGAGCAAAGTAAAGAAAAGGCTCAGGAATATAATTTCAAATCCCAATCCAAGTCCAAACTCAATTCCAAATGATTGAAACCCAAGATAAAATCCAAACTTGAAATCATTCCCAAGCCTTTTAATCAACCTTCATGAACTTAGCCAAATTTCCATCCAATTCAATCCAAAGTCAATTGATTTTTTTACAAATCAATTATACCTTCAATTATCTTCTCAAATATAAATGAAATATAATTTCAAATAGCCAAATCAAATCCAAAATCAAATCAAAACCTAATTTAAACCCTTTAAGCCATTTCCTTGAACTTGGCCAAAACCCATCTAAATCAAGCCAAAATCAATGGATTTTCTCTTGAATCAATCATTCCTTCAATCATCTATCCAAATATAAATGAAACCATCTAGTCAAACCAAAATAAACCCAAGTCAAACCTAGCCCATTTTACTTAAAATATTCAAATGAACCAAAACTCATTTAAATCCAAACAAATTGCAATTGGATTTATATATCAATCTCAAATCTATATATAAACTCAACTAAATCAAACTCTACCCAAAATCAAGCCAACTAAATCTAATTGGTTCACTTGACCCAAAGTGGCCAATTTGACCTACATGAACTAAAATCCAATTCAATCCAAATTAATGTAAATTAAGCCAATCCAAACTTGATGTCATAAATGTTGATCACCCTAGGATGATCAATTGATATAAATTAGGTCAATCCAATTCATCCTAGCCCATTGAGCAAGTTAACCCTTTAGCCTATATGAACCCAAACTAGCCAAATTACAACCTAAGATAAATCCATTGAAACCAATGATTCAAATCAAACCAAAATCAATATTTAAACATGACTTGACCTTCAATTGAGCCAAACCTAGTAGCCATCTTGACCCAAGTTGACCCAAATTAACATAAAGGGTTAAATTAGACTAAACCCAAATTAAATCCAAATTCAATCAAACTAAAGCATGCAATCCTCTCCAAATTGTCATATTAACTTGACCTGATCCTTGGTTTGACCTAATTTGACCAATTGTTCAACCTAACCCATTTTGATCCAATTTGACCCATATGGGTTAAATTGAGCCAAACATAACCAAATGAAATCCAAATGACATTAAATTTGGTCCAACTCACTTTTGGCTCATTTCAAATTTGTCTAAATCAAATTCAATGCCAAATGACCACTCAACCCTTAGTCTAAGGGTATCATATAAGACAAAAAACTTATGTAAATGGTCATTTCTCTTCCTTGGCCACTTGGTACTCATCCATTGGTCCACCTAGGCTCCAAGGACAATGTCCAATCTGACCCAGGAGGTGGTTGGGTCAGCCATGACTCATAGAGGTGAAATCACCTCCCCTTTAGAACACTTGGCATTAAGGGTCTCCACTTCCCTTTGATAGGACACCCACTTGACCTTCATAACAGCCACCTCCTATGCCTTGGCCAACCAAATTAAGTCACTTAAGGAGAATCCCAACCACCCTAAGCCAAGGACACCCACTTGGAGCCAAAAATCACCATGGATCGGGTGATTTTTAGCCATTGCAAGGAGATAGAAAATAGAGAGGCACGACACTCATTTCACTCTCCTAGAGCACCCAAACCAACCAACAACCATTCCCACTTGGTTTTTGAGCAAAATCCATCAAAAATAAGTGGATTTTTGTGAGAAAGCGGTGACCATTGGTGTATATATTATTCTGAAGTGAAGCAAGAGCCTGAACCCATTCCAAAGCATCTTCTTGCCCTCAGGAGTGCACTCAGATCATCGCCACCATCAAAAATCATCCTCGATGAGGTAATTTTTAAGAACCATAGTCAGCCTTAGGTTCTTCTTTTTGTGATAGTTTTTGCTTAATTTTAGGAATTTCTTGGTGTCACTATCGACAAAGAGTTAGAATCATCAGATCTAATAAATGAAATTTTGGGCACCATAAAAGAGTTGGTAGACATCAATTCTACCTCTCTTTTAGAATATATCAGAGAAGCTAATTATTATAGTGGCAGGGTCCTACCACTTTGATCAACACCATAGGAAGAAGCAAACTAGTCATTGGAAATAATATAATTCTAAATCCTTCTTAAGATACAGAACATAATCTAAAATGAGGGCATCAAACTATTTTGAAGGTTAATGTTATGGTCTTAAACTATCTTATATTGGCTTAATGAGCCTTATGTTCAATTCGATGAATTTTGATGATGATAACAAATGAATGCTTGGTTTGTTGTGTATGTTTTATGTGTTTTGATATTAATTACTAATTACATATCCAATACATCTCACAATATGTTTGAGGAAATTTCAAGAATAGAAGAATGAAAGATAGATCAAAATGGATAATGAAGCTCAAGATACAATATTTTAGGTTATATGCATTTATAACTATCTTAGAAATTCATATGAGTTCATTGGCATGAATCAATTTGCTCACAATTTAACATATTATTTTTATTTATTTTAAATAATGATAATGAGGTTAATTTATCTAATTAACATTCACTTATATGTTTCATACATAGCATTTGAATTGTCAAAATAATAAATGATAATAAATTATGACTATTAAGTGTAATTAGTTTATATACTATATTTAATTTTAAGGTTATATGATAACTAACATATGTATGATTATATATAAACTATATCAAAATATTTAAATGTCATATTTCAAAATGAACAAAAATATGTGGAAATTTGAATTTTAGCCAAAGTCATTTTATATTCAAGGAATTTATATCGATTTCATCCCCAATAGATGCCTTGGATTTTTTTCCTTTAATTTGATAGGTTACATGGCCCATGTTTGATTAAAATTGAATTTATTATGACTTTTCAAACATTATCTGATTTTAATAATGAATGCATGCTGCATGCTTTGAATATATTAAGAGTCAAATTTGATTATTTTTGACTTTCCCATGTGAACAGTTGAATTTTGGCTATTTCAATTTAATATTTATTTAATATAAAGTATATGTTTATTTAATTTTAAATTATTATATGATAAAATGATGTTAGAATAATATATTTTTTGGAATAATTTAAAATAACCTTCTTGCTTATAAATATCCCTCATTCTCTTCATGAAAGCATTCCTCATTCAAATTCAAAATCCCTCCAAAAACCTATAGAGAAAATTTCCTAAATTTTTCTTCTAACTGTTCTCCAAATATTGCAAGATCGAGTCCTTGGTTTGGAAGCATCAACATCTTCAACTAAGCATACTTTTCTTGATCTTAATCTATTTTTAGTTGTTCATACTATTTTCACCATCTATTTATTCTTTCCAAATTATATTTTTTGGTGGATTAGTCTTTGGACATCAAAGTCTAAGTTTTTCACATCAAGGTTTCTTCAATCATTTTTTTTTTTGTGAAAAACTCTTGTGATAGTTTGTAGGATTTATTTCAACTTATTGAAATTTTTAACTTCCTACAAATTTCTTTTAATTTCTTGAAATATTTTATCATTAGTCTTACTTAAAGGATCATTTATTCTTATTTTAGAAGTATATTTTATGCATTTCAAATTAATTTATTGTGCTGAAATTATTTTCATAATTGCTAGATCTCTCTTTTTAATTAAAAGCTTACTAGTTTACTTAAATCTATCATATACTAATTTTATTTAACTATTTTGTGATTAGTTGCATTAATTAAAAGCTTCATTTTGGTTAAAATAAAATAAATTATTGGTGGAATTTTAGAGTATATGCTAGATCTATTATAAATCAAGTTTCTTTATCAAAATAAAAATTTATAAAATTTAAATTATTTTATTTGTCACTTATCATTTTATTTCAACTAATATCCTTTATTTCAAAAAAAATTATCTTGCTGAAATTTAGTAAAGCTTGTTTTTGTCATTATTTAATAATTAAGAAAAAGGAAGTTTAATAAAATTTTAATCTTTCTTACACTATTATATACATACTAGTTATATAGTTTCTCTTAAGCTTAAAATTATTCCTTGCTGAAATTTAATTTATTGTGCAATAGACTATTATGAATTTATTTTAAAATCATTTTTATATTAATCTACAAGTTGTAATAACATAAATATCTTAGTAAGATCACTTTAAGATATTTATTTAATATTTTTTATCAAAATTAAGTGAGCATTCTATCTTGCCAAATTAGTAAGTTATAAAGTGATCATTTATAAGTTGTGAGATCACTTTTTGAATTGGATAGCTTGGTATATTTGTGAGAGATAGATTTTATCAAAATTTATTATTTTGTATTTTTTTTGTGTAAAATTTATATCGGGTTGTACCCCTTTGTAGGAGAGTACTATTTATTGTAAGGGTTGTACTCGCCTGTTATAGGAGAGTACTATTTGTACGCTATTTTGCATTTAGTGGATTCCTAGCCAGGGGTAGCTAGGTGTGGACGTAGGCTAGTTTTGGGCTTTGGTCGAACCATGTAAAAATTGTGTGCCTATTGTCTCTCTTTACTTTAATGTACTTTTATTTTTGTTGCATTAAGAATTGTATCTTGTCATTATAAAATCAAATTATAATTTTCTACAAAAACTTAAAATTTAAGATTTAACTTTTAAAATTTTTAATATCGCCCAATTCACCCCACTCTTAGGTGCTATGTGACTCATAATTGTTATCAGAGCCTAGGCTCTTTTATTGGCTTAACATCCAAGAGTAGATCTTTTCACTATGGCACAAGGTTTCTCAAATGGTTCACTACGAGAGGGACAATCCACTCATAGACCTCCACATTTAGTTAGTGTACTATTTGATTATTGGAAAAATAGAATTAGTACATTTTTTAGAGGTCAAGATGCATTCATGTGGTATATGTTGACACATCAATATCATACACCCATAACAGAAGAAAATGGCATTAAAGTAGAAAAACCTTTTGAGGAATGGACTGTAGCTAAAAGAGAACTTGATGAATTAAATGCTAAGGCTTGTAATACTTTATATTTTACTTTATTACCTGATGATTACATGAAAATTTCTATGGTAAGTACAATAAAAGAAATATGGGATAAACTCATTATAACTTATCAAGGAACTAGTGAAGTTAGAGATGCTCACATAAATAGACTTGTTTATTAATATGAGTTATTTCATATGCCTCTATCTGAATCTATTTCTAATATGTATACTAGATTCTTTAAAATAATTGACACATTACATTCTCTTGGAAAAACATATAGGAATCAAGACTTAGTCTATAAGATTCTTAGATGTCTTCCAAAAGAATGGGAAGCTAAAGTAACAGTTATTAGGGAAGCTAAAGATTTATCTACTTATCCACTTGATCAATTTTTGGGATCTTTGATAGCACATGAACAAGTTACTGCTCAAAAGGATAAGATGGATAACTCAGCAAAAAGGGTGAAGGAGAAAGGAAAAGCAATTGCATTACAAGTTGATGATAGTGATGAGCATAACACCTCAAGCTTGAATGGTGATAGTGATGATGTTGTCATGCTATCCAAAAGGCTTGGGAACTTGCTAAGGAAGAAGAATCAAAGGTATAAAAAAAAATCTAAAAACTATAAATTTCAAACTAAGAAATTTCCTGCAGGTGAAGGGATCAGTTGCTACCATTATAAAAAAGCCTGGACACATAAGAAGTGATTGTCGAGAACTTGTTGAATCAAAGAAGAAAGAGATTGATGTGGAAAGAAGAAAAAATATGAAGGAGAAAAATTACCACAAGAAGAAGAAGAAGAAGGCTTTACGGACAATTCCAGATTTAAATGAATCAAGTACTTGCTCATCTGATGAAGAGGTCAATATATGTCTTATAGCAAATAGAAAATCTGACTTAAATTCTCATGAGGTTTGTAATGATATATCTTATGATTAATTAGATGATGTTTTTATTGATTTAGTTATTTAATATAAAAAAATAAAATGAAAATACAAAACCATAGAAAAAAGAACATAAAAATTTAGATATGCATTTTTGTGATTTAAAAAATGTGTGTGATAATTTAAAAAGTAAAAATAATTCTTTATTAAATTATTCCTTACCTATATGTAAACTTGAAAGATAGAATATCTAGTTAAAAGTAAGATTAGAATTATGTTTGAAATCACAAGTTCATTATAATGTTTCATTAAGTAAAACATTTAATAAAAATTATTTGCATCATACACATACAACTCATATACCTTATAATTATCATGCTAAGCCATATGCAAAAATTAATATTTGGTGCAACTATTGTGATAGAAAATGGCATATTTTAATTGATTGATATGCATGTAAATTACAAAACACTAAGCAATCATCTTATGTATGGATACCAAAAGGTACAAGCACTATGCAAACCACACATGCTAGATATCTTGCTTCAAATTTAGAATGTGGACCCAAACATGTTTGTGTTCCAAAAGTTAACATGTGATATTCATTTGGAAAAATTCCTTCAAAGAAAAATCAAAGAAGGCATGTGGTACTAGGACAGTGGATGTTCATGACATATGACGGGAGATAAAGATAAATTCACAACTTTAGAATCAAGTGATGGAGGATTTGTTACATATGGAGATAATGCAAAGGGAAAGATCATTGGCATTGGTTCTATTTGTAAGAATTCTATCACTTTAGATAAAGTTTTTTTAGTAGAAGGATTAAAACATAATTTAATTTCTATTAGTCAATTATGTGATAAAGGTTTGAATGTAGTATTTCATGCATCATATTGTATTATAAAAAATAATGAAAATGTTTTGTTAGCAGGACAAAGACATAAAAATATTTATTTCATTGATTTAGATAGCTTTCATGATGTGAATTTGAATTTACTTTGTTTTAAAAGAACTCATGATGATATATGGTAATGGCATACGAGACTATATCATATTAACATGCACACACTCAATAAAATTGCTAAACTTGATTTAATAGTTGGATTGCCTTAATTAAATTTTCATTCAAACTATCTTTGAGATGCATGTATTCAGGGTAAGCATTCTAGAAGCTCATTTAAAAGTGAAAATATTATTTCTACTTCTAGACCTCTAGAATTATTACACATGGATTTATTTGGTCTAATTAACACCACTAGCTTAGGTGGAAAAAATTATGGTTTTGTAATTGATGATAATTTCTCTAGATAGACTTGGGTTTTGTTTGTAATTTACAAGGATGATATTTTTGGTGAGTTTAGAAAGTTTTCTAAATATATTCACGGAGAACAAGGCCTTTTGATTAATAGGATTCAAACTGATCATGGTGGAAAAATTGAAAATAAATTATTGGAGGATTATTGTGATGAACATGGGATAAGACATAATTTTTTTGCGCTTAGAACTCCCCAACAAAATGGAGTAGTAGAGAGAAAAAAATAAAATATTAATTGAATTAAGTAGATCTATGCTTGATGAGTATAAATTGCCCACTAAGCTAAGATAATGAGTGCACCGTCACCTTCTACAAGGAGATAGAGGAGTGTTTGATTGGAACTTAAATTGATTCTTCCTTGCTCAATTAGTGGCAATCTCCTCAAGTCATACTCAACATAGAATATCCTATGAAAAGGAAAGACAAGAAATCCCCTCTAAAGAACACAATATAAACAAAGACTCAAAAAGAAAATGTTAACAACTTGGTTAGGTTACTTTTGTAGTTTAAAGACTGCTTTACCTAAGACCATAATGAAGTGCCCAATACATCTCTAAAGGTAGCAGTCTACAAACTGAAAATTGAACCTATTACTATTACTACTTTGCAAACTTTTGATGCGAACATTTGCACCAAGAAGAAGATCAAAGTTTGAAGTCAACCTTATTGAAGAAGAAAGATGCTATCATGATTACCCAACATTATGTCCAGTCAAAAGGAAGGCTGTCTTGAAGATGAATCCACATTACCTATTTGAAATTTAATAGTGGACATAGCCTCTTTACATGCAGTCTTCTCATTCAAGGATGGGTCAAATGATTCTAGAGGATGAGATGTCATTTTCACTTATAATTTCCATTAGAATTTATCGTTATAGGGTCACTCCTTTCACTGGTCACTAGTGTTAAAGAAAATGGAAGACCATCTTTATGGTCTGAGTAATTATCTTCAATTGGTTATGACACTATAGCCTAAAGTTGAATCCCCTAAAATATACAATTAGGATGACTTAGGGGAGTTTCTAAGGCTTGTAGTAAATCATCATGGGATAACAAGGATTGATCTAAAAGAGATTAAAGTGATATTAGAGATGTAACCTCCAAGATTCTACTTAATTGGAGAGATGGTTTAAACTCTTTCAAAGTTAGTCTATCTCAAAACTTTTCAAATCAAGATTCTACTTCCGATCATTGAAAGGCCTACCTTGGTGCTTCGAAAGATGAAAAGTAGTTTAAACCACTATGATAGGGGAGTGCTCGATGCTTCCAATCAATCAGCTCTATTTAAAGAAATACTATCTTTAAAATAATGTTTGAAAATAATTATCTTCAATAAAAATCCTATCTTTCCATTCATCAAATCCCTTCTTCATTGCAAGCATTATTTGCTTGTTTATGAATTGACCATGATGTGTTTTGGATAGGTGTACGAGAACTCAAGTAGCATCTTATCCTTCATCAACACAAACACAAACTACACACGATTCCTTGGTGCTATTAGGATAGATGTAAGAGAACCCAAGAGGCATTCTATTTTGAATAGTACAACTATGTTAGGTGTAAAAGAACCCGAGTTGGATCATATCTTGGTGGAGTCACATTGCCCCTGTGGCACCATTTCATCCACTCTTCGATGTGTTTAGGATAGGTGTAAGGAACCCAAGAATCCTATCCTTCATCAAGACAGCATAAATACAAACTACACATAAACACATGAACAAATATACATCTTTTATCTCGGGCTACTTTGATGTGGGATAATGCCCCCTATGGTCCTCACTCATTAGCTGCTCCACGTCGGGCTCACGTGTTACCCTGCTAGTGTGTCACCCCAGTGGTCCCTTGTTCAAGAGGATGTAAGTCTGGTACAGTTTTCTTCCTGACTTGACCTCTGTACATTGACAAGGGCCTTGTTAGCATGGTAGGCCTTACTGCATGATCGATCAACTACCCTCATGTTGGCTTTGTTTAAGATGATGTAAGTCTGCCACACCTTCTTAAACTAGCCATCATTTATTGACTTGGTTGAGTATATCTGATAAACATATATACACATCTTTTGTCTCAGGTTACTTTGATGTGGGATAACGGCCCCTACGGCACTCACCCATTAGCTATTCTAGGTCGGGCTGACGTGCTACCCCTCTAGTGTGTTACCTTAATGGTCCCTTATTTAAGAGGATGTAAGTCTTCTTAGCATTCCTTTCTAACTTGACCATTGCACACCTATGAGCACCTTATTAGCATGGTAGGCCTTATGATGCAGTCGGTAAGCTACCTTCATGTTGGCTTCGTTCAAGAGGATATAACTCTACTATATGCTTTCTTCTTGGAATATCCATCATGAACTAACCTGGCCGAGTAGAGGATTAGGGTATATGTCCCCAAGCAACACCTTTCCTTCTAACTACTTCAAGTCTTGGTCCAGTCCTTCTTTGTGACTCCCTACTTAGTAGTCACCCTTAAGTCGGGTTTAACTTATTGTGCCAGCAATAGGTCACCCCAACGGTTGTTCCTCACTTCAGAAGATGAAGTATGCTATGCTTTCTTTGTATACGTTGCACCCAGACCCTAGGTTGGATTGCACCTATCGAGCCAATGATAGACTATCTCGACTATTAGTTCCACTTTAGGGAGATATAAGTCTACGCCTTCTTCTTAGGTTGATTATCACACACTGATGGGCACCTTAGGTTGGTTGGTGTTCACTATGCTGACAACGACCCACCTGATGGATACACCACTCATGGTAAATGTAAGTCTACTATGCTTTCTCTTTGAGTTGGCCACTGTACACCTACAGGCTTTCTTATTTACAAGGTCAAAGATAACGCCCCTAGTGGCACCTCCACTATAGGCACTCTATTTGAATCACATCCTTTGCGACCCCATTTAGACACTGCCTGGGTTACTACTAGATTGGATAGCCCCCTTTCCCACTAACCACCCCAGTGGTTGGAGATTCTGTTCTACAAATGGATAGATTCTCCATTGGTCTAATAAATCTAAGATAAGTCTAGGCTGACATAGCCCTTTCTTAGTGTGGTCCCTTGCACACCAATAAGGTCCACAATAAGAAACAAACAATATATACATATTTTCTTGTGGATTATGAATTAATGCCCCCACAGGCACCTTTCCAAAGAAGGCATCATATCTTTATGGTAGTGTCAGTAAAACTCCCTATAGGAATCACCTGACTACTCTTGAGTTGAGATAAGTCCCCCGTGGCATTCTCTCAATAGTCTCCCTTAGGTCGAGTTCAATCTATTCTAGCACTAACAGGTTACCCCGATGGTCATCCTTGCTTTAGAAGATGTAAGTCTGCTAAACATTCTTTACAGCATAATCATTGCACATCGATGGGCAGCCCTAGGTCGGGTTTGATTTATTGTGCATCCAATGGGTCACCCCAACAATTGTTCCTTGCTTTGGAGATGTAATTCTGCTACACTTTCTCCAGCATAGTCGTTGCACATCGAAAGGCACCCCTTAAGTTGGATAGTCCTACCCTTCGAATGGTAGACTACTCCTTTGGATCTGTAAATCTGAGATAGGCTAAAGTCGACATAGCCCCTTCTCAGTGTGGTCCATCACACACTGATGGGATCCATCAAATGAAATTAAAATGAATGAAAATAAACTGAATCATATTAAAATAAATTGATGAAATTAATCTTAACTACTTTTGAGTTGACTTAAGTCCCGCAATGACATTCACTCAGTAGTCGCCTCTAGGTCGAGTTTGATTTATTGCGAATCCAGTAGATCACCCTAGTGGTTGATCCCTTCTTTGGAAGATGTAAGTCTACTATGCTTTCTTTTTAAGTACAATCATTGTACACCAAAAGGAAACCCCTTAGGTCGGATAGTCCTACCTTATCATTGGTAGACTATCCCTTTAGATTTGTAAATCTGGGATAGGTCAAGGTGAACATAGCCCCTTCTCAGTGGTTCCATCACACACAAATAGGGTACATAACAAACTAAATTCAAAACCAACCTTTCTAGTTGAGTCAAATTAAAATATATTGAAGAAACCAAACTTCTACCCAATGAGGTGCAAATCAAATAAATCTCCCGAGTGGAGCCATAAGAAATACCATCAAACTATTATTACCAATGGATAGCCCGAACCTGCTTCCCTTGTGGAAGGTTCACATTCCCAATCCCTAGTAGATTATAGAATCTTATCCCCAGTAAATATGTACCCAAACAAATCATATTCATAATCAAATTCAAATCCATATCCCCAGATAGCTTGAACCTACTTCTTTAGTGGAAGGTTCACATACTCAATCCCCCGTGGTTTCCTTCTTGCTCTCTTATGCCCTTGGCATAAAGAGAGCTACTTTGCACTAAGATCAAGATTTTATGTGCCTTTTGAGTTTAGGTATAGATCATTATCATTAGTGTTTGCAATCTTTTGGACATTGTTGATCATCTCGGTCAACGCTAATATGTGCAATGTGCCTTGTGAGTTACACCACACTTATTGTGGGTTCTTTTGCTAACCAAACTTTTGGAGTGAGTTCTTGACCTCCTTTTTTTAGAACTAGGAACCTTTTAGACACTAAAATTTCCTTAGTCATAAGACACTTCTAGAGATTAGGTGAACACTTAACCTAAGCCTAGAAACTTAAAAGGGTTAATCATATGATTAGGCCATGCCTTAGAGACTTAGGAAAATCACCTGCCCTATAGCCTAAACCCAATCCATGTACACTTCTTAAATTCAATTCAAATTCAAATTTCCAACCAAACCTCAAACTTAATTTCAAATCCAAATTCAAATCCAAACTCAATTCCAAATGATTAAAACCCAAGATCAAATCAAAACTTGAAATTCTTCCCAAGCCCTTTAATCAACCTTCATGAACTTAGCCAAATTTTCATCCACTTCAATCCAAACTCAATTGATTTTCTTATAAATTAATTGTACCTTCAATTATCTTCTCAAATATAAATGAAATATAAATTCAAATAGCAAAACCAAATCCAAAATCAAATCAAAACCTAATTTAAACTATTTAAGCCATTTCTTGAACTTGGGAAAACCCATCTAAATCAAGCCAAAATCAATGGATTTTTCCTTGAATCAATCATTCCTTCAATCATCTATCCAAATATAAATGAGACCTATAATTATCTTGTCAAACCAAAATTAACCTAAGTCAAACCCAACCTACACCATTTGACTTGAAATATTCAAATGAACTGAAACTCATTTGAATCGAAACCAATTTCAATTGAATTTATATTTTAATCTTAAATCTATATATAAATTCAACAAAATCAAACTTAACTCAAAATCAAGCCAATTAAATCCAATTGGTTCACTTGACCCAAACTGGCCAATTTGACCTACATGAACCAAAATCCAATTCAATCCAAATCAAAGTGAATTATACCAATCCAAACTTCATTCCATGATTGTTGATCACCCAAGAATGATCAATTGATATAAATTAAGTCAAACCAAGTCAACCTAGCCTATTGACTTGTCAACCCTTTAGCCTATATGAACCCAAACTAGCCAAATTGCAATCTAAGCCAAATCCATTGAAACCAATGATTTAAATCCAAAATCAAGATTTAAACATGACTTGACCTTCAATTGAGCCAAACTTAGCCCAATTGGCAGTCTTGACCAAGTTGACCCAAATTGACATAAAGGGTCAAATTAGAATAAACCAAATTCCAAATTAAATCAAACCAAAGCATACAATCCTATCCAAATAGTCATATGAACTTGACCTAAACCTTGGTTCGACCCAATTTGACCAATTGGTCAACCTAACCCATTTTCACCTAATTTGACCCAAATGGGTCAAATTTAGCCAAATCTAACCAATTAAACTCCAAAGGACATGAAATTTGGTCCAACTCACTTTTGACTCATTTCAAATCTGCCCAAATCAAATTCAATGCCAAATGATCACTATTCCATTGGGCTATGGGTATTTCATAAGATAAAACTCCTATATAAATGGTCATTTCTCTTTCTTAGCCACTTGACACTCATCCATTAGTCCACCCAGGCTCCAAGAACACTGTCCAACTTGACCCAAGAGGTGGTTGGGCCATCCATGACTTATGGGGAAGTGAAATCACCTCCCCTCCCCCATTAGAACACATGGCATGAAGGCCCTCCACTTCCTTTTCCTAGGACACCCACTTGTCCTTCATAGCAGCCACCTCCCATGCCTTGGCAAACCAAATTAAGCCACTTAAGGAGAATCTCAACCACCACAAGCCAAGGACATCGACTTGGAGCCAAAAATCACCATGAATGAAGTGATTTTCCCCCATTGCAAGGAGATTGAAAGTAGTAAGACAAAAACTCTTCCTCACACACTCATTTTACTCTCCTAGAGCTCCTAAGCCAACCAGCAACCATTCCCTCTCTATTTATGAGCAAAATCCATCAAAATCAAGTGGATTCTGGTGAGGAAGTAGCAACCATTTGTGGATACATTATTCCAAAGGAAAGAAAAATCCCAAACCCATTCCAAAGCTTCTTGCACTCCGGAGTTCGCTTGGATCATCACTGCCATTGAAAATCATCCCCGTTAAGGTAATTTTCAAGAACCGTAGAAAGCCTTAGGTTCCTTTATTTATGATAGTTTTTGCTCAAATTTAGGAATTTCCTTTATATTGCCCTTACATTTTTTTTGAAATCATCCCCATGCATTTGGAGTGATTTTTGATGAGATCGCTAGAAAATTAAGCCTAAAATGAAGTTTTTCATTCAATTTTTTTTACAAGAATCACAAAAAATCATGCCTAGCATAGTGTTTTGCCCACCTCTTCTGTTGAATCACCCTCAAGCCATCCAATCTCCCATTTAGAGAGGTTGATGGCTCAGATCATGCAGATCATGTGGCTTTGATCGGTGGATCACACGGATCACGCGTATCAATCTAGACTGTCCAATCTGCAATCGGATGATCAAATCTGATCCATGCGTCCTTATCTACATTCCATCTCATCTGCTGATGCGACACCATCCCAGCCATTTATGCAGTGCCACATGGTGCCGTGCAGGTGCTGACTGGGTAAAGTAAGAAATTAGGGATTTTCTTCTGTTTAAAAATTGATTAAAAACATTTGATACTTTAAGAATTCATAGAAAATTAAATATTTAACTAAAAATTGCAAATAAAGGCTCGTTGGATTTGTCATTCCCAGGGGAATCTAATGAAACCAAAAGCGCTAAATTTCACTGAATATTCTAAGCTTAATTTAAGTTTTAGGTAAAATCAAATTTCATTAATTAAACTAAAAAGACACAACATATTGATTTGAAATATTCAGAGATTAAGAATGAGCTTAAAATCTACCTACCATAAATATTTCAAGTCAAAAGGATTTCTAGATTGGGAGATATTGCATTCTAAAGTCTAAATAGCTAAAATAATTTAATGGACTTTATAAAAATCATGGAAAATCATTTAAATTAGATGAAACTTTGGAAAATTATTACAAATCATAGAAAAATCATGAAAATACAAGTAAATATTTGTTTTTAAGGTATTTTAGAGGAGATTCAATTAAAATTGATCCCAATTAATTTTGAAGAGTAATTAAAACTTAATTTCAGTTTAATTGAAAAATTAATCAGCTTAATTACTCTCTAATTACATAAGCAATTTATCCCAAACTTTTTGAGGTTGATTAATGGAATGACCTCTGCATCCTATAATTTTCTTGGAATTTATTACTTGGTTAATTAGAGAAATTGATTGTGTTAACCTTAACTACTTCTTAATAAATCAGGAAATTAATTAATATTATAAATAGTAAGAAAATCATTAATTAAGCTTGCTAATCATTATGAAATAGTAAATGGGCATGAGGAAATGAGATTCGAACCTCTTTCCCAATCTTTTCCCTAAGTCTATTTCACTTGAATGGAAATTAATTAATTTGGGATTAATTGATTGTTTAATTCATTAATTAAATTTGTTAATTAATCAATTTGAAACTATAATCACATGGAATCTTAATTAATCAATTCATGGCTCGATCTTTAGGTGTTTAATATTTTAAAGACATTTAATGAAATTATGGTAAACCCACATGTGTGGGAAAACTATGAAAGTACTTAATTGAGTTTCTTAACTTTATTAATCACTAAGTGTGAGCCAATTGCATTAGGCCTCTTTCATTTCTTAGGTTCATTATTGATTTAACTTCCAATGTATGTACATATCATGTTGGCTCAGAATTACTTGGTTAATTAAATTAAGGAAACATAGGTAAGGGTCAATTAATGGATTTAATGAATAGTATAACCTAATTAACCCATAAAATCAACTTAATTATTTTTCACTAAACCAAATTAATTAACAAACATGGGAATAAGTTAGGATCAGTAAACATTACCTTATTTCTTCAAACTAAATTAAATATAAAATTGAAAATGATAATTAAAAAGCCTTAGTTTACTTTGAATGCTTTTATTTGATTTGATTGTCCTTAGAAATTAATTTAATTGAATGAAATCACATGTTTATGCCTATTCATTCATTTCTAATCATGTTAAATGTTGTATGTCATTTGAAATCATACATTCTTCTTTTTAAAATTAATCAAATAAAATGGTTTTACTTTATGTAAAGCTTGCATGTGTTGATTTAATTTATAATAAGTGTGGCAATTATCATTATTAAATCCAAACATATTTTCCAAAGCTTATAAATGAATGGTTACATATGCTATGAATGCTAGTTATAAATACATAGGAGATGTATGTGATTATAGCTTAAATGTGTGAAGTGAAGCTCCTTTCCTTTTATTCATGTATTGATTTATCTAAGTGAGAATGTTAATGAGTATATAGTCTAGACATCCTAAGACTGTGAGGCTTTAGTTAGCCCCAAGGTGGTCATTTGATTACCTCACTTCTCAATTTAATAATGGCATGTACACCATTTGATTTCATTCTTATGTATTTCACTACTAGAATTTGGGTGAGGCTTTAATTCATATACATAAATAATTCAATCAAATTAAATATCAATTTTTTTGCATGATTTTCATTCTCCAAATTATAAATAATGTGTATGTATCTATGAAAAGTGGTATATAGTCTAGACATCATAGGAATATGAGGCTTTAGCTGGCCATAAGTAGCTCATTTGATTACCTCACTTTCTTGGTTTAACAAAGGCATGTACTTGCTTATGTCTTTTATACATACATGTGCATATTTAATTAGAGAATGGTAATCCTTCTTTTTTTAAAAAAATACATGCATTTGCAATTGTTCAAGTGATTGAATTAATTAATCATGTGATTTGGAGCTCTCTTTCTTATGTTCATGCATATAAATTTACATATGGTTTGAATGTAATGGTATATAGTCTGGACATCAAGGAACATGAGGCTTTAGCTAGCCCCAAGGAAGTCATTTTATTACCTCACTTCACTTAATAATGACATGTACCTATTTAATTTCATCACTATGTATTTTTGCAAAAGAATTTAGATAGAGCCTTAAATTAATATGATAAAATAAATGAATTAGAGGGAAATATAAAGCTTCAAATGTACATACTCACATCCATCATTCAAGTGTGCTAAAAATATTGTATGTGTAGGTATACTTAGGACTTAATCATATGCATGTTACATGTGATTGAAAGGAATGATTTAGTATGTGCCATGTGATAGTATTTCAATTAGATTAATCTGAAGAAGCTCTTCACATTGAATAGAATTTTTTAAAGAGAACCTAAACTTAGGATTAATGTAAAATTTGTAATAAGCCATCACTAAAGAGATTTAAATCAAATTAACATGCTTTAGAAAGTGGTTTAAGGTAGGGATGAAAGAGGGCAACCTCTTTTCTTCTCTTTACAACACTTAGTCACTAAGTGTAGGTCATATGAAACAAAAGAATGTATGTGTATGTTTTGAATTTATAACCTAATTCCTTTCCATCACATGCAACATGCATATGATTTAATCCTAAGTGTATCTATACATGCAACATATTTTTGCACACTTAAATGATGAATGTATGTGTATGTTTTGAATTTATATTTTATTTGATTGAATTATTTTAACATATTAATTTAAAACTTTATCCAAATTCTTATATAAAAAAAAACATAAGAATGAAATTAAATAGGCATGGTTTGTTAAACTAGGGAAGTGGTTATCAAATGACCTCCTTTGAGCTAGCTAAAGCTTCATACTCCCAGGATGTCCAGACTATTTACCCATTTTCATTCAAACATATGTAAATTTGTATACATGAACATAGGAAGTAAGCTCCAAATCATATGGATAATTAATTCAACCACTTAGTCAATTATAAATGAATGGAATTTTATTATAAAATGGGATTTTCATTCACTAATCACATATACATACACATGTGCAAAGACATCAAGTATGTCATTGTTAAACCAGTGGTAATCAAATGACCTCCTTGGGGCTAATTAAAGCCTTGTATTCCCAGGATGTCTAGACTATATACTTGCTATTCTTGGACACACATGCATGTATACATAAATGATGGAAAGAAAACCATGCAGAGATTGTATATATTTTTTTGATTGAACCATTAATATATATGAATTAAAGCTCTATCCAAATTCTAATGTTCAAATACATAAGAATTCAAATCAAATGGGTACGTGTCGATGTTAAACTAGGGAAGTGAGGTAATCAAATGACCTCCTTAGGGCTAGCTAAAGGCTCGTGTTCCTAAGATGTCTAGACTATGTACCCATTACCATTCAATCTTATATAAATCAACACATGAATAGAGGAAAGAGAACTCAACATTCATACACTTAAGCTATAAGCACATGCATTTCTTATATATTTATAACTACCATCATAACACATATTATTATTCATTTATAAGCTTTTGTAAAATACATTCAGATTTAATAGTGATAATATCCATTCATATATTAAATTAAATCAACACATGCAAGCTTACATAAAGGAAATCCATTTTATTTTACTTGATTTTGAAAAGATGGATGCATGAATTCAAATGACATACCAAATTTAACATGATTTGAAAGAGGACAATCAAATATAAACATGTTATTTATTCAACCAAACAAGTTCTTAAGGACAATTAAATCAAATAAGATTATTTAAAGCAAACCAAAGCTATTTTATTAATTAAGTTTTGGATTTGATTTGATTTAAAGAGGAGAAGAGAAATCATCACTTGCTGTTTCAAACCCATTCCCACATTTTGATTTGATTTAATTTAAGGAAATGTAGTTAAGTTAATTTTATGGGTTAATTAGATTGAAACCTTAATTAGATGAATTAATTACCCTTACTTATGTCACCTTAAAGTAATTAACTAAATAATTATGGCCAATATGATATGCATGGAAAATAAATTTGCAATGATCATAGGAAGTAAAAGGGGCCTAATGCAATTGGCTCATGATTAATAGTTAATTAGATTTAGGGACTTAATTAATTACTCTTATGGTTTTCCCACACATGTGGACAAACCATAAATTTATTAAACTCCTTCAGCTTATTAAACACTAAAAGATCTACCCCAGGATTTAATTAATTAATGTCTAATGTGATTATTACTTTAATTTGATTAATTGATTTAATTGATTTAATTAATTAGTTAAATCTTAATTAATTTCATTTTAAAAAAGGGTAAAATGAATTTAGGGAAAGGGGTCCCAACCCTATTCCTTAGTTCAGTTACTGTTGAACAATGATTAATAAACTTAATTAACCAATTTTTTACTATTCATGGGATTAATTAATCATTAATTAAATTAAAAGATTATTTAAGGTTTAATTACTCAATTTTCCAAATTAAGTAAGCAATAAATCTGAACTAAATCATGGGAGGTAGAGGTCATCCCATTAAATTAATCCATAAAATTTAGGATTAACTTCTCAAATAATTAAGGAGTAATTAAGCTAATTAATTTTGTAATTAAACCTTAATTACTATTTAAAATTAATTATGATTATTTTGAATTAATTGTCCTATGAATACCTTTAAAATGAGTATTTATTTGCATGTTTTTGATTTCTCTAAGATTTTTTTGATTTTAGAAGATTCAGCCATTAAAAATGATTAATTAAGCCTAATTAAAGCCTAATCCTATCGGTGTCATGTGGTGTGCTAAGATGGCCTGCTTTCCACATGGCATCATGCGATTGGCTACTTAAAACATATCCAACTTAGCGCCTATGTGGCGGCGACGGACGTGCTTTCTTGTTCATCATCCAATCTAAGATTGGACGGCTATGATTAATCCCACAGCTTAATAGGATTAAATCCGATCGATCTAGTGGAATTAATCATGACCGTCCATTCTGATCAAGCGGAACAAATGGTGTGTGTTCTAACATCACACAAGTGAGGGAGAATGGAGTTCGTTCACCATTGCTCACTTGATCTGGGCTTACACGAGCTTGGATCAACTCCAAAAGGATCCCACACCTTTTCAACATTGATCAGAGGAGAACCAATGGTCAAATCACATGAGATGCAAGTTTTCTTCAAAAAACTCCAACCCATTTTTACTTAAGGATCAATTTTGGAAGCATACCTTACTAGAGCTCAAGACTGGTGGCTCGAATGATTGAGGAAGTTTCATCTAGTGGAGACGAAACCGTGTTGATCAACAATTGGATCAATTCCTCAACATTCGCTCAGAAGGCCATGAACCTATAATTTTGAGCTCGACTTTGATCAAAGTCCCACCTCTAGTGCTCGAGAAGCTTGGGGGATGATTCTTTCTTACTCGATGAGGCTTAGAGAAGGAGTGTACAAAGTTAATTTGAGTTTAATGGAGAAATGGAGAAGTTAGGTTAGAAATGGGAGTGTCCTATTTTGAGATGAACAAGAATGGCATTTTTTGATCGAGGAATGAGCTTGGGAGCTTAGGGAATGGCTCTAGCAGCTCAACTTGGGTAGCTAGGGCTTTGAACAATGATATTTGTGTGTGTTTGAGTGGAAACAGGGGGTGTATACCCCCTTCCTCTTGATCAGACGGTGGGATCGGGTTTGGCTTCTAGTGGCAGTGCGGCCAACTCAGGGTGTCATGGGTGGCAGGGAGGAGGTGAGTTGGCTTAACTTGGTTGGTTAAAGGTGTGGAGGTGGTTGCCAAAGAGGAATCATGGGTATCCTATGGGTTTCAAATGCTCTGACGAGGAGGGTGAGGTGATTTCACCTCCCATGGGTCATGGCTGACCCAACCACCCCTTTAATCAGGTTGGTCAGTGTCCTAGGTGGCTAAGGTGGACCATTAGGAGAGTACCAAGTGGCCAAGGAATGGAAATGACCACTTACATGGGTGATTTGTCTCATGTGATTCTCTTGACCCAAGGGTAGAATGATCATATGGCATTAGATTTTATTTGGCGTAGACTTAAAATGAGCCAAAAGTGGGTTAGCCAAAATTTCAAGTCAATTGGAGTTGATTTGGTTAGGTTTGGATCAATTTGACTCATTTAGGCCAAATTGGATTAGGTTTGGTCAAGTTGACCAATTGGTCAAATTAGGTCAAACCAAGGATTGGGTCAAGTTCATATGATAATTATGGATGTTTTGGTTCAATTGGTTTGGTTTACTTTGACTAAGATTTTATTTTGGCTCACTTGAATTCATTTTGGTCAAATGGGTTAAGTTGACCAATTTGACTAAATTTGCCAAATTGGCTTGGGTTGGGTGTTGGTTTGGGTTTAGTTGTCCAATTGAAGATGATTGTAGGATTTGGTTTTAATTACTTTGGCTTTAGATTTGATTTAGGCCAAATTGACCCTTTAGGTCAATTTGGGCTAAGTAGGTCAATTAGATTCAATTGGGTCCAACCATGGCTTTGGTCAAGTTCAACAATCAATTTGGAATGAATTTGAGCCATTAGTTGCAATCAATTTGGTTTTTATTTTGATTTGGCATAATTTGATATTTTAGTTTAATTTTGGTCAACTTGGGTCAAGAGGACCAATTGGGTTTGGTTTGACTCAATTGAAGGTCAAGTCATATTCAAATATTGATTTTGATTTGGTATGAATCATTGGTTTCAAGGAATTTGGCATAGGTTATAATTTGGTTAATTTAGGTTCATATGGGTTAAGGTTGACTTGGTCAAATGACCAAGTTGACTTGGATTGACCCAATTTGTGCTAATTGATCAACTTAGGGTGATGAACAATCATGATGGGAGGTTTTGATGGTCTTGCTTCAATCCAATTTGGGTAGGATTAGAACTTGGCTCAAATAGGTCAAATTGGCCACTTTGGGTCAAGTGGACCAATTGGGTTTAGTTGGATTGATTTTGGGTTGAGTTTGATTTAGTTAATTTTATATATGGATTTTGGATTAATTTATAAATTCAATTGCAATCGGCTTGGGTCCAAATGAGTTTTGGTTCATTTGAACATTTCAAGTCAAAAGTGTTAAGTTGGGTTTGACTTGGGTTGATTTTGGTGTGGCTTGATGGTTGTAGATTTCATTAATTTTTATGAATATGATTGAAGGTATGATTGATTCATGAGAAAATCAATTGAATTTTGGTTTTAGAATGAAGGAATTTTGCTAAGTCCATGTAGTTAGGTCTTTTGGCTTAGGTTTGGATTTTGATTTGATTTAGTTTTGATGATTTAAATGTATATTTCATTTAAATTTGTGAAGATTATTGAAAATATGATTGATTTGTGAGAAAATCAATAGAGTTTGACTTGATTTGGATTAAGGTTTGGCTAAGTCCATGGGATAGGTCATATGGCTTAGGAAGGGTTTTAATTTAATTTGATTTAGTTTTTATTTAGTTTTGATCATTTGAATGTAGATTGATTTATATTTAGAAAGATGATTGAAGATATAAATTGATTATGAGAAAATGAATTGATTTTGGATTGATTTGGATTATGATTTGGCTAAGTACATGGGATAGGTCATATGGCTTAGGAAGGGTCAAGTTTGGATTTGATCATGGGCTTCAATCATTTGGTTTTAAAATTTGGGTTCAGATTTGGATTTGAATTTGATGTTTGAATTGAACTTGAGGTTTGGTTTAAGAAGGTGAACATGGATTGGATTTGGGTTGTAGGGTCGGTGGATTATCCTAATCCATAGGGCATAACCTAATCCTATGGTTAACCCTTATAAGTCTTTAGACTTAGGTTAAGTGTTTACCTAATTACTAGAAGTTCTTATGACTAGGGAAGTCTTAGTGTCTAAAAGCCTTTTAAGGCTAAGATGGTAAGATTGATTCCACACTCCAAAAGTAAGTTCAACAGGCCTTATGCTCCATAGTGTTATCCTTGGAGATAGATGGATGGAAAATCAAAGCCAAGTTTCACATTATAGACTGGGATACATCTTCTAATGCTTTGTTTGGAGTCCATGGATACATGAGAATAACATAGTTCCATTCTCTCTGCAGTAGTGTATGAAGTTCATGAGAGGTGAGATCATCTACTATGTCAAAGGAGATCTCAAACCATTTACAGTTCACGAGGTCAGCATATATGAGGATGCAGCTTACTACCTCCCTCAAAATCAACAAGTCTATTCTCAAGAACTTGGCCAAAGTTTAAAAATAAAAGAAAAAAATAGAAAAAGAAAGAAAAAAAAGAAAAACAAAAGAAAAGAGAAAATGAAAAAAAATAAAAGGGAGTGAAAATATACTTGGAGGAGGATGTGGAGCCTGATATTATATTCCACCCATAATTTGTTACTCCATTCAAACATATGGGTAGGACGACTTGACCTCCACCAAGCAGAGGAAGAGGCTAGTTCATAGGTAGTCCCAAGGGTGAAAAACCTCCTTATTGGCCACCCAATAGAAGACATGTTCCAGCTACCAGGAGTACACCTTCTATCCATATAGACTTAGAATCTAGTTCATAGGATGAGTATTACATGGTTAGTACACCATCCATCTCCTCTCAATAGTAGATTCCCTTGGAGGTGATAGTTGAGCAAGATAGCGATGAAGATCGAGCTCCAAAGCAAAGCATAAGTGTATCCAAGTGTATATGTGAAATATTTATGCATTAGTTGGGAATATTATCTCTAACCCCACTTTCCTCTCAAGAAGCTAAGGGTTTGGTAGTTATGATAGACCCTAAGTCATCCATAGTTGTGAGGACTCAGAGGTTCTTTTTGGGAGCATCATCCTTAAGTCTAGAAGTTGATGTAGAACTTGAGGATGATTCATATAAAGATTTAATAGGATTACCTTTTGATTGGTATTTGCCTTGTGTTCATAATTTAGCAAAGAACACATACTTGGTCAAAGAACAGGTCAGACTACTCAAAAATAATATAGAAGAACAAATGCAAAAGCTCTCAATCAAGATCTCGACTTAGATTCGATGCAGTGGGTCCAGTTGATGATGATAATTACTGCTTAGTCATCACCAATCATTTAGAATCTGATAGGTTCTTTTCAAATCACATTAACTCATATGAGGAGGTTTAGAAACTTGAAATGATCCAGATGATTTTGAAGTCAAAGATGCATCACCAGAGTTCGAAGAAGAGATCAAGTCAACCATGGATGAGCTCCAAGAAATCAACTTAGAAACTGAAGAAGATCCATGCCTAACATACATCATTTATTTATTGAATGAAATTGAAACCAATGATATAGTTAGGCTATTGACTGAGTTTAAGTACTGCTTTGCATGGAGTTATGAAGAGATGTTTAGATTAACTCTTGACATAGCGGTCCATAAACTTGTAAAGCTTACTCTTAACCCTATCAAGCAAGCTTCTAGATGCATGTGATTAGACATTGAACAACATGTCATTTTTGAAGTTAAGAAACTAATCGATGTTGTCTTCATTCGAGAAGAAAAATACCCTACTTGGTTAGCCAGTGTCATCCTAGTTAATAAAAATATTGGCCAAACTCACATATGTGTCAATTTTAGGGATTTAAATAAGGCATGTCAAAAAGGCAAATTTTAACTACCAATCCCAGAGCTAATGGTGGACATTTCCTCATCTCATATAGTCTTCTCTTTCATGGATGGCACATCTGGATATAACCAAATAAAGATGGCCCTTGAAGATGAAAGAAATACTATTTTTAGAACCCTGGTCAAAATATTTTGCTATAAAGTCATGCCTTTCAGCCTTAAAAATGCTGGTGTTACATAACAATGGGCTATAACTTGAATCTTCGACAAACTCATTCATCATCAAGTCGAGTGCTCTGTTGATGATATCATGGTCAAAAGTAGAGAAAATGAAGACCATCTATTTGACTCGAGAGTAGTTTTCGAACAGTTAAGATAATTTAATCTCAACATGAACCCCCTGAAGTGTGCATTCAAAGTAGCTTCAGGGATAATCCTTGGGTTTGTTATCCTACACCAGGGAATCGAAATCGATCTAGAGAAGATCAAGGAAATATTACAAATGCCACCCCCTAAATGTTTAACTCAACTCAGATCATTCTAAGGGTAATTGGCATATCTAAGATGCTTTATATCCAACCTTTCAGGAAGATGTCAGCCATTCTCATCAGTTGTCAAAAAGGATGCCAAGTTCAAGTGGGATGGTAAGTGTGAGCATGCCTTTGAAGACATCAAGCATTACTTGATGACACCGCCAGTTCTATCAGCCCCTAACTTAGGCAAGCTGCTCATACTTTTCACTACTATGTTAGATGACTCCCTTAGTGCTTTATTGGCCCAAGCTAATGATGAAAGGATGGAAAATTCACTCTATTACCTCAATCATTGTCTAATCCCCACTAAGTCTAATTATCCACCCATTGAGAAGCATTTCCTATTTTTAATCTTTGCATCCCAAAAGCTATAACACTACATGCTTTCTTATAAGGTGAACTTGATCACTAGGATTAATCCACTATAGTATCTCATGACACAACTGAAGCTATCTAGATGGCTGGCATGATGGTCCATGATCCTCTCATAGTTTGTCATTACTTTCATACCCCTCCATGTAGTGAAAGGGCAAGCGCTAATGAATTTCTTAGTGGCACACACTTTTTACTGACTCTTCTCTTAGTGATGATCACCCTGATGAACAAATCATGAACTTAGGGGATACTATACTTCACCATTGGGAGATGTACTTTGATGGTGTGGCTTCCTCTAAAAGAGGAGAAGAATAATAATCTACTATTCCAAGAAAGATAGGGATAGGAATAGTTCTCTTAACTCTGGACTATGATGTGATGAGATTCTCATATTATTTGTCCAATCCTTGCACCAACAACGAAGCCAAATATGAGCCTTTGATTGCCAGTCTGGAGTTAGCCATTACTATAAGCATCTAGAACATCTACATCTTCAAAAATTCTCAGCTAGTTATCAACCAAATCACTGGGTCCTATAAGGTTATAATGCCCATGCTCCATCACTACCATAAGTACACCATGGAGTTGTTGGCCCAAATTATAGAGGTTGCCATTAATAAGATTCCTCAAGGAGAGAACATCGTAGCATATGTTTTATCCAAGCTTGCTAAGGAGTTGGCATGTCCAAAGGATGAGTCCATATCAATAAAAGTCCAAAATAGACAAGTCTTATCCCTTATTGATATTGAACTCATCAAAAAGTACTCTCTTAAATGGGAGGTTGCCATTACCAAGAAGAACGAGGAGTTAGATGGGAAGAAACCATTCATGGATTACCTAAATAAAGGCAAACTATCTCAAGAGAAGTCCCAAGCCCATCAGATGAAGCAAAGAGCACTTTCTTATGCTCTTGTGGATGAGGTCTTCTGTTGACGATCTTTCAATCATATGTGGTTACATTATTTAGACAAGCACGAAGCCCGTATGATTATGATAGAGGTACACTTCAGATTATGTGGAGCCAGCCAATCTAGTTCGAAGATGAAAGCCAAGATCAAGAGACTAAGATACTACTGGTAGTCGATGATTAAGGATTGCATCGATATGGCTAGGTGATGCCACCAATGTCAAATATATAGTGTGCTCATACACCAACCACCCAATATTCTACATCCTACATTGGCCTCATGGTCATTCGAGTGTTGGGGTACCAACATAGTGGGTTTGATTGATCCTTCTTCTTCTAATGGTCATTGATTCATCTTAGCTGCTACTGACTACTTTTCTAAATGTGTGAAGGTGATTATGCTTAGAGAGGTCATAAATTAGTATGTGCTCTAATTTTTTAAGAACCATATCATATATAGGTTTGAAGTGCCTCAATGAATTATATCTGATAATGGTATTGCATTCAAGAGCACTGAGATCAAAAACTCTGCCCAGAGACATAGTATAGATTAGAGATATTCTACCATCAATTACTCGAAGGAAAATGGCTTAGTATAAGCCTTCAACAAAGCTCTCATCCAAATACTGAAGAAGGCACTTGACAATAAAAAGCGGCAATGGCATGAGCAGTTAGTTGAAGCATTGTGGACCTACCGCACAACATATAGAACTCCAACTTATTCTACTCCTTTCTCCTTAGTGTATGGGTCCAAAGTCATTCTACTAAGTGTAACACCCATCACTAAGGATAATTGTGGGTAGAAAGATCACTAAAGAGCATAACGCCAAATTATGGTTAGAAGAGCTCAAAGGTTTAGAGGAGATATGCTTGCGAGCATGCCAAAAACTCAAATTGTATAAAGCTAAAATGATTCAAGCTCATAATAAGTTGGTTCTTCCTAGAGCTTTTCAAGTAGGAAATTTTATTTTAGTTCTAAGGAGACCGATTGTTGCTCGTCGTAAGATGGGAGGCAAGTTTGAACTCACTTGGGAAGGCCCTTCCACCATAGGGAATGCCTACCAAGGAGGATCTTATCAACATATTAATCATAAGAGATGCTTCCAATCAATGGGCTATGCTTAAAGAAATATTATAAATTATGTTTAAAAATAATAATCCTCAATGAAAATTCTACTTTGAATTCAATCTCTTCTATGTTGAAAGTATTCTTGTTTACGAATCCCCCATGATGTGTTTAGGGTAGGTGTAAGGAATAAGAGTGGTGTCTTATCCTCCATCAACATAACACAAATACAAACTACACAAAAACATATAAAACAAACACAAATATTTTTTCTTGGGATACTTTGGGTTGAGATAATGCCCCCAATGGCACTCACTCAGTAGCTGCTCTAGGTCGGGCTAACGTGCTACCCTACTAGTGTGTCACCTTAGTGATCTTCTTACTTTGGATGATGTGAGTCTACTATGCTTTCCTTTCTTACTTGGCCACCCACAGATGAGCACCTTGGATGGTAGTATATTTGAGATTTAGGATAAGTCCCCTAGTGGCTCCATCCCTCATTACTACTTTAAGTTTTGGTCCAATTCTTCCTCAGGGCTACCCGCATAGTAGTCACTCTAGTTCAAATGACATATGTCTTGAGGATGACAGACTATCCTGATGATCATTTCTGATTAGAATGTTATAAGCCTTCATGCTTTCTTTCCAGATTGATTGTTGCACACCAATGGGCGCCTTAGGTTGGTTGGTTCTCACTATGCTGATGGATACACCACTCATGCTGATGGATACACGTAGGTTGGTTGGTTCTTGCACCTTAGGATACACCACTCATGATAGATGTAAGTCAGCTATACTTTCTTCTTGAGTTAGCCACTGTATACTTATAGGCTTTCTTTTCTATGTCTCAAGATAACAAACCTATTAGCACCTCCCCAGTGGGCACTATATTTGGATGACATCCTATGCGACGTCATTTAGACACTACTCGGGTTGCTATCAGATTAAATAGTTCCCCTTTCCTAGTAACCACCACTATGGTTGGAGAATCCATCCTGTGGATTTGTAGATTTTCCATTGGTCTAGTAAATCTGAGATAAGTCAAGGCTGATATTGCCCCTTCTCAGTGTGGTCCCTCGTACACCAACAGGGTCCATGCAAACATATAAACAAAAATATATATTCACTTGTGGATTAGGAGGACACCCCTAGCAGCACATTTTCCCAAGCAGGCATCCTATCTTTAGGGTAGTGTCAGCAAAACTCCCTATAGGAATCGCCTAGCTACTCTTGAGTTATTATAAGTCACCCTCGACATTCACTCAGTAGTCACCCCTAAGTTAGGTTCGATTTGTTGTGCTACCAATAGGTCACACCAGCAATTGTTCCCTGCTTTAGAAGATGTATGTCTAATATTCCTTTTTCTTAGCACAACCGTTGCACACTAAAAGGTAACTCCTTAGGTTGGCTAGCTCTACCCCATGACCAGTAGACTATCCCTTTGGATTTGTAACTCTGAGATAGGATAAGTGCAATATATCCCTTCTCATGAGACCTCCATCACACACATGGTCCATAAATTAAATCTATCAAATTTGATCGATTTCACATCCCCAATGAATATGCCCTAAATTTAAAATCAAACTAAATCAAACAAACCATATCATATCACATGAATTAAGATAAAATTAATTTTTATTACTTTTGAGTTGACATAAGTCCCCAGCAGCATTCACTCAATACTCTCCCTAAGTCAGGTTCGATTTGTCGTGCATCCAACAGGTCACTCCAACAGTTATTCCTTGCATTAAAAGATGTATGTGTGCTATGCCTTCTTCCTAGCAAAATCATTGCACACCAAAAGGAAACCCCTTAAGTTGGATAGCTCTACCCCATAGCCGATAGTCTATCCCTTTGGATTTATAAATTTGAGGTAGGTCAAGGTTGATATAACCGCTTCTCTATAGGTCCATCATACACCGACATGGTCCATACATTAACTCAGATTAAATTAAACCCAATCTAATTTTTCCTAGTGGAGTTAAATCACATGCTTCTCCCTAGTGGAGCCCCAAATCATATATAAATAAGTCAAGCAAACAAATCAAATTCAAAACCAACCTCCCAAGTGGAGCCAAATTAAACCAACTCCCCCAGTAGAGTCTAAATCAAAGAAATCTATTATCCCCAGTGGATACATCCCCAAAAAAATCTATGAAATCAAACTCAAATCCCAATCCCCAGTAGATAGCCCAAACCTGCTTCTCTAGTGGAAGGTTCATGTACCCGATCCCCATTGAACTCGAGCCCATATCTCTAGTAGATATGCCTCTAAATCAATTAAAAAAACAAATTAAAGTCAATTTGGTCTTAATCCTTGGTGGATTATAGAATCTTATCCCTAGAAAATCTTTCTTCCACAAATTATATAATCAAATCAAATTCAAAAATTATCCCCAACAGATTCATTTTTCTATGCCCTTGACATAGACCCTCACATGTCATGTCCAATGCATGTGTGATTCCCTAGCGGATTTCCCTCCATGTCCTTGACATGGAATTCTCATTAAATCTTATTTTTCCTCTTATGCACACCTTTATACTTCAACCAAAATCTTATCAATGTATTCATTAAAATTACATCATCTTAACATTGTTATCAATATTTTATGATTGGTGATGGTGCAAGCTCAAACTAACTATAAAATATCATGCTAAACATATTATTGTGTGAATTAACACACTATATTATATTATATTATATGATGTTATATTATAATTTTCTATAATGTAATATATTCTCTAACATTACACCTCATTAAAATCACTTAAAAGGAACAAATAATAAAATTTTCTCAAAATATGAATAATGCTCATTTTGGATGTAAAATTGTTAATTTTCTATTAGAAATGGTATAAAATAGCATAATTTTGGTGTTGCTTCTTGGTGTGTGTTGTGAATTTGGCCATATTCTTCCATATTAACCTTTAAATTAACATTTTTGTGAGTTTTGACCCAAGGTATTATAACAAAAGTAAAACATACTAAAATGTACAATAACATTTAGTAACACACCACCACATTCATATATATGTGAAGTTATATTGGTATGTACATTATATTTTAATATGCTTTCATATAATATGTTATCTGAAATTACACCTTAAAATTAATCACTTTAAGCAAAATAATTATAAAATTTATTTGAATATGAACATTTTTTTAATGCAAAATTCCATTCTTTTGATTAAATGACACCATAGCACAGCCCCAATGATATTCCCTAAAGCTTACCTTAAATTAGGCCAAATCCCATCATCTTAGCCTATAAATAAGTATTTTTATGAATTATGCTAGTACAAACTCTACTACATCATACTATAACAAACTAAAATATGCTAAACAATAAGTAGTAATACACAATAGTATGCTATAATGCATGATGCTATACTATGTTATGGAATCCTATATTATAATACATTATAACATATTATATTATATTATATTGCATATCACATCACAATGGGTTGCTTAAGATAAAAATCATAAAATTAGTCTAAACAATAAAAAGCTATATATTTTATTTGTATCGCTTACATTTTTTAAATTAAAATAATATATTATGATGTCATGCTCTACTTATTATGAATTTCGCCAAATTCCACCATTTTAAAGTCTAAATCAACATTTTTATAAATAATGCTAGTGTACGCTCGACTGCATGATTGTAAAATACTAAAAATAGTTAAAATGTGCAGAACAATATATTATGATATATGATGTAATATTATGCTACAACATATAATATTTATTTTGAACATAAAATCTTACATTTTAGACAACAAGTGGCATAGCACAACTTTGGTGCTACAACCTAATTCCCACTTCAAATTTAACAAATTTCATCATCTAATTTATTAAATTAATATTTTTATGATTTATATTAATATAGATTATAGGACATAATACCATAATATACTTAAATATTTCAAAACATCTTATAACATCCAAAAACCAATCACTACATGCTCAAATATATGATGTTACATTATACTATAATATATGGTATTATAATATGATCTAGGGTTAGGGTTTAAGGTATTAAAATCTCTAATAGCTTAAGGAAAGTCTCTTGAAGACATTTTCTTTAGCTACCATAACTATGTTAGGATTAGGTTATTCTTTAGATCTTCTCCTAATGACATATTTATTCAAGGTTTAGGGTTTAGGGTTAGGGTTAGGGTTAGGGTTTAGGGTTAGTTTTGGGTTAGTTTAGGGTTTAGGGTTGTAGGTTTTAGGGTTTAGGGTTTTAGGGTTTAGGGTTTAGGGTTTAGGGTTTAGGGTTTAGGGTTTTAGGGTTTAGGGTTTAGGATTTAGGGTTTAGGGTTTAGGGTTTAGTGTTTAGGGTTTAAGGTTTTAGGGTTTAGTTTAAAGTTTATGGTTTAAGGTTGAGGTTTAGGGTTTAGTTTAGGTTTTAGGTTTAGGTTTAAGTTTTTTAGTTTAGGTTTAAGGTTTTTTATAATAGAGAATGAATTCACATTCAACATTTCTTCTTTTAGATTTCATCAACCAAGTAGCACACTAAGTTTTATAAGACAAAAGCGATGACATAGATCAAAAGCAAGCACCCATAGAGCAAATTAAAAACCCTAGATATGTAGAATTGTCTCTACTATTATGGCAAAGTTCCATAAATAGGAGATCGAATCGACTGTTGTTCAGTTTCTCCAGTTCCCATCAGAACCATTGCTGCCTCTTGAGTACTGGGATTTACCAATATATCTTCGATGTCTCTCTCCACCACCACCATGACTGTAACCTCCGTCGCTCCTCCCGCCTCCATAACCACCCTTTGCTCCATCACCATCCAAACCACCTAGATCCCCACCATAATCGATGCTCTCCACCTTTACCTCCACTTCCAGATCTATACAAAGCCTGGTTGACGGTGATGTTCTTATCATCAAGTTTTTTTCCATTCTTAGGTTTTAGGGCTACTTTAAAGTTTAGGGTTTAGGGTTAGTTCAGGGTTTTTTTTATTGGGGTTAGTTTAGGGTTTAAGGTTTAATCTTTATGGTTTAGGGTTTAAGGTTTAACGTAGTAGGTTTTTGGGTTTAGGGTTTAGAGTTTTAGGGTTTAGAGTTTAGGATTTAAGGTTTAGGGTATAGGGTTTAGGGTTTAGGGTTTAGGGTTTAGGGTTTTAGGGTCTAGGGTTTAGGGTTGTAGGTTTAGGGTTGTAGGTTTATGGTTAATGGTTTAGGAATTAAGATTTAGAGTTTTTTTAGTTAAGTAAGCTAGTAGTTTAAATTTATTTAGTTTATTTTCTTAATTTTTTATTTATTTAAATTTATTTTATTTTTTATTATTATTTAGTTTAGTTTATTTATTTTAGGTTAGGTTTTTCATTTTAGTTTATCTTTTAGGTTTAGGTTTAGGTTTATGTTTACTTTTTTTAGTTTAGTTTTATTTTTATTTTATTTTTTAGGTTTAAGTATATTTTTTATTTTTAGGTTTAGTTTTAGGTTTAGGTTTAAGTTTTATTTATTTTATTTTAGGTTTAGGTTTATTTTATTTTGTTTATTTTTTTATTTTAGGTTTTGGTTTTTTTTAGTTTAGGGTTTACATTTTTTTAATTTATTTTTTGATTTTATTTTTTGGTTTATTTTTTAGGTTTAGATTTTTATTTAGTTTTTATTTTGTTTTATTTTATGTTTAGTTTTTATTTTATTTAGATTTTTTATTAAAAGGTTTATTTTATTTTTTAGTTAGTTTAGGATTTTATTTATTTTATTTTAGATATTTTTTATTCATTATTTTATTTATATTTTAGGTTTATGTTTAGGTTTTGATTTGATTTTATTATTTGATTTTATTTAAGTTTTTATTTATTTATTAATTTATTATTATGTTTTATTTAGTTTAGGTTCAGGTATTTAGGTTTTTAATGTTTAGGGTTTAGTGTTTAGGGTGTAGGGTTTTATGGTTTAGGGTTTAAGGTTTAGGGAATTAGGGTTAAGGGTTTTAGGGTTTAGGGTTTAGGGTTAAAGTTTAGGGTTTAGGTTTTAGAGTTTAGTGCTTAGTCTTTAGAGTTTAAGTTTTGAGTGTTTAGGGTTTAGGGTTTAGGGTTAGCTTTGGGTTTAGGTTTTAGGGTTTAGGCTTTGGGGTTTAAGATTTTTAGGGTTTAGAGTTTAGGGTTAGTTTAGAATTTAAGGATTAGGGTGAGGGTTTTGGGTTTAGGGTTTAGTGTTTTGGGTTAGGGTTTAGGGTTTAGGTTTTAGGGTTTACTACTTAGGGTTAATTTAGGGTTTAGGGTTTAGGGTTTAGGATTTAGGGTTGTAAGCTTAGGGTTTAGGATTTAAGGTTTAGGGTTTTTTTTTTAAATTAAGTAAACCGGTTAGTTTTAGGGTTTAAGGTTGTTTATTTTAGTTTATTTTATTTTTTATTTTTATTTAGGTTTAATTTTTATTTTAATTTACTTTAGTTTATTTATTTATGTTTATTTATTTTAGTTTAGGTTTCTTATTTTAGTTTATTTTTTAGATTTAGGTTTAGGTTTATGTTTATTTTTTAATTTTGTTTTATTTTTATTTTATTTTTTAGGTTTAAGTTCTATTTTTACTTTTTAGGTTTAGGATTAAGTTTTTATTTTATTTTTTTCGATTTCGGCTTTAGGTTTTTATTTTAGCTTATTTTTAGGTTTTATTTTTTAGTTTCACTTTAAGTTTATTTTTAGTTTATTTTATTTTATTTAGTTTAGGGTTTACGTTTAGTTTATTTTAGGTTCAGGTATACATTTTATTTATTTTAGTTTAGTTTATTTTAGTTTAGGTTTATGTTTATTTTAGGTTTATATTTCTTATGATTAGGGCTTTGGTTTTATTTATTTATTTATTTTTATGTCTTATTTTTAGTTTTATTTTTTACGTTTAGGTTTATATTTAGTTTTTCTTTTATTTTATGTTATTTTATTTTTGTTATACATTTAGTTTATATTTTATTTATATTTTTTATGTTTAGGTTTATTTATTTCTTAGTTTAGTTTTGGTTTTTATTCATTTTATTTTTGTTTAGTTTTTATTTTATATTTTATTTTTTTTAGGTTAAGGTTTATGTTTAGGTTTAGGTTTAGGTTTAGATTTTTATTTTCTTTTATTTTATTATTTTATTTTACTTTATCTTTTTTATTTATTTTATTTTTTAGGTTTTATTTAGTTTAGGTTTAGGTTTTTAGCTTTTTATGGTTTATAGTATAACATTTAGGGTTTGAGTTTTAGGGTTTAGGGTTTAGGGTTTAGGGTTTAGGGTTTAGGGTTTTGGTTTTAGGGTTTAGGATTTAGGGTTTAGGGTTTAGGGTTTTAGGGTTTAGGGTGTAAGGTTTAGGGTTTTAGGGTTTTAAGTTTAGAGTTCAGGGTTTTTGGTTTTTTCTTTTAACAGAGAATAAATTCATATTCAATATTTCTTCTTTTCAATTTCATCAATTAAGTAACACACCAAGTTTTCTAAGACACAAGCGATGACATAGATAAAAAATGAGCTTGCATAGAGCAAATAAAAAACCCTAGATAACTAGAGTCATCTCTACTGTAAAGACATAGTTCCATAAGCAACAAATCAAGTTGGTCATTCATCAATTTCTCTAGTTCCCATCAGAACCACCCCGGCCTCTTGAGTAGCGGGATTCACCATCATATCCTCGATCTCTCCTTTGCCACCACAATGAGCATAACCTTCGTCACTCCACCCACCTCCATATCCACCAACATCTCTAGATCCCCCACCACCACTACGATAATTACCGCCTTTGCCTTTGCCTTCACTGCCAGATTTAGACTGAGCCTGGTTGACGGTGATGTTCCTGCCATCAATGTTTAGGGTAGTAGGTTTTAGGATTAGGGTTTACGGATTAGGGTTTAGGGTTTAGGGATTAGGGTTTAGGGTTTAGGGGTTTAAAGTTAGGCTTTAGCATTTAGAGTTTAGGGTTTACGATTTAGGGTTTAGGGTTTAGGGTTTTAAGGTTTATGCATTTAATGTTTAAGGTTTAGGGTTAGGGTTTAGGATTTAGAGTTTTTTTAGGGATTAGGGTTTAGGGTTGTAGGTTTAGGGTTTATGATTTAGGGTTTAATGGTTTTTTATTTTTAAATTAAGCAAATCAGTAGGCTTAGGTTTATTTAGCATATTTAGTTTATTTTATATTTATTTTAGATTACTTTATTTCATTTTATTTAGGTTTTATTTTTATTTTTATTTAGTTTAATTTATTTATTTTAGGTTTATTTATCTTAGATTAAGTTTTTTATTTTAGTTTATTTTTTAGGTTTAGGCTTAGGTTTAGGTTTATTTTATAGTTGAGTTTTTTTTAGATTTAGGTTTTATTTTTTTATTTTTAGGTTTTGGTTTAGTTTTTTATTTTATTTTTTAGGTTTGGTTTTTATGTTTTTATTTTAGGTTTATTTTTTGGTTTTTTTTTAAATTTAGGTTGAGGTTTATTTTTAGTTTATTTTATTTTATTTAGTTTAGGTTTAGGTTTAGGGTTAGTTTATTTTAGGTTTAGGATTAGGTTTAGGTTTAATTTATTTTAGTTTAGGTTTAGGTTTATTTTTTTTATTTTAGGTTTAGGTGTTTTTAAAGTTTAGGGTTTAAGTTTTATTTTTTATTTATTTTTAGGTTTATTTTTTAGGTTTAGGTTTTTATTTAGTTTTTATTTTATTTTGTTTTAGGTTTATTTTTTATTTTATGTTTAATTTTATTTTATTTAGGTTTTTTATTCTTTGGTTTATTTTATTTTTTTTAGTTTAGTTTAGGTTTTTATTTATTTTAATTTAGTTTAGTTTCTATTTTTTTGTTTTATTTTATTTTTAGGTTTAGGTTTAGGTTTAGGTGAAGGTTTTAGTTTAGGTTTTAATTTTAATTTATTTTTTTATTTTATTTAGGTTTATGTTTTTATTTATTTATTTTATTTTTATGTTTTATTTAGTTTATGTTTTGGTTTAAGGTTTTTAGGGTTTAGGGTTTAGGGTTTAGTGTTTAGGGTTTAGGTTATAGGATTTAGGGTTTGGGGTTTAGGGTTTAGGGTTTAGGGTTCAGTGTTGTAGGTTTTAGGGTTTAGGGTTTAGGGTTTAGTGTTTTAGGGTTTAGGGTTTTGGGTTTAGGGTTTAGGGTTTAGGGTTTAGGGTTTAGGGTTTTAGGCTTTAAGATTTAGGGTTTAGGGTTTTTTATTTTATTTTTTATTTTTTATTTTTATGAAATTAAGTAAAGTGGTTGGTTTAGGTTTATTTAGTTTATTTTTTATTTTGTTTATTTTATTTACTTTTTAAATTTATTTATGTTTATTATATTATTTATTTAGTTTAGTTTATTTATTTTAGGTTTATTTATTTTAGTTTATTTTTTAAATTTATGTTTAGGTTTAAGTTTATTTTTTAGTTTATTTTTAGTTTTATTTTATTTTTCAGGTTTATGTATTATTTTTTATTTTCAAGTTTAGGTTTAGGTTTTTATTATATTTTTATATTTTTAGGTTTTATGATTTTATTTTAGGTTTATTTTTAGGTTTTCTTTATAAGTTTAGGTTTAGGTTCATTTTTAGTTTATTTTATTTTATTTTATTTAGGTTTAGGTTATCTTAGGTTTTAGTTTATTTTATTTTGTTTGCTTTATGTTTATTTTAGGTTTAGGCTCTTTTTTTTTAGTTTAAGTTATATGTTTTATTTTTTTATTTATTTTAGGTTTTATTTTTGTTATTTTTTTAGGTTTAGGTTTTATTTAGTTTTATTTCATTTTATTTTAGGTTTTCTTTTACAATTTTTTAGGTTTAATTTTTGTTTTGTTTAGAATTTTTATTTTTTAGTTTAGTTTAGGTTTTTATTTATTAGATTTTAGTTTAATTTTTATTTATTATTTTAATTTTTTAGGTTTAGGGTTTATGTTTTTATTTTAGGTTTATTTAATTTTTAATTTACATTTAGTTTTATTTTATTTATTTTCATTTTAGGTTTATTTTATTTTTTTGTTTAGTTTAGGTTTTTATTTATTTTATTATAGTTTAATTTTTTTTATTCTTAGGTTAAGGTTTAGGTTTAGGTTTTAGTTTAGGTTTTTATTTTACTTTATTTTTTATTTTATTTAAGATTAAGTTTTTTTTATTTATTCTATTTTTAGGTTTTATCTAGTTTAGGTTTAGGTTGTTAGGTTTTTAGGGTTTATGGTTAAGGATTTAGGGTTTAGGGTTTGGGGTTTAGGGTGTGTGGTTCAGGGTTATAGGTTTTAGGGTTTAGGGCTTAGGGTTTAAAGTTTGAGGGTTTAACATTTAGGGTTTTGAGTTTAGGGTTTAGGGTTAGTTTTATGATTAGGGGTTTAGGGTTATTATTTATTTATTTTATTTTATTTTATTTTATTTTCTAAACTAAGTAAATTGGTAGGTTTAGATTTATATAGTTCATTTTTCATTTATTTTAGTTTACTTTATTTTCTATTTTTATTTAGGTTTATTTTTATTTTTCTTTTTTTAGTTTGTTTATTTTAGGTATATTTATTTTACCTTATGTTTTTTTTTTTAGTTTTTTTTTTTAAGTTTTAGGTTTGAGTTTAGGTTTATTTATTAATTTATTTTTATTTTTATTTTATTTTTTGGGTTTAAGTTTTATTTTACTTCTTTAGGTTTAGGTTTTAGGTTTTTATTTTAGGTTTATTTTTTAGTTTTCTTTTTTAGTTTTGGCTTAGGTTTATTTTTTAGTTTATTTTATTTTATTTAGTTTAGGTTTAGGTTTAGGTTTTATTTATTCTAGTTTAGGTTTAGGTTTATTTTATTTTGATTTTAGGTTTAGATTTTTTTTTAGTTTAGGGTTTAGGTTTAAATTTTTATTTATTTTTAGGTTTATTTTTTAGGTTTAGGCTTTTATTTAGTTTTTAGGTTTAGATTTAGGTTCAGGTATAGGTTTTAGTTTAGGTTTTCATTCTATTTTATTTAGGTTTAGGTTTTTTTATTTATTTTATTATTAAATTTTATTTAATTTAGGTTAATGTTTTTAGGGTTTAGGGTTTAGGGTTCTTTATTTAGGGTGTTGGGTTAAGGGTTAGTTTTAGGGTTTAAGGTTTAGCATTTAGGGTTTTGGATTTAGGGTTTAGGGTTTAGCGCTTTTTTTAAAGTAAGTCAACCTGTAGTTTTAGGTTTATTTAGTTTAATTTTTATTTATTTAGTTTATTTTAGTTTTTATTTTTATTTAGGTTTATTTTTTATTCATATTTAGTTTAGTTTATTTATTTTAGTCTAGGTTTTTTATTTTAATTTTTTTTAGGTTTAGGTTTTGGTTTATGTTTATGTTTTAGTTTAGTTTTAGTTTTATTTTTTTTTATGGTCAAGTTTTATCTTTTATTTTTTTATTTTAAAGTTTAGGTTTAGGTTTTTATTTTATTTTTTTAGGTTTAGGTATTTAGTGTAGGTTTTAAGATTTAGGGTTAGTTTTAGGGTTTGCAATTTAGAGTTATTTTTCTTTATTTTTTATTTATTTTTATTTTATTTAAATTAAGTAAACTGGTAGGTTTAGGTTTATTTAGTTTAGTTTTTTATTTATTTAGTTTATATTTTTTAGGTTTATTCTTATTTTTATTTAGTTTATAGTTTATTTATTTTAATTTAGGTTTTTTATTTTAGTTTATTTTTTAGGTTTAAGTTTTTATATTATTTTTTTACGTTTAGGTTTTAAGAATTTATTTTAGGTTTAATTTTCTAATTTGGGATTAGGTTTATTTTTAGTTTATTTTATTTTATTTAGTTTAGGTTTATGTTTAGGTTTGGCTGATTTTAGGTTTTATTTACTTTAGTTTAGGTTTAGGTTTAATTTATTTTGTTTTATTTATTTTTATTTTAGGTTTTAGTTTTTTTTTAGGGTTTAAGTTTTTTTATCTATTTTTAGGTTTATTTTTTAGGTTAAAATTTTTAATTAGTTTTTTGGTTTAAGTTTTGGTTTAAGTTTAGGTTCATATTTTGGTGTTAGTTTGAGTTTTCATTTTATTTTATTTAGGTTTAGGTTTATTTATTTATTTTATTTAGTTTAGGTTAAGGTTTTTACAATTTAAGGTTTAGGATTTTTTTAATTTAAGTATACAACAAGGTTTAGGTTTATTTCATTTATTTTTTTTTAATTTATTTTATTTTTTTTATTTTGGTTTATTCTTTTATTTAGTTTAGTTTATTTATTTTAGGTTTATTTATTTAAGTATAGGTTTTCTATTTTAGTTTATTTTTTAGGTTTAGGTTTTGGTTTATGTTTACTTTTTAGTTTAGATTTATTTTTATTTTTTTTAAGTTTAAGTTTTACTTTTTATTTTTAGGTCTAGGTTTAGGTTTTAGGTTTTTATTTTAAGTTTATTATATTTTTCTTTCACGTTTAGTTTTTATTTTATTTTGGTTTTTTATTTTTAGGTTTATTTTATTTATAAGTTTAGTATAGGTTTTTATTTATTTTATTTTAGTTTAGTTTTCAGTTTTTATTTTATTTTATTTTTCTTTTAAGTATTTTTATTTTTTTATTTTTAGATTTTATTTATTTCAGGTTTAGGATTTTAGGTTTTTATTATTTAGTGTTTAGGGTTTAGGGTTTAGGTTTAGGGTTTAGGATTTAGGGTTGTAGGGTTTAGGGTTTAGGGTTTAAGGTTTTAAGGTGTAGGGTTTAGGGTTTATGGTTTATTATTTTAGGATTTAGGGGTTAGTTTTAGGGTTCAGGGTTTTGGGTTAGGGATTTTTTTATTTTTTATTTTATTTTAGTTTATTTTATTTTTTAGTTAGGCTTATTTTTATTTTTATTTAGTTTAGTTTATTTATTATAGGTTTATTTATTTTTATTTATGTTTTTTTATTTTTTTAGCTTAGGCTTAGGTTTATTTTTAGTTAATTTTTAGTTTATTATATTTTATTAGTTTAGGTATATGTTTAGGTTTAGTTTTTTTTAGGTTTAGGTTTCAATTTTATTTATTTTAGTTTAGGTTTAGGCTTATTTTATATTTACTTTAGGTTTAGGTTTTTTTTTTAGTTTAGGGTTTAGGTTTTATTTTTATATATTTTTAGTTTATATGTATTAGGTTTATTTTTTAGGTTTAGGTTTTTATCTAGTTTTTATTTTATTTCATTTTAGGTTTATTTTATTTTTATTTTACATCTAGTTTATATTCTATTTTGGCTTTTTAATTTTAGGTTTAGTTTTTTTAGGTTAGTTTAGGTTTTTATTTATTTTATTATAATTCAGTATTTATTTTTTATTTTATTTTATTTTTAGGTTTAGGCTTAGGTTTTGGAATTAGTTTAGGTTTTTATTTTATTTTATTTTTTCAATTATTTAAGTTTAGAATTTTTATTTATTTTATTTTCAGGGTTTTATTTAATTTTGGTTTAGATTTTTAGGTTTAGGGTTTAGGTTTGGTTTAGTGTTTTGGGGTTTAAGGTTTAGGGTTTAAGGTTTAGGGTTGTATGTTTTAGGGTTTAGGATTTACGATTTAGGGTTTAGGGATTAGGGTTTTGGGTTTTGGAGTTTAGGATTTAGGGTTTAGGGTTAGTTTTAGGATTTAGGGTTTAGAGTTATAGTTTTTTTTTAATTATTTTTATTTTTTAAATTAAGTAAACTAGTAGGTTTAGGTTTATTTAGTTTATTTTTTGTTTATTTTAGTTTATTTTATTTATATATATATATAAGTTTTTTTTAGTTAGTTTTTTGTTGATTTTTGGTTTATTTATTTTAGTTTAGGTTTTTTATTTTAGTTTATTTTTTTGGTTTAGGTTTATTTTTATTTTATTTTATAGGTTTAGGTTTTATTTTTTATTTTTAGGTTAAGGTTTAGGTTTTTATTTTATTTTTTTAGGTTTAGGTTTTAAATTTTTAATTTAGGTTTATTTTCAGGTTTTATATTTTAGTTTAGGTTTAAGTTTATTTTTAATTTATTTTTTTATTTAGTTTAGTTTAGTTTATTTTAGGTTTAAATTTAGGTTTTATTTATTTTAATTTAGTTTATTTTAATTTTATTTTTTATTAGTATTTATTTTGTTTAGGTTTTTACTTTTAGGTTTATTTTATTTTATTTAGTTTAGTTGAGGTTTTTATTTAGTTTATTTTAGTTTAGTTTTTATTTTTTATTTTATTTAATTTGTAGGTTTAGATTTATGTTTAACTTTGGGTTTAGATTTAAGTTTTAGAGTGGTTATTATTTTATTTTATTTTATTTTTTATTATGGTTTAGTAGTTTATTTATTATTTTATTTTAGGTTTTATTTTAGTTTAGGTTTAGGTTTTAGGTTTTAGGGTTTATTCTGATTTAGGATTAGGGTTAGGTTTTAGTTTAGGTTTTAGTGTTTAGGGTTTAGGATTTAGGGTTTAGTGTTTAGGCTCAAGGGTTTACAATTTTTAGGGTTTAGGGTTTAGGGTTTAGGGTTTGGGGTTTAGTGTTTCAGGGTTCAGTGTTTAGGGTTTAGGGTTTAGGGTTGCAGGTTTAGGGTTTAGGGTTTAGTGTTAGTTTTAGTATTTAGGGTTTAGGGTTAGGAATTTTTTTTTATTTTTTATTTTTAGGGTTTAGGGTTTATGGTTTTAGGTTTATGGTTTATGTTTTAAGTTTAAGGTTCAGGTTTAGTTTAGGGTTTAGGGTTTTTGGCTTTTTTTAATGGAGAATAAATTCGTATTCAACATTTCTTCTTTTTGATTTCATCAATCAAGTAACCCACCAAGTTCTTTAAGACACAAGTGATGACATAGTCAAAAAATAAGCACACATAGAGCAAATCAAAAACCCAAACTAGAATCGTCTCTACTATAAAGAAACACTTCCATAAGTAGCAGATCGTATCGACCATTCTTCTATTTCTATAGTTCCCATCAGAACCACCCTGGCCTCTCGAATCATATCCTCGATTTATCCTTTCGCCGCCACCACGGCTATAACCTCCATCGCTCCTCCCGCCTCCATAACCACCACTGCACTGATCACAACCTCCATATCCACCAGCACCTCTAGATCTAGACTAAGCCTAGTTGACGGGGATGTTCTTACCATCAAGGTTCTGCCCATTCTTAGGGCTTAGGGTTTAGGATTTAGGTTTAGGGTTTAAGGTTAAGGATTTAGGGTTTAGGGTTTAGGGTTTAGAGTTTAGGGTTTTTTTAATTAAGTAAACCATTAAGTTTAGGTTTATTTAGTTTATTTTTATTTATTTTAGTTTATTTTATTTTTTATTTTTTATTAATTTAGTTTATTTATTTTAGGTTTATTTTTTTTTAGTTTAGACTTTTTAGTTTAGTTTATTTTCTAAGTTTAGGTTTTGGTTTATGTTTATTTTTTTAGTTTAATTTTCTTTTTATTTTATTTTTAGGTTTAGGCTTTATTTTTTTATTTTTTAGGTTTAGGTTTATGTTTTTATTTTCCTTTTTTAAGTTTAGGTTTATGTTTTTATTTTCTTTTTCTAGGCTTAGGTTTTATGCTTTTATTTTAGGTTTAATTTTAGTTATATTTTTTAGTTTAGGTTGAGGTTTACTTTTACTTTATTTTATTTTATTTAGTTTAGGATATACTATTAGTTTATTTTAGGTTTAGGTTTAGGTTTAGGTTTATGTTTTTTATTTTAGTTTAGATTATTATAGTCTAGGTTTAGTTTATTGTTTTGTTTATTTTATTTTTATTTTAGGTTTAGTTTTTATTTTTAGTTTAGGGTTTGGTTTTCATTTTTTTATTTATTTCTAGGTTTTATGTTTAGGTTTATCTTTTAAGTTTAGGTTTTTATTTAGTTTTTATTTTATTTTATTTTATGTTTATTTTATTTTTATTTTTGTTTATTTTTTATTTAGGTTTTTTATTCTTAAGTTTATTTTATTTTTTTAGTTTAGTTTAGGTTTTTATTTATTTTATTTTATTTTATTTTAATTTTATTTTTATTACATTTTTAGCTTTAGGTTTAGGTTTTAGTTTAGGTTTATATTTTTTTTACTTATTTTATTTTTTTATTTTACTTTACATTTAAGTTTTAGTTTTATTTTAGGGTTTTAGTGTTGGGTTTAGTGTTTAGGGTTTAGGGTATTTATGGTATGTCCCTAGTTCCATCCAGAACACTAACCTGTTTAGCTTTAGGGTTTAGGGTTTTAGGGTTTAGGGTTTACATTTTAGGTTTAGGGTCACAGGGTTTAGGGTTAGATTAGTGGTCAGTTGGCTCAGCTTTAGGGTGGCTCTGGTTTAGGACAAGGGTTAATTTGGTTTGCTACAAGGATTTGTGGGTTTGTGGTTTAGGTCAGGTTAGGGTTGTTTCCTGTTTAGGGTTTAGGGTTCAGGGTTTATGGTTATAGGTTTAGGGTTGTACGTTTAAGGTTTAGGGTTAGTTTTAGGGTTTAGGATTTACAGTTTAGGATTTAATGTTTAGCATTTGGGGTTTAGGTTTTTTTTTAAATAAATTAAGTAAACCGCTAGGTTTAGGTTTATTTAGTTTATTTTATATTTTTATTTTAATTATTTTATTTAGTTTAATTTATTTTTTATGTTTATTTATTTTAGTTTATGTTTTTTTTAGTTTATTTTTTAACTGTAGGTTAAGGTTTATTTTTATTTTTTAGTTTAGTTTTACTTTTATTTCATTTTTTAGGTTTAGGTTTTTTTTAATTTTTAGGTTTAACTTTAGGTTTTTATTTTATTTTCTTAGGTTTATGTTTTAAGTTCTTATTTTAGGTTTATTTTTAAGTTATATTTTTTTGTTTAGCTTTAGGTTTTGTTTGAGTTTATTTTATTTTATTTAATTTATGGTTTAGGTTTAGTTTATTTTAGGTTTAGTTTTACATTTTATTTATTTTAGTTTAGTTTAGGTTTAGATTTATTTTATTTTATTTATTTTAGGTTTAGGTATTTTTTTTGTTTTGTGTTTATGTTTTATTATTTATTTATTTTTAGGTTTAAGTTTTATTTAGTTTATTTTATTTTATTTTAAGTTTATTTTATTTTATTTTACATTTAGGTTTGATTTTATTTTGGTTTTTATTCAAGATTATTTTATTTTTAGTTTAGTTTAGGTTTAATTATTTTATTTTAGTTTAGTTTATATTTTTATTTTATTTACTTTTAGGTTTATGTTTAGCTCGTTAGATTTGGTTTTAGTTCAAGTTTTTATTTTATTTTATTTTACATTTAGGTTTAGGTTTTTTAATTATTTTATTTTAGGTTTTATTTTGTTTAGGTTTAGGTTTTAAGTTTTAAAGGTTTAGGGTTTAGGTCAGGATTTAGGTTGTGGTTTAGGTTGGGTTTAGGGTTTAGGATCTGTGGTCAGTGGTGGGTAGGTTTAGGTTTTAGGGTTGTGGTTTATGGTCAGGCTGAGGGTTTAGGATTTAGTGTTTAGGTTTTAGGGTTAGATATTTTAAAGCAAAGTAGGTTTATGTTTATTTAGTTTATTTTATTATTATTATTATTTAGGTTTATTTTTATTTTTATTTAGTTTAGTTTATTAATTTATGGTTTATTTATTTTAGCTTAAGTTTTTATTTTAGTTTATTTTATAGGTTTAGGTTTAGGTTAAGTTTATTTTTTAGTTTAGTTTTATTTTTATTTAATTTTTTATGTTTAGGTTTTATTTTTAATTTTTAGGTTTAAGTTTAGGTTTTTATTTTATTTTTTTAGGTTTAGGTTTTAGGTTTTTATTTTAGCTTTTACTTTTTAGTTTAGGTTTAGGTTTATTTTTATTTTTATTTTATTTTATTTTATTTAGTTTACATTTAGGTTTAGATTTAGTTTATTTTATGTTTAGGTTTATTTTATTTTGTTTATTTTATTTTTATTTTAGGTTTAGTTGTTTTTTGGGTTTAGGGTTTATGTTTTCTTTTTTATTTACTTTTAAGTTTATTTTTTATGTTTAGGTTTTTATTTAGTTTTTATTTTATTTTATCTTAGGTTTATTTTATTTTTATTTTACATTTAATTTGTAATTTATTTAGGTTTTTTATTCTTAGGTTTGTTTTATTTTTTCATTTAGTTTAGGCTTTTATTTATTTTATTTTAGTTTATTTTCCTTTTTGAGTTTATTTTATTTTTACGTTTAGGTTTAGGTTTTAGTTTAGGTTTTTATTTTATTTTATTTTATTATTTTATTTAGGTTTAGGTTTTTAGGTTTTTAGGGTTTAGGGTTTAGTGTTTAGAGTTTAGCGTTTGAGGTTTAGGGTTTTAGAGTTTAGGGTTTTAAGGTTTACGGTTTAGGGTTAGGGTTTAGCGTTTAGGCTTTAAGCTTTAGGCTTTAGGGTTTAGGGTTTAAGGTTTAAGGTTTAGGGTTAGTTTTAGGGTTTAGGGTTAGGGCTTTTTTATTATTTTATTATTTATTTTTAGGGTTTAGGGTTTTTGGTTTTTTTTAACAGAGAACAAATTCAGATTCAACATTTCTTTTTTTTGATTTCATCAATCAAGTAACACAGCAAGTTCTCTAAGGCACAAGCGACGACATTGATAAAAATGAGCACGCATAGAGCAAATCAAAAACTCTAGATAACTAGAACTGTCTCTACTATAAAACACAGTTCCATAAGCAACAGTTCGGATCGACCACCCTTCAATTTCTCCAATTCCCATTAGAACTACCCTGACCACTCGAGTAGAGGGATCCACCATCATATCAATGATCTCTCCCTCTGCTACCACGATGGCTGTAACCTCTATCACTCCTCCCTCCTCCATAACCACCGTTGCTCAGACCACCACCTTCATATCCACCAGCACCTCGAGATCTCCCACCACCATTGCGATAACTATCGCCTCCGCCTTCACCTCCATAGCCAGATCTAGATTGAACATGGTTGATAGTGATGTTCATGTCGTCAATGTTCTTCCCATTCTTAGGGTTTTAATTTAGGTTTAGGTTTATTAGGTTTTAAGGTTTAGGTTAATTTTTTAATTTATTTAGTTACTTTTGGTTTAGGTTTAGGGTTTGGGGTTTGGGGTTTAGGATTTTTTTTTAAATTCAAATGATTTCATAACAAATAAGAAATTACCAAAACATGCAATACATTATCCTCTAACAACTAATAAATCATGCTAAAATAAAATGTAATTAAAAAATTCAAAAAAATAGTGTTTCACAAAATAATTTAACTCCCAGAGATAATAAAATTTAATTTGATAGGAGGCCAACAAAGCTTTATCAAACAAGCTGAATCCCATATCATCATCAGATTCCTCAACAGGCTCTTCCTTCTTATCATCCACTGCAGTAGCCGGAGCAGCAACAGCAGCAAGAGTACCAAAAGCATCATGCATAGTAGCCATAGCAAATTTACTAAGATCTTTCAAATATCGCTTAACCTTCTTGGACTGCGGGTATGTGTAATCAGTGGCAATTATGATGGCGAGGACATTCTTGTAAGCATTGATGAACATGTGGGGCATTGCAGCAAGTTTGGGATAAGAGAGGGCTAGTGACAGAGAAGTGATCATTGAAAGTCCTACCAAAAACTTCTCGATGAGATCATGTTTAGTGAGGTCAAGTGCCTCAGGACTGAACACCAATCCATCATCATACACAGATTGGATGGCAAGGCCATAAGTGAATGGCCTAATCCCCAGCTTAGTGAGGAGTGCAGCCTCTAGGGATCCCACCTAATCGCCCTTTTTAATTAGATTAATCAGGGTGATCGATTCAATAGTACCCTTGTTGGTCTTAGTTCGGATCTTAAGAACCTAGAAGAAAGAAGTTTGTGAAGGATCCAGACCAATTTTGCCTGGAGGAACCACAACATCAATAGGTGCAATAAGACCAACACGGGCACGAGCACCAACTTTGTATTTTGCAACATTTTCACTGACTTCTTTAAGATCACCTTTCATAAAAATTAGCTTAACCGGGGTTTAGGGTTTCTGGTTTTAGGGTTAATGCTTTTAGGGTTTAGGGTTTAGGGTTAGGGTTAGGGTTTAGGGTTTAGGGTTTAGGGTTTTTGATATAAATTTTAAGGTTTAGGGTTCAAGGTTTTTTTAGGCTTTAGGGTTTAGTGTTTTAAGGCTTTAGTGTTTAGGGTTTAGGGGGTTAGTTTTAGGGTTTAGGTTTAGCATTTAGGGTTTAGGGTTTTTTTTTAAATTAAGTAAACCTGTTGGTTTAGGATTATTTAGTTTATTTATTATTTCTTTTAGTTTGTTTATTTTTTAATTTTTATATATGTTTATTTTTATTTTTATTTAGTTTAGTTTATTTATTTTAGGTTTCTTTATTTTAGTTTAGGTTTTTTATTTTTGTTTAGTTTTTAGGTTTAGGTTTAGGTTTGGGTTTATTTTTATTTTATTTTTATGTTTAGGTTTTATTTTTTATTTTTAGATTTTGGTTTAGGTTTTTATTTTATTTTTAAGGTTTAGGTTTAAGTTTTTATTTAAGGTTTATTTCTAGATTTTACTTTTCAGATTAGATTAGGCTTATTTGTAGTTTTGTTTATTTTATTTATTTTAGGTTTAGGTTTAAGTTTAGTTTATTTTTGGTTTTATTTATTTTACTTTAGCTTATTTAAGTTTAAGTTTAAGTTTATTTTATTTTGTTTATTTTATTTTTATTATAGGTTTAGTTTTTTTTAGTTTTGGGTTTAGGTTTTATTTATTATTTATTTTTAGATATATTTTTTAAGATTAGGTTTTTATTTTATTTTATTTTAGTTTTATTTTATTTTTATTTTACATTTAGTTTTATTTTATTTTATTTTATTTTTAGGTTTACGTTTTATCTTAGGTTTTTATTTTATTTTATTTTTTATTTTATTTAGGTTTAGGTTTTTTATTTATTTTATTTTATGGTTTTATTTAGTTTAGGTTTAGGTTTTTAGGTTTTTAGGGTTTAAGGTTTAGAGTTAATGGTTTACAATTTTGGGTTTAGGGTAGAAGGTTTAGTGTTTAGGCTTTAGGGTTTAGGGTTTAGGCTTGTAGGATTAAAGTTATAGGTTTAAGGTTTTGGGTTTAGGGTTTGTTTTAGGGTTTAGGGTTAAGGGTTTAGGGGTTTTTTTAAAAACAAAATTAAGTAAATCGGTAGGTTTAGTTTTATTTAATTTATTTAGTTCATTTTAATTTTATTTTTTTAGGTTAATTTTTCATTTTTATTTAGTTTAGTTTATTTATTTTAGGTTTATTTATTTTAGTTTAGGTTTTTTTATTTTAGTTCATTTTTTAGGTTTAAGTTTAGGTTTATGTTTCTTTTTTAGCTTAGTTTTATTCTTATTATATTTTTTAGGTTTTGGCTTTTTTTTTTATTTTTAGGTTTAGCTTTAGGTTTTTATTTTATTTTTTTAAGTTTAGGTTTTAGGTTTTTAATTTAAGTATTTTTTTAGGCTTTATTTTTTAGTTTAGTTTTAGGTTTATATTCAGTTTATTTTATTTTATTTACTTAGGGTTTAGGTTTAGGTTTAGGTTTTATTTAATTTAGTTTAGCTTATTTTTGTTTAGGTTTAGGTTTATTTTATTTTTATTTTAGGTTAAGTATTTTTAGTTTAGGGTTTGGGTTTTATTTTGTATTTATTTAGGTTTTCTTTTTAGGTTCATTTTTTAAGTTTAATTTTTATTTTATTTTATTTTATTTTATTTTAGGTTTATTTTATTTTTATTTTACGTTTAGTTTTTGTTTTATTTATGTTTTTTTATTCTTAGCTTTATTTTATTTTTTAGTTTAGTTTAGGTTTTTATTTATTTTATTTTAGTTTAATTTTATAATTTTATGTTATTTTATTTTTAAGTTTAGGTTTTAGTTTAGGATTTTATTTTATTTTATTTTTTTTATTTCAGTTTAGGCTTTTTGTTAATTTTATTTTTGGTTAAGGTTTTTCAGTTTTTAGGGTTTAGGGTTTAGGGTTTAGGGTTGAAGGTTTTAGGGTTGTAGGTTTAGGGTTTAGTGTTAGTTTTAGGGTTTAGGATTTAGGGTTTAGGATTTTGGGTTTACGGTTTAGGATTTGGGTTTTTTTTTTAAAATTAAGTAAACTATTAGGTTTAAGTTTCTTTAGTTTACTTTTTATGTCTATTTCTAAGTTTATATTTTTATTTAGTTTTTATTTTATTTTATTTTTATTTTATGTTTAGTTTTTATTATATTTAGGTTTATTATATTTATGTTTTTTTATTTTTTAGATTTGTTTAGGTTTTTATTTTTTTAAGTTTAGTTTTTATATTTTATTTTATTTTATTTTTATGTTTAGGTTTAGGTTTAGGGTTAAGTTTATGTTTAGGTATTTGGTTTAGTTTATTTATTTTTTATTTTATTTAAGTTTAAGTTTTATAATTTATTTTATTTTTAGGTTTTATGTTGTTTAGGTTTTGCTTTTTACGTTTTTAGGGTTTAGTGTTTACTATTTAAGGTTTTGGGTTTAGGTTTTAGGGTTTACGGTTTAGGGTTATAGGTTTTAGGGTTTAGGGTTTTAGGTTTAGGGTTGTAGGTTTTAGGGTTTAGGGTTTATCATTTTAAGGTTTAGGGTTTAGTGCTTAGGGATGTAAGTTTAGGGTTTAGGGTTTAGGGTTCAAGGTTTAGGGTTTAGGATTAGGATTTTTTTATTTTTTATTTTTATTTTTTATTTTTTAAAATTAAGTAAACTGGTAGGTTTAGGTTTATTTAGTTTATTTTTTATTTATTTTAGTTTATTTTATTTTTATTTTTATTTAGGTTTATTTTGATTTTATTTAGTTTAATTTATTTATGGATTGTAATTTTAGTTGTAGAAGTTATAGAGATAGTGTTGTGACACTAGGTGAACAAGTCATTAAAAAGAGTTAGCGATTTAGATATTTAGGCTCTATTGTTCAATGTGATGGTGAAATAGATGGAGATGTTATTAGTAGAATTCAGGTTGGATGGTTGAAGTGCAGGAATGCATCTAGCTTGTTGTGAGATAGAAAAGTACCGGTTAAACATCAAGAAAACTTTTATAAGATGGTGGTAAGACCTGCTATGATTTATGGTGTAGAATGTTGGCCAATAAAATATAAGCATGAGACTAAGTTAAGTGTTGCAGAGATGAGGATGCTCAGGTGGATTAGTTGCTTTACTCTTAGAGATAAAATGTGAAATGTGTATGTTCAGGAAAAAGTTGGAGTAGCTTTAGTGGTAGATAAAATTAGAGAGAGTCACCTTAAATGGTTTGTCCACATAAAGCGTCACCCATCAAATGACCCGGTTAGAAGAGTAGATGCTTTAGAATTGCCCTATGTTAAGAAAGGTAGAGGTAGACCAAAAAAGTCATGGTTAAGATGTATACAAAATGACTTACTTGAATTGAATTCGACACATAATAAGACACAATGGAGATAAAGGATTCATGTAGCTGACCTGACTTAGTGGGATAATGGCTTGTTGTTGTTGTTGTTGTTGTTATTGTTGTTTAGTTTATTTATTTTAGTTTAGGCTTTTTATTTTAGTTTATTTTTAAGGTTTAGGATTTTATTTTATTTTTTTTAGGTTTAGGTTTTAGGTTTTTATTTTAGGTTTACTTTTAGGTTTTATTTTTTAGTCTAGGTATATGTTTATATTTAGTTATTTTATTTTATTTAGGATTTAGGTTTAGTTTATTTTAAGTTTAGGTTTAGGTTTTATTTATTTTAGTTTATTTTATTTTTATTTTAGGTTTAGGATTTTTTTATTAGGGTTTAGGTTTTATTGTTTATTTATTTGTAGGTTTTATTTTTAGGTATATTCTTTAAGTTTATGTTTTTATTTAGTTATTATTTTACTTTATTTTAGGTTTATGTTATTTTTTTTATTTTGTCATTATTTTATTTAGGTTTTTTATTTTTTAGTTTAGTTTAGGTTTTTTTTATTTTTTTCTAGTTTAGCTTTTATTTGTTAGTTTATTTTTTTTTTTAGGTTTAAGTTTAGGTTTAGGGTTTAGTATAGATTTTTATTTTGTTTTATTTTGGTTTAGACTTTTTATTTATTTTATTTCTAAGTTTTATTTAGTTTAGGTTTAGGTTTATAGCATTTTAATGTTTAGGGTTTAAGGTTAGTTGAGAGTTTAAGGTTTAGGGTTTGCGATTTTGAGTTTATGGTTTAGGGTTTAAGGTTTAGGTTTTTTGTTTAAGGGTTAAGGGATTAGGGTTTAGGGTTTAGCATTTTAGGGTTTAGGGTTTAGGGTTTTTAGGGTTTAGGGTTTACTGTTTAGGGTTTAGTTTTCAGGTCTAGGGTTCAGGTTTTAGTTTATTATTTAGGGTTTTGGGTTTTTTTTAAAGAGAACAAATTCATATTCAACATTTCTTCTTTTCTATTTCATCAACCAAGTAACACACCATGTTTTCTAAGACACAAGCGATGGCATAGATAAAAAATGATCACGCTTGGAGAAAATCAAAAAGCCCAGATAACTATAACCATCTCTACTATAAAGACAAAATTCCATAAGCTGCAAATCAGATCGGCCATTCTTATGTTTCTCCAGTTCTAAATAGAACCACCCTAGCCTCTCAAGTAGCGTGATCCACCATCATATCCCTGATCTCTCCCTCCACCACCACCACGGCTATAACCTCTGTCCCTCCTCTCACCTCCATAACCACCACTCTTACCTCCATATCCACCCGGCACAGATCCCCACCACCACTATGATAGCTCGCCTTCACCTCCATCATGAGATCTAGGCGTGCTGGTTGATTGTGATGTTCCTATTATCAAGGTTCTTGCCATTCTTAGGGTTTAGGTATAGGTTTAGGGTTATTAGAATTTAGGGTTTTAATTTTTTTTTTAATTTTAGGGTTTAGGTCTAGGGTTTGAGGTTTAGGGTTTAGGGTTTAAGGTTAGGGTTTAGCGTTTAAGGTTTAGGGTGTAGGTTTTGGGGTTTTGGGTTTAGGGTTTTATCGTTTAAGCTTTTAGGGTTTAGGGTTTAAATTAGGGTTTAGGGTTTAGGGTTTAGGGTTTTTTAAGGTTTAGGGTTTAGAGTTTGGGGTTTAGGGTTTAAGGTTGTAGGTTTAGGGTTTAGGGTTTATGGTTTGGGGATTAGGGTCTTAGGGTTTATGCTTTTATGGTTTAGGGTTAGCATTTGGATTTATGGTTTAAGGTTTTGGGTTTAGGATTTTTTATGATTTAGTATTTAGGGTTTAGTATTTAGGGTTTTTTTTTAAATTAAGTAAACCGGTAGATTTAGGTTTATTTAGTTTAGTTTTTATTTATTTTTGTTTATTTTATAATATTTTTATTTAGGTTTTTTTTATTTTTATTTAGTTTTGTTTATTTATTTTAGGTTTATTTATTTAAGTTTAGGTTTTTTATTTTTTATTTATTTTTTTAGGTTTAGGTTTAGGTTTACGTTTATTTTTTGGTTTAGTTTTATTTTTATTTTTTAGGTGTAGGTTTTATTTTTTATTTTTAGATTTAGGTTTAGGTTCTTATTTTATTTTTTTAGGTTTTGGTTTGACATTTTTATTTTAGGATTATTTTTATGTTTTATTTTTCAATTTAGGTTTATGTTTATTTTTATTTTAGTTTATTTTATTTAGTTTAGGATTAGGTTTAGGTTTAGTTCATTTTAAGTTTAGGCTTAGGTTTTATATATTTTAGTTTAGGTATAGCTTTATTTTTTGTTTTAAGTTTAGGTTTTTTTTATTTTACGGTTTAGGTTTTATTTTTTAGTAATTTATAAGTTTTTTTAGGTTTAGGTTTTATTTAGTTTTTATTTTATTTTATGTTAGCTTTATTTTATTTTTATTTTATGTTTAGTTTTTATTTTATTTTTATGTTTATTTTATTGTTTAGTTTAGTTTAGGTTTTTATTTACTTTAATTTAGTTTAGTTTTAATTTTTTATTTAATTTAATTTTTGGGTTTAGGGTAGGTTTAGGTTTAGGTTTAGGTTTTAATTTAGGTTTTTATTTTATTTTACTTATTTTATTTTGTTTTTGTTTAGGTTTCTTTATTTATTTTATTTTTATTTAGTTTAGGTTTAGGAATTTAGGTTTTTAGGGCTTAGGGTTGTAGGTTTTAGGGTATAAGGCTTAGGGTTTAGGGTTTAGGGTTTAGGGTTTTTGGTTTTTTTAAAAAGAAAACAAATTCAGATTCAACATTTCTTCTTTTCGATTTCATCAACCAAGTAACACACTAAGTTTTCTAAGACACAAGCAATGACATAGATAAAAAATGAGTACGCACAGAGCAAACCAAAAATGCTAGATAACTAGAACCATGTCTACTATAAAGACATAGTTCCATAAGAAGTAGATTAGATCGATCGTTCTTCAATTTCTCCAGTTCCCAACAAAACCAGCCCGACCTCTCGTGTAGCAGGATCCACCATCATATCCCCATTCTCTCCCTCTGTCACCACTAGGGTTTTTACCTCCGTCACTCCTCCCGCCTTCATAATCACCATCACTCTGACCACCACCTCTATATCCACCAGCACCTCTAGATCCCTTGCCACCACTGCAATAACCACCACCTCCGCCTTTGCCTGCACCATTAGATTTAAACTGAGCCTGGTTGATAGTGATGTTCCTAGCATCAAGGTTCATCCCATTCTTATGTTTTAGGTTTAGGTTTATTAGGATTTAGGGTTTAGGTTTATTTTTAATTTTTTTAGTTACTTTAGGTTTATGTTTAGGGTTTGGTGTTTAGTGTTTAGGGTTTAGGGTTAAGATTTAAGGTTTAAGGTTTTATGGTTTACTCATTTAGGGATTAGGATTTAGAATTTGGGTTTAGGGTTTAGGGTTTAGGGATTACTATTTTTTAGGGTTTAGGGTTTAGGGTTTGGGGTTTAGGGTTTTAGGGTTTATGGTTTTAGGGTTTAGCGTTTAGGGTTATGGTATAGGGTTTACAGTTTAGAGTTTAGGGTTTAGGGTTTATAAGTAGGATTTAGGGTTTTTGGTTTTAAGGTTTATCTTTATTGGGTTTAAGTTTAGTTTAGGGTTTAGTTTTAGGGTTTTAGGGTTTAGGTTAGGGTTTAGGGTTTATGATTTAGGGTTTAGGGTATAGGGTTTAGTGTTTTTTAGTGTTCAGCATTTAGGGTTTAGGGTTTAAGATTTAGATTTTAGGGTTTTTTATTTTTTAAATTAAGTAAACTGGTATGTTTAGGTTTATTTAGTTTGTTTATTATTTATTTTTGTTTATTTTATTTTTATTTTTATTTAGGATTATTTTTTAGTTTTATTTAGTTTAGTTTATTTATTTTAGGTTTATTTATTTTTGTTTATGTTTTATACGTTAGTTTATTTTTTTTGGTTTAGGTTTAGGTTTATGTTTATTTTTTAGTTTAGTTTTATTTCAATTTTATTTTTTAGGTTTAGGTTTTATTATTTATTTTTAGTTTTAGGTTTAGGTTTTTATTTGATTTATTTAAGTTTAGGTTTTAGGTTTTTATTTTAGGTTTATTTCTAGGTTTTATTTTCCAGTTTAGGTTTAGATTTATTTTTCGTTTATTTTATTTTATTTAGTTTAGGTTTAGTTTATTTTAGGTTCATGTTTAGGTTTTATATATTTTAGTTTAGCTTATTTTAGTGTAGATTTAGGTTTAGTTTATTTTGTTTATTTTAGGTTTAGTTTTTTCTTTAGTTTATAGTTTCAGTTTTATTTTCCTATTAATTTTTATGTTTATTTTTTAGGTTTAGGTTTTTATTTAGTTTTTATTTTATTTTTTTTAGGTTTATTTTATTTTTATTTTATGTTTAGTTTTTATTTTATTTATGTTTTCTATTTTTAGGTTTATAAATTAATTTAGTTTAGGTTTTAATTTATTTTATTTTAGTTTGGTTCAGGTTTTTATTTATTTTATTTTAGTTTAATTTTTATTTTTTATTTTTTTCTATTTTTAGGTTTATGTTTAGGTTTAGGTTGAGGTTTTAGTTTAGGTTTTTATTTTATTTTATTATTTCATTTTTTTTTTAGGTTTAGGTTTCACTATTTATTTTATTTTTAGGATTTATTTTGTCTTGGTTTAGGTTTTTAGGTTTTTAGGGTTTAAGGTTTAGGGATTAGAGTTTGGGGTTTAGGGTTTAGGGTTTAGGGTAAGTTTTAGGATTTAGGTTTGTGTTTTTTTAAAATTTTTTATTTATTTAGGATTTAGGGTTTAGAGTTGTAGGTTTAGGGTTTAGGGATAGTTTTAGGGTTTAGGGTTTAAGTTATTTATTTTAGAATTAAATAAACTGGTAGGTTTAGATTTATTTAGTTTACTTTTTTATTTATTTTAGTTTATTTTATTTATTATTTTTATTTTTGTCTATCTTTTAGTTTTATTTAGTTTCATATATTTATTTTAGTTTAGGTTTTTTATTCTAGTTTATTTTTGTGGTTAGGTTTAGGTTTATGTTTACTTTTTAGTTTAGTTTTAATTTTATTTTATTTAAGGTTTAGGGTTTAGGGTTTAGGCTTAGGCTTAGGGTTTAAGGTTTAGGATTTAGGGTTCAGGATTTAGTGTTTTAGCTTAAGGGTTTAAGGTTTTGAGGGTTTAGGGTTTAGGGTTTAGGGTTTAGGATTTAGGGTTTAAGGTTTAGGGTTTTAGGGTTTAGGGTTTAGGGTTTAAGGTTTAGGGTTTAGGGTTATAGGTTTAGGATTTAGGGTTTAGAGTTAGTTTTAGGGTTAAGGTTTAGGGTTTAGGGTTTAGGGTTTAAGGTTTTCTTTTTTAAAATTAAGTAAACCGGTAATTTTAGGTTGATTTAGTTTATTTTATATTTATTTTAGTTTATTTTATTTTTTATTTTTATTTAGGTTTAATGATATTTTTTATTTATTTGTTTATTAATTGTAGGTTTATTTAATTTTATTTATTTTTTTATTTTAGTTTATTTTTTTAGGTTTAGGTTTAGGTTTATTTTTCATTAAGATTTATTTTTATTTTATTTTTTATGTTTAGGTTTTATTTTTTATTTTTAGCTTTAGGTTTAGGTTTTAGGTTTTTATTTTAGGTTTATTTCCAAGTTTTGTTTTTTAGTTTAGGTTTAGGTTTATTATTAGTTTATTTTATTATATTTAGTTTAAGGTTTAGGTTTAGTTAGGTTTAGGTTTATTTTATTTTTATTTTAGGTTTAGGTTTTTTTTTAGTTTAGGCTTTACATTTTTTTAATTATTTAATTTTTAGGTTTTATTTTTGAGGTTTAGAATTTATTTTATTTTAGGTTTATTTTATTTTGGGATTATTGTTTAGGGTTAGGGTTTATGATTTAAGTTTAGGGTTTATGGTTAGTTTAGGGATTAGGGTTGTATATTTTGGTTTTTAGGGTTAGTTTAAGGTTAAGGGTTTAGAGTTTAGGGTTGTACGGTTTGGGGTTTAGGGTTTAGGGTTAGTTTTAGGGTTAAGGTTTTCTATATTTTATTTTTTAATTTTTTTTATTAGGATTTTGGGTTTAAGGTTTAGGGTTTATGGTTTTATGGTTTAAGGTATATGATTTAGGGTTAGTTTTAAGGTTTAGGATTTAAGGGTTAGGGTTTTGGGTTTATTTTTAATTAAGTAAATTGGTTGGTTTAGGTTTATTTAATTTATTTAGTTTATTTTTTATTTATTTTTAGTTTATTTTATTTTTTAATTTTTATTTAGGTTTATTTTTTTATTTAGTTTAGTTTATTTATTTTAGTTTAGTTTTATTTATTTTAGTTTACTTTTTAGGTTTAGTATTAGGTTTATGTTTTTTTATTTATTTTTATTTTTCTTTTCTTTTTAAGGTTTAGGTTTTATTTTTTATTTTTAGTTTTAGGTTTAGGTTTTTATTTTATTTTTTAGGTTTATGTTTTAGGGTTTTATTTTAGGTTTATTTTTAGATTTTATTTTTTAGTTTAGGTTTAGTTTTATTTTTAGGTTATTTTATTTTATTTAGCATAGGTTTAGGTTTAGGATTAGTTTATTTTAGGTTTAAGTTTAGAATTTATTTATCTTAGTTGAGCTTATTTTAGTTTAGGTTTAGGTTTAATTTATTTTTAATTTAGGTTTAGGTTTTTCTTTTAGTTTATGGGTTAGAATTTATTTAATATTTATTTTTAGGTTTTATTTTTAAGTTTTAATGATTAGGTTTATGTTATTATTAAATTATAATTTTCTTCTATTTTAGTTTTATTTTATTTCTATTTTAGTTTTAATTATTATTTTATTTAGGTTTTTTATTTTTTTAGTTTAGTTTATGTTTTTATTTATTTAATTTTAGTTTAGTTTTTATTTTTTATTTAATTTTCTTTTTAGGTTTAGGTTTAGGTTTATGTTTTAGTTTCATTTTATTATATTTTTATTTTTTTTTTGGTTTAGTTTTTTTTATTTATTTTATTTTTAGGTTTTGTTTAGTTTAGGTTTAGGTTGTTAGCTTTCCATGGCTTAGGATTTAGGGTTTAGGGTTAGTTTAGGGTTTAGGTTTTGGGGTTTAGGGTTTTGGGTTTACAGTTTAGGGTTTAGGTTTTAGGGTTTTGGGTTTTGGGTTTTAGGTTTAGGTTTCAGGTTTTAGTTCAGGGTTAAGGGTTTTTGGTTTAGGGTTTAGAGTTCAGGGTTTAGGGTTTAGAGAACAAATTTAGATTCAACATTTCTTTTTTCGATTTCATCAACCAAGTAAAACACCAAGTTTTCTATGACACAAGTGACGACATAGATAAAAAATGAGCACTCATAGGTAAAATCAAGATGACTAGAGCATGCTTATAAAGACACAGTTCCATAGAAGATAAGATCGGTCGTTCTTGGTTTCTCAGTTCCCATGGTCGACCTCTTGAGTATTGGGATCCACCATCATCTCCCCGATCTCTCCTCCACCACCACCATGGTTGTAACCTTCGTTGTCCTCTTGCTTCCATAACCACCACTGCTCCGACCACCACCTCCAAATTCAGTAGCACTTCCAGTTCCCCCATCAGCACTACAATAACCACCGCCTCCACCGCCAGCTCTAGAGTGAGCCTGGTTGATGGTGATGTTCCTGCCATCAAGGTTCTACCCATTCTTAGGGTATAGGTTTAGGTTTAGGTCTATTAGGTTTTAGTTTTTATAGGTTTTATTTTTAGGTTTATTTTTTATGTTTAGGTTTTTATTTAGTTTTTATTTAATTTTATTTTAAGTTTATTTTAGGTTTTTTTAATTTTTATTTTACATTTTGCTTTTGTTTTATTTAGGTTTTTTATTCTTAGGTTTTTTTTTATTTTTTAATTTAGTTTAGGTTTTTATATATTTTATTTTAGTTTATATTTATTTGTTTATTTTATTTTATTTTTAGGTTTAGGTTTAGGTTTTATTTAGGTTTTTAATTTTTTTATTTCTTTACTTTATTTATGTTTAGGTTTTTTATTTATTTTATTTTTAGGTTTAAGTTTTTAGGATTTTGAGGTTTGGTTTTAGGGTTTATGGTTTAGGGTTTTAAGGTTTAGGATTTTACGGTTTTGGGTTTAGGGATAGGGTTTAGGGTTTAGGGTTTAGGGTTTAGGGTTTAGTGTTTAGGCTTTAGGGTTTAGGGTTTTAGGGTTTAGGGTTTATGGTTTAGAATTTAGGGTTTAGGGTTGAAGGTGGGCTAGGGTTTAAGGTTTAGTTAGGTTTAGGTTTAGGTTAAGCTTTAGGGTTTAGGGTTTAGGTTTAGATTTAGTGTTTAGGGTTTAGGGTTTAGGATTTTGGTTTATGGTTTAGTTTAGGGTTTAGGGTTTGTTGTTTAGTGTTTGAGTTTAGGGTTAGTTTTATGGTTTAGGGTTTAGGGTTAGTGTTTTTTTATATCTTTATTTTTTATTATTTTTATTATTCTTAAAAATTAAGTAAACTAGTAGGTTTAAGTTTATTTAATTTATTTTTATTTATTTTAGTTTATTTTATTTTTTATTTTGATTTAGGTTTATTTTTATTTAGTTTAGTTTATTTATTTTAGTTTAGGTTTTTATTTTTGTTTATTTTTTAGGTTTAGGTTTAGATTTTTATTTTATTTTTTTAAGTTTAAGTTTTAGGTTTTTATTTTTGGTTTATTTTTAGGTTTTATTTTTTAGTTTAGGTTTATGTTTATTTCAAGTTTGTTTTATTTTATTTAGTTAAGGGTTTAGGTTTTATTTATTTTAGGTTTAGGTTTTATTTATTTTAGTTTAGTTTATTTTAGTTTAGGTTTAGGTTTATTTTATTTTTATTTTATGTTTAGTTTTTTTTAGTTTATGGTTCAAGATTTATTTTTTATTTATTTTTTGGTTTATTATTTAGGTTTAGGTTTTTATTTAGTTTTATTTTTTTTTATTTTGGTTTATTTTACTTAGGGTTTAGGGTTATGGTTTAGGATTAGGGTTTAAGGTTTAGGGTTTAGGGTTTAGGGTTTTGGTTTAAGGGTTTAGGGTTTAGAGTTTATGGTTTAAGGTTTTAGGGTTTAGGGTTTAGGGTATAGGGTTTTTAGGGTTTATTGTTTTTTAAAATTTTTTAGGAAACCCCATGTATATTAGGGGGATAAACTCGAATCCTGATCGAAATTCTAAGTACATCCAAAAGCAAAAGACATTAAAGTAATCAAAAGATACAAGTTGATTAACATAATAAGCAAAAGGAAGATTAGGCCAATGCTCGGAGGATGTGAGAATGCATGATAATATGGAGCAAACCTGAGAGAATAAGAGAGAATTAAGAGAGATTAAGGTAATACAAACAAAAGGTTAAATGAAAACAACATTTGAGAATGATAGTAAGGTGATAGAAGAGGCTCAGTCCACAGTTCGGATGCAAATATGAGCATCAAACTTTGAAGGGTTACATCACAAGAGCTACTACCAAACCAAAAGGAGTGAGATCATCACAACCATCATAGCCAACAAACCTATGAGGAGATAACACCAGTTGTTGATATGAGCTTTATTACCAACCTAAACAAAATCATATCTAATATAGAGAGGAAATTGCAAAGAGCTAAAGGATAAGGTGTCCCATTCAAGAAAAGTATCATCAATATAGTCACCCTGACATGAGAATACATAAACATAAGAGAATGAGTCATCTTTGCCAGAACCTCATGAAAAGGCATATCCAAAACCAACGTTATAATCCCTCCACAAGAAAATAGCAGAGGAGACAACTTTGAAATCTGCTAATCAAGTCAATGAGCCTATAATTAACACCATCCCAAACAAATGATATATATATGAATCTTTTGCCGAAATAACCCCTTTATTAATATCCATATGTTAGGAAAAGCAATTGTAAAGGGAACACAAAGAAGACTCAACCAAAAATAGAACCAACTAAAGCAGTTAGAGCTCAATAGCGACCAAGAATCAGATAATCCATATCAGCAAACAACCAAGAGAGCAAGACATCAAATGGCAGCAACCCTAAACACAAGACAGTTGAGGGTTTAGGTTTTAGGTCTAGGGTTCAGATTTTAGTTTAGTGTTTAGGGCTTTTGATTTTAGGGTTTGGGCTTTAGGGTTAGGTTAGGGTTTAAGATTTTTTAGGGTTCAGGGTTGTAGGTTTAGGTTTAGGGTTTGTTTTAGGGTTTAGGGTTTTTTAGTGTTCAGGGTTTAGGTTTAGGGTTTGTTTTAGGGTTTAGGGTGTAGGTTTTTTTGTTAAATTAAGTAAATTGGTAGGTTTAGTTTTATTTAGTTTATTTATTATTTATTTTATTTATTTTATTTTTATTTCAATTTTTTAATTTTTATTTAGTTTAGTTTATTTATTTTAGGTTTATTTATTTTAGTTTATTTTTTGGGTTAAGATTTAGGTTTATCTTTATTTTTCTTAGTTTAGTTTTAGTTTTATTTTTGTTTTGAGGTTTAGGTTTTAGGTTTTTATATTAATTCTATTTTTTTAGGTTTTATTTTTTAGTTTATGTTAAATTTATTTTTAGTTTAATTTATTTTATTTACTTTAGGTTTTATTTATTTTAGGTTTAGGTTTTATTTATTTTAGTTTAGGTTTAGGTTTATTTTATTTTTATTTTAGGTTTAGGTTTTTTTTAGTTTAAGGTTTAATTTTTAATTTTATTTATTTTTAGGTTTTATTTTTAGGTTTATTGTTTAGGTTTAGGTTTTTATTTAGTCTTTAATTTATTTTATTTTTTGGTTTGTTTTATTTATGGTTTAAGGGTATGGTTTAGGGTTAGGGTTTAGGGTTTAGGATTTAGGTTTAACGGTTTAGGGTTTATAGTTTAGGGTTGAGGGTTTTAGGGTTTAGGGTTTAGGGTTTAGGGTTTTTACGATTTAGGATTTAGGGTTGAGGGTTTAGGTTTTAGGTCTAGGGTTCAGGTTTTACTTTTTTTAATTTTTTTTTTGTGAAATTAGGGAAATTTTATTGCCACAAAGAAAATGTACAAAGTCCTTAGAGGGGGAAAATCTCTAAGCTAATGCTCAAAGAGCTACAAAAAGTCCTAAGGAGATAAGCCCCCTGGCAAATACAATAGATAATGAAAGTAAGCTAATAAAAAAAGAAATAGAGATCCACTAAAAATAATCCTTATAATCAGCAGCAAACTTCCTCTGCTCTTTTTGAAACCAGTACAGTCCAGCGACAAAAGTCCCCCAACCTATACTAGAGATCTGCAACAAGCTTGCAAAAGGATGAGTACAAATAATGAAATAGTTAATTAAGCATAAAATATAAGAGCAGAAAGAAGTGAAAAGATGAAGAAATGGCTCAGGTGCAGTTATAATCATCTTAAGGAGAAGCAACATATGTAAACATCCAAACTTCAAGTGAAGGGTTACAATTACATATAGTACTACAAGACAAAAGATGGAGTGGGAAACATCAAGGCCATCATTATAGCATACCCCTTGTAGCACCTTACCCAATGATGATCATCGCACAAACTAGAATAAAACTTCAAACAACAAATATAACCATAAAACACCCAGTAGTCAGATATATTAAATTCAGCAAAGTAAATAAGGAGGTAACCTATCAAGAAAGCATTAGACCAGAGGGAGTAGCATCAAAGCCACCACCAAGAATTGCTAACACATTTGCTATGAGTAAACCTCACAATATGGGAAAAAGGACTAAACAGAGACCAAACAAAGGTAAAATGAGAACCATAGTTGATAAGGTCATTCATTAAACGAACATGCAAAGAACCAGAAACAATACTATCCAGAGGAATAGTAAGACTAACATCAAGAATGTTAGGAACCAAGGCAACCATCAAAAAAGGAAAGGGAAGAGGTTCAACCATAATCCAGAAATAAAAATCCCAATAGGTAGAAACTAGAAGAGAAGAATGGGAAAGAAAGTAGCCAGTTCCAAACATAGACTCGAAATGATCAGGAAAATTATAACAAAGTAAATACTCTTTTGACTAAACTAGCCAGCTAGAGCACCCAATCTAAGCAACCAGCAAGGTAGTCCACCCTGCAAGCCACCAAGACTACCTAGGATTCAAATCAATAGACTTAAAACCATCAGGATAAAAGATAGAAAGAGTCATCCAGTCACAAATACTGAAAAAATCCCAAGGGAAAGCTATAGATAGCAACCACCAATGCAAATCCAAGGATAAGAGAATCTAGTTTAAATAGCTAGATATAGTTCAGAAGATATAACAATCCAGAAGCATCCAACCTTACACTTATCTAGAACAACACTAAAGAAAGGATAGATAGCCATAGGAAAATAGTTCTCCAAGCTACAACCAAAAAATAAAGAGCCCTCATGGTCACACAACTCCTCTTAGCAGCAGGAGCAAAATCAAGAGAGAAAGGACAACCAAAAGTAATTGGAAAAACCATCCTAATCAGTAAACAACATGGTGATAGATCAGCTAGCCACAGAGGATGGTCATAAAAATAGCATAAGCAACACCCAGAAAGAGAAAAATCCCATAGCCAGGAAACACCAGTAAACAACCAACCATAAAATCCAGAGTAAATAAAAAAGGCTGTAGAGAGATCCAACCAATAAAAAGAACCACACCAACTAGAAGACAAGAAAAACCCAACAGCTTGAACCTGCTATAAACACCTCTATAGGTTGGGAGAGAAAACAAACTAGAAAATAAATATAATAGCAAAAATCCAATAAATGGAAAGACAAACCCAACCCATCCAAAGAATGGGAAGAAACCAAACTAGAAAATAAAAGTAGGTTTATGAGAAGAAAAAAAATCAAGACCAAACCGACAAAAGAAAACCAAAATATTTAAAAATAATAACAAGGGGAACTAAAGCCAGAGGAAAAAAAGGCTAAAAGCTTCTAACATAAGGCAAACCAATTTTATCAAGATTCACAAGACCTCTTAAAAGGAAGGGGATGTCATCATTAGAAAACATTTGCAAAGAAGAAGACTTGGCCCCCAAATTGGCAAGAAAGTCTGCATAAGAGTTGGCTTCCCTATAAATATGAGAAATTTGAAATTTTAGGTTAGAAAGAAGCCTACTAGTATGATTAAATAAAGAATACACTTCAGTATTACCATGAGCATAAGATTTGAGTAAATCTAAAAGAAGGAGAGCATCAACTTCAAACCAGATCTTATGAAAACCTTGTTGTAAACAAATGGAAATGCCATGATGAAAGCCTTTGAGCTCAACAAATAACACATAACAAGGCTCTAAAGGGGTAGTAAAAGTAGAGATAACCTTGACACTATGATCTCTCAAAATCCCACCACAGCCATAATAACCATTAGAAATCTAGCCATCTGTGTTAACCTTAATGTAGTGATAATTAGGTTAAATCTAGTATATAATTTTCTAGGCAGGAGATACATTACCAGACGGAAGGATAATCCCAAAATTCAAGGCCACAGACTTGCATCCTTTAAAACTAAAGTGAGTAAGAAGATTAGCTCTGAAAAGAGACAAAATTTTATATTTGGCTCTAATAATAATATGATGATAATTCATAGAAATATTGCAATGCTTAGCATCATTTCTATCCATCCAAATATACCAAAGAATAGTAATAACAAAAAAAATTTTAACATGGGCCTTAGAAGTATGGGAGAAACATGCTTCAAGAAGTTGCATAATAGAAAATGAACCATTAAAATGGAAAGTATTACAAATATTATCATACCAATTCCACATTTTAGAAGTAATAGGGCCATTCACAAAAACATGATCCACACTTTCAATGTGATAGAAACATTGACATTTAGAGGGGAGATGGAAACCTTTTTTTCAGAAGTGTATCAGCCATAGGGATCTAATGCTTCAAAATGTGCCAAGTTAAAACTGAGAACAAAGTAGGGACACTAATATTCTAGATTTTAGTAAAAATAAAGGACTCTTGATATTTAAATATGATGAAATGCCAAACATCCTTAAAAACAAAATCTCAAGAAGAAAAATTATTGAAGAGAACTTGGTCGGGTTCATTAGGGAAAGGATAAATTTTAAGGATTTTGTCAATGATCACATTAGGGAAAAAGATATTCAATTGAGCCACATCCCACTTATTATGAGTAATTAATTAATCTTAAGCATCACGGTGGAATGAGTATTGAGTGGGAATCAATAGAGCCTGACCAATTGTCTTGCCAAAAGAAAGAGGAACTAGAATTGACACCCCAAGAAATTAAGTTCTCAGCATTCCATTTGATACTACAAATTCCTCTCCACATAGAAGAATCCCCATATTTGAAAGCACAAATGAGGGGATGTTTGCCCTGACAATATTTAGCATACATAAACTTTGATAAATAACAATGTTTATCTCTAATATTCCACTAAATTTTATAGGAAAAATAGTTAATAAAATCCTCTAAAGTTTTGCAACCCAAACCACCTTCATTAATAGGACCACAATAGTTATGCCAATTAGCCCAATGTAATCTTTTGATAGAAAAGTTAGATCCCTAAAAAAAATTATTAAAGAGTCTATTAATCTTTTTAATAATAGAATGTGTAGGAACAATAGTAGACAATAGATATAGAGGCAGAGAGCAAATGGTACTTTTGATCAGGATAAGTCTAGCTCCAAACAAAAGTAAATGGAACTCCCAAGAGGAGGTTTTCTTATTTATTTTTTGAATAACTTAATCAAATAAAGAAGATCTTTTTGTTCCCCTATATAAAGGAGTCCCTAGATACTTGATAGAGAGAATTTGATGCAAAAAACTTCTAATATTTTTATAGCATTGATCTTAGATAAGGAAATAGAAGAGCTAGTAATAAAACAACTTTTATCAAGATTAATATTCAAGCCACTCTCCTTACCAAAAATAGTTAAGAACTTACACAATATTTTAATATAAAGAGTAGAGGCATTGCAAAATATAATGAAATCTTCAACAAAACTAAGGTGAGAAATGGGAAACCCACCAATAGTTCTGTAGTACTTGTTAGGCCTTCTACTAAACATCTACTGAATACATCTAGAAAGATATTCCACAGTAATAATGAAAACAGTAGGAGAGAGAGGGTTCCCTTACCTTAGCCCATGAGAAGAAGAGAAAAAACCATGCACTTCACCATTGAGGAGCAAAGAAAACCTAAAATTCTCAATCCCATTCTTAATTAAAGCAATAAATTGGTTAGAGAATCCAAATAAAACCAAAATTTTATTTAGGAAAACCCAACCAATATTATCATAAGCTTTGGAAATGTCAAGCTTGAAAAATAGGTTTCCATCGTGAACATTGGCATTTAAGTCATGGATCATCTCTTGGTCTAAAAAAAATTATCAGAAATGGATCTCCCTTTAACAAAACTGGTTTGATTAGGGAGATAATTATAGAAAGCAAGATAGTCAAGATTTTAGCCAAAATCTTATAAACAAGTTTATTAAAAAAAGAGTAAAGGCTAACCGGCCTAAAATCACTCCAAACTTTAGGATTATCTTTTTTTAGGAATTAAAATAATGGAGGTTCTAGCAAAATATTTAGGAAGGGCACTACCCTTAATGAAATCAAGGACAGCTTTAGCTAAGTCCTTTTTAATGATAATCCAACATTTTTGGAAAAAGAGGGTAGTATAATAATCGGGACTGGCCATGGAGTCTTTATTCATACTCTACAAAGTATTAGCAATTTCAGACTCATAATGTAAGGAAGAAAGCATAATGTTATCATCATCAAAAATAAGATTAGGAATAATTTCAAGTCAAGAAATATCATCATAAGCAATAATTTTATTCAGAAGCTCTTTATAAAATGAAATAGTAGAATCAGTAAGCTCCTTTTTATCCGAACACCAAACTCCATCATTAATTTTCATTTCGTGAATGTGATTTATAGCCTTTTTCTTTTTAACAATGGCATGAAAATATTTAGTATTATGATCACCATCAGAGATCCATTTCATAGAAGCTTTTTGCTACAAATAAGTCTCCTCCATGTCTTGAAAACATGTTAACCTATCTTTAGCTTGAGCCAACAAATGAATTTTAGAAGGATCATTAACAACAACGTCTTCCAAAACTATAACCTCATTCTCCATATCTTTGATATTGACAAAAAGGTTCTTAAAATAATGTTAATTCTACCAAGTAAGGCATTGTTTAAGCCTTTTTAATTTGAACCACAATCTCCTCATCCTAAAAATAGAATCATCAAGATGAACAGGTTCACCCTTGTTAGTAACAACAACATCCAAAAATTTATCATCCATGAGCCACATATTTTGGAAGCGAAAAGGGATAGGGGAGGAAAATTTACTAGCAATAAAATTCACAGTGATAATCATGGGAGAATGGTCTGAAAGGGTTTTGCTTAAGTGCTCCACAGAAGTACTACGGAGAATATTAACCCACAAATGATTAAAAGGAACCCGATCTAGCTTTTTCCAGAGTCTATAATTATTCCAAGTAAATTGAGACCCACTAAAGCCAATATGAATAAGATGACAATCAAGGATCATGTTATTAAAATCGTCCATAGATAATAAGTTCAGAGCATTACCACCAACCCGTTTAGAGGAAGAAGAGATAGTATTAAAGTCCCCACCCATAAACCAAGGGGCATTAACAGAAGAAGAAAAACTAATAAGATCCTTCCAAAGAAGCCGTCTACCATTTCTATTACAAAAAGCATAAAAAATGAGCCAAAACAACACCAATTATCATAAGTAATCTTAACATTAACAACTTCAGATAAATCATCCAAAACCTATAATAAGTTCAGAGCATTACCACCAACCCGTTTAGAGGAAGAAGAGATAGTATTAAAGTCCCCACCCATAAACCAAATTCAGAAAACTAATAAGATCCTTCCAAAGAACTACCATTTCTATTACAAAAGCATAAAAAATGTGCCAAAACAACACCAATTATCATAAGTAATCTTAACATTAACAAGATAAATCATCCAAAAATAGAAAAGACTATTCCAAAAAAATCCAAATTTTATGAGTTAGCAAAAAATTAGAACCAATCATTCTCTAAGTTATAAGGAAGAATAAGTTCCAAATTAAAAAGGAAATGTTATGAGAGCGAACTAAATTTCTAATTCTATTTCTAACATAGGGTACCAATCCCTCTCATTCCAAATTAAGAAAGAAACCATTTATTTTTGGGTAGAAGAGCCAAATCTAGTAACTCTGGCAAAGTTAGGAAATTTAGTTTTAGAAGTTTTATTTTTCTTTCTAAAAACCATTTGTAATTTATTAGTCATATCCACAACATCACCTTCCGATAGAGATTTTTTAGGGGTATGTTTGGAATAAGGTTGCACATTTAAACCATCATTGCATTCCACTTCACCTTCTTCCAAATCATTATTATGTTGAAGTATCGGATTAGAAATCAGTTCAAAATTAGATAAAGAAGTAGCATAAGGATTAGAACCATTTAAAGCATAAGTTCCCAATCAGGATTAGAAACTTTATCCTTAGTTTGCTCACCATTCAAGGCCTCATCAAGGATCACATTTTCTTCAATTAAAGGTGGAAAAGAAGCAGGAATGGAATCATTTGAGATAAAATCATTATCCCTAAACCTACAACCCTAAACCCTAAACCCTAAAAAATCCTAAACCCGAAACCCTAAATGAACCTAAACCTTAAACCCTAAACCCTAAACACTAAATCTTAAACCCTAAACCCTAAACTCCTAACCCTACCACTCTCCAAAAACTCCCTCAAACTAAACCACCACCCAAATAACCTTGCCCCTAAACCCTCTCTCCCTAAACCCTAAATGCTAAACTACAACCCTAAACCCAAGCCCTCTTACCCTAAACTAAAACCTAAACTAATACCATATCTAAAACAAAACTTAAACTAAATAAAACTAAAATAAAATAAATAAAAACCTAAATCTAAATAATATAAAATAAAATAAAATAAAACTCACTAAACCAAAACCTAAAATTAAAATAAAATAAAATAAACTAAAATAAATAAATAAAACCTAAAGAAACTAAAATAAAATAAAGAATAAAACCTTATAAAATAAAACTAAACTTAAAATAAAATTAAAACCTAAAATAAAATAAAATAAAACCTAAACCTAAAAATAAACCTAAAATAAAACTTAAAATAAATAAACAATAAACCTAAACCTAAACTAAAAAAACTAAACCTAAAATAAAAATAAAATAAACAAAATAAAATAATCCTAAACCTAAACAAAATAAACTAAACTAAAATAACAGCCTAAAATACCTAAAATAAAAAACTAAACCTAAACCTTAACTAAAATAAAATAAAACTAAATAAAGCTAAACCTAAACTAAAAATTAAACCCTAAAATAAACCTAAAACCCGTGAGAGTAAAATAAAACCTAAACTAAACCTAAAATAAAATAAAATAAAATAAAGCTCATCTAAAAATAAACCTAAACCTAAACTAAACCTAGAAAATAAACTAAAATAAAAAACCTATACTAAAATAAATAAACTTAATTAAATAAAAATTAAAAATAAGTAAACTAAAATAAATAAAAAATAAAGTAAATATACTAAATAAACCTAAACTTACTGGTTTATGAAATTTAAAAAAAAAAAGACCTTAAACCCTAAATGCTAAACCCTAAACCTACAATCCTAAACCCTACTCCTCAAAACCCTGACCCTAAACCCTGGCCTAAAACCATAAACCAACCCTTAAACCCTAGAATAAACTAAACCCTAAACCCTAAACCCCAAGAATAAACCCTAAACCCTAAATCCTAAATAAAAAAAATAAGCCCTAAACATTACCCTAAACTTACAACCTACATCTGACTCCCTCCACACCCTAAACCCCACTTAAAAACCTAAACTAAGAATAAACTAAATATAAACTTAAATAAAATAAAATAAATAAATGTAAACTAAACTTTAAAATAAAATAAAATAAATAAAACCTAAATAACTAAAAATAAAATAAACCTGAATAAAGTCTAAACAAAATAAAATTAACATAAAATAAAAATAAATAAACATAAAATAAAATAAAATAAAACTAAATAAAACCTAAACCTAAAATAAAACCTAGAAAATAAAAAAATAACCTAAACCCTAAAATAAAACCTAAACTTAAAGAAAATAAAATAAATAAACATAAACATAAAATAAACTAAACTAAATAAATATAAACCTAAACTAAATAAAATAAAATAAACTAAAATATACCTAAACTTTAAATAAATACCTAAAATAAACTAAAATAAAACCTAAAAGCAAAAAAATAAAATAAAAACATTAACCTAAACCTAAATAAAAATAAAATATAAACCTAAAATAAAATTAAAATAAACTCAATATAAAATAAACCTAAACTTATAAACCTAAACTTTAAAATAAACTAAAATAAACCTAAACTAAAATGAATAAACCAAAATAAATAAAATAAATAAAATAAAATTAAAATAAACCTAAATAAATGTTAAAATAAAGTAAAATAAAATAAATAATAAATAAACAAAATATACTTAAACCTAAACCGCCTTTATTTTTTTTTTTTAAAAGAACTAAACCTAAACCCTAAACCACTGAGCCCTAAACCTAACTATACTAAACCTTACAAAAAACCCACCCCCTAAACCCTAACCCTAAACCTTAAACCCTAAACTTCAAACCCTTCAAACCCTAAACCTAAACTTAAAGTAACTAAATAAATTAAAAAATAAACCTAAAACCCTAAACTTATTAAACCTAAACCTAAACCTAAACCTAAACCCTAAGAATGGGTAGAACCTTGAGAGTAAACACATCACCGTCTACTAGGCTCAATCTAGATAAGGTGAAGGATCTTGTGGTTATCTCGTGGTGGTGGGGATCTAGAACGTGGATATGGAGGTGGTGGTCTAAGCAGTGGTGGTTATGGAGGTGGTAGGAGCAATGGTGGGGGATCTAGAGTACTTGGTGGATATGCATGCTCATTTTTTATCTATGTCATCACTTGTGTCTTAGAAAACATGGTGTGTTAGTTGATTGATGATATAAAAAAAAGAAATGTTTAATCTAAACTCATTATCTATTAAAAGAAACTAAAACCTAAAACTAAACTAAAAACGTAAAACCTAAACCCTAAACCCAAAACCCCAAATTTTAAAAACTCTAAACCTTAAACCCTAAATTCCCTAAACCCTAAAACCCTAAACCCTAAACCCTGAAACTTAAACCCTAAACTCTAAACCCTAAATCCTAAATCGTAAACCATAAATTATAAACCCTAAAAATAAAAAATTATAAGTTAAAATAAATAAAATAAAACTAGACCCCTAACTTCACTCCTAAACCCTCAATTTCAACCCTAAACCCTAAAAAACCCTAAACCCCAAACAAAACCCTAAACCCTAAACTAAACCCTAAACCCAAAACCAAACCTAAAACTAAATGCTCCACATAAACCCCTCCCACTAAAATAAACCTAAATAAAATACCCAACTTCCCTAAACCCTAAACTCCTACTCTAACTAAAACTAATAAATTAAACCTAAGTAAACTAAACCCAAACCTTTGTTAAAATAAGAATAATTAAATAAATGTAAACCTAAACTAAATAAATAAAAACATAAAATAAAATCTACCTAATCCTAAAAGGGATCTACCCAAACCTAATAAAACTTAAACCTAAATAAATTAAAATAAACTAAACTAAAATAAATAAACCTAAACCCAAATCTAAATTAATTAAAATAAATAAACATAAAATAAATGAACTAAAGTAAATAAAATAAAAATAAACTTAAATAAAAATTAAAATAAACTATAATAAATTAAAATAAACCTACTGTTTACTTAATTTAAAATAAAAATAAAACCCTAAACCCACCCTAAACCTAAAACCATAAAGCATAACATAAACCTAAAACGTACCCCAAACCCTAAAACCAACCCAAAAACCTAAAAATTGAAAATCAAAACAGATTAAACTAAATAAAATAAAATAAAATAAAACCTAAACCTAAAAAACTAAACCTAAAAATAAAATATAATAAATAAAGTAAAAAATAAACATAAATAAATAAAATAAAAAATTAAACAAATAAAACCTAAACACAACTAAATAATTAAAATAAACTAAAAAAATAAACCTAAACTAAACTAAAATAATACCTAAAATAAACTTAAAAAACCTAAATTAAAAATAAAATATAAAAAAACTAAAAAATAAAATAAAAAAATAAAACTAAACTAAAATAAACATAAACTAAATAACCTTAAAAATATCTAAAATAAAACCTAAACTAAAATAAAAATAAATAAATAAATAAAATAAATATAAAACCTAAAATAAAATATAAAATAAAACTAAAATAAATAAAAAAAATAAACTAAATAAGCATGCTAATAAAAAAACCATAAACTTTATAAACTTAAACTATAAACTAAAATACACTTCCCTAAATCCTACCATAAAATATTTGTCCCTACCTAACTACTAAACTAAACCCAAACCCTAACCTAACCCTAAAGCTAAAACCCTAGCCCTTAACTACCCTAAAACCACAAAACCAATCATAATCTTAAACCCTAAACCTAAACTAAAACCCACTGGCTAAGCTGGGCCCTAAACCCACAAACCCTATCCAAGCTACATTAATCCTACACAAAATACCTAAACTCCCTAAACCCTAAAACCTAAAAACAAAACCTAAACCTATTAAATAAACCTAAAATAAATAAATAAAACCTAAACTTAAATAAAATAAACCAAAATAACCTAAACATAAACTTAAAATAAAATCTAAACTAATAAAATAAAAGAAAACCTAAATTAAAAAAAAAATAAACCTAAATAAAAAATAAATAAAATAAAATAACATAAATAAAATAATTAACTTAAAATAAATATAATAAAATTAAATAAAACCTATAAATACCTAAAAATAAATAAAAATGAAATTAAACCCTAAAATAAAACTTACACTAAAATAAAATAAAATAAATAAAATAAAATAAATCTAAAACTAAAATAAATAACCTAAAACTAAACTAAAACTAAACCTAAACCTTAAACTAAAATAATAAAATAAACTAAAATAAATTTAAACCTAAACTAAAAATAAATCATAAAATAAAATAAAATAAAATCCAAACCAAAACCTAAAATAAAATAAAACCTAAACTAACCTAAAAAATAAACCTAAACATAAAATAAAATAAAATAAAACTCAACTAAAATAACTAAACCTAAAAAAAAATAAACTAAAATAAAACCTAAACTAAAATAAATAAACCTAACATAAATAAAAACAAAATTGAATAAAAATAAAAAATATACCTAAATAAAAATAAAAAATAAAATAAACTATAATAAATAAAAAATAAACTAAATAAACCAAAACCTACTAGTTTACTTAATTTAAAAAAATCCTAAATCCTCAACCTAAAACCATAAACCCTAAACCTTAAATGCTAATCCTAAACCATAAACCCTAAACTGTGAGTCACTATAGCACCTAAGAGGGAGGGTGAATTGGGTGATTTTAAAATTTTTAAAAGTTAAATCTTAAATTTTATGTTTTAGTAGAAAATTAATTTTAGATTTTATAATGATAAGATATAATTCTTAATGCAGTAAAATAAAAAGTACAATAAAGTAAAGAGAGATAATAACACAATTTTGTGGTTACCAAAATTGGTCTACGTCCATGCCTAGCCACCCTTGGCTAGGAATCCACTAAATGCAAAATAGCTTATAAATAGTAATCTCCTATAACAGGGTGGTTACAACCCTTACAATAATATGTACTCTCCTAGAAAGTGGCGAGTACAACCATAATATAAATTTTATAGTACGAAAAGAGAAATACAAAATAATAAATTTTGATAAAATAAATCTCTCCAAATATACCAAGTTATCCAATTCAAAAAGTGATCTCATAACTTATAAATGATCACTTTATAACTTAAAATTTTGGCAAGATAAAATGCTCACTTAATATTGATATGAAATAATAAAATAAATGTCTTAAAATGATCCCACTAAGAGGTTTATATTGTTACAATTTGTATACTAATATAAAAATGATTTCCAAATAAATACATAATATTTTTTTGCACAATAAAATAAATTTCATTAAGGAATAATTTATTTTATTTTAACCAAAAAGCTGCTTTAAATGGATGCAAATGATCACAAAATACTTAAATAAAATTAGTATATGATAGATCTAAGTATGCTAGTAAGCTTTTAATTAAAAAGAGAGATCTAGCAAATATGAAATTAATTTTAATACATTAATTTAATTTAAAATGCTTAAAATATACTTCTAAAATAGATCTAAGAATAAATAATCTTTCAAATAAGACTAATGAAGAAATATTTCAAGAAACCAAAAGAAATTTGTAAGAAGATAAAAATTTTAACAAGTTGAAATAAATCCTATAAACTATCACAAGAGTTTTTCACAAAAAAATGATTTAAGAAACTTTGATGTGAAAAACTTAAACTTTGATGCCCAAAGACAAATCCACCAAAAAATATAAATTGGAAAGAATAAGTAGATGCTGAAAATAGTATGAACAACTAAAAATGGGTTAAGATCAAGAAAATAAACTCAAGTAATTTGAGAAAGCTAGCTTAGTTGAAGATGTTGAAGCTTCCAAACCAAGGATTTGATCTTGCAATATTTGGAGAATAGTTGGAAGGAAAATCTAAGAAATTTTCTCTTAGTTCGCTGGAGGGATTTTGAATTTGAATGAGGAATGCTTTCATGAAGAGAATGAAGGCTATTTATGAGCAAGAAGGTAATTTCGAATTATTTCAAAAAATATATTATTCTAACATCATTTTATCATATAATAATTTAATATTTAATAAAAATATAATTTATATTAAATAAATATTAAATTCAAAATGCCAAAATTCTATTATTCACATTAGCAAGTCAAAAAAAATAAAATATGGCTCTTAATATATTCAAAGCATGTAGCATGCATTCATTATTAAAATTAACTAATGTTTGAAAAGTCATAAAAAATTCAATTTTAATCAAGCTGGTATTGTAACCTATCCAATTAAAGGAAAACAAATCCAAGGAATCTAGATAAAATATATAAATTCCTTGATTATATAATGACTTTATAAAATAGAAAATTATACATATTTTTGTTAATTTTGAAATATGATATTTAAATATTATGATATAATTTATATATAATCATACATATGTTAGTTTTCATATAACCTTAAAATTAAATTAAATATTTAATTATATTAAAGTATATAAACTAATTACACTTAATAGTCATAATTTATTATCATTTATTTTTTTGACAATTCAAATGCTATGTATGAAACATATAATTAAATGTTAATTAGAAATAGATTTATATAAATTCACCTCATTATCATTATTTCAAATAAATAATAATAATATGTTAAGTTGTAAGCAAATTTATTCATGTCAATGAACTCATATAAATTTCTAAGATAGTTATAATTGCATATAGGCTAAAATATTATATCTTGAGCTTCACATTATCCATTTTGATCAATCTTTCAATCTTCTATTCTAGTAATTTCCTCAAACATATTGTGAGATGTATTGGATATGTAATTAGCAATTAATTTATCTAAAATGCAAAAAATATATATTAGAACATCCAAGCATTTGTTTGTTATCAGCTAAATTGATTGGATTGAACATGAGGCTCATTAAGCCAACAATCTCCCCCTTTTTGATGATGATAAATGAATGTTGGGTATTGATTTTGATGAAGGTTGACCTTTCATCATTGTTTCTAAAAAAATTTCTCTTCTTAAAAAAATTTATGCACAAGAGATGAATAATGTTGCTCCCCCTAACTGTATGCATGAAATAAACTTAATACTAAGCAACATTTTACTCTTCTCCCCTTTTTGACAATATAAAAGGGTGAGAACAAACTACATATAGTTTTAAATATTAGGATCTAACATTCCAAGCATGTGTCTACAAAAATGTTCTTCTGGTAATGGTTTTGTAAAAATATTTGTAATTTGTAAATTGGTACTAATGAAATTAATATTAACATTACGTTTCAAAACATGATCCCTAATAAAATGATGTCTAATTTCTATATGCTTGGTTCTTGAGTGCTGGATAGGATTTTTTTGTTAAACTAATGACTAGTATTGTCTGCTAGAATGTGATCTTACTTAATACCAAAATCTTTTAATTATTTCTTTAACCAAAGGACACGAGCAACATAACTACAATAATTTGTACTCATCCTCAGTAGTGGATAAAGCTACAAAATTTTGTTTCTTAGATGACCAAGACACTAGCAATGATCTTAAAAATTGACATATGCTTGATGTGCTTTTTCTATCTACTTTTCATCTAGTAAAATTAGTATCAGAATAAGCAACCAAATCAAATGATAAAAAATTTTAGGATACCATAAACCTAACTTAGTAGTGTCTATCAAATACTGAATGGTATAAAAGTGAGATTATTTGAGGTTGACTGCTATTAAATGAGATTCTTTTGGGTTGGTTTGGAAATGAGCACACAAACAACAGACAAAATATCGCCTACTAGCGAATATAAAAGTGAACCTATCATACTCTTATAAAGTTTTTGATCAACAAATATGCCTAATTCATCTAAATCTAATTTTGTAGATGGGATCATAAAAGTTTTACTAGATTTAAATCTTTTCATGTCAAACCTCTGAAGCAATTCATTTGTGTACTTAGTTTGACAGATGAATGTGCCATTTTCTTGTTGCTTCAATTGAAGACCTAAGAAAAAAAAATAAGTTTTCCCATCATAGATTCATTTCAAACTCTTTGGACATCAAAGATGAGAACTCATGGCATAAAGATTCATTTGTACTTACAAATAATATATCATCTACATACACTTGTACCATAATCAAATCATCATCTATGCTCTTAAGGAATAAGGTTATCTAAACCATTTCTAAATCCATGTTCTATCAAAAGTTACTTAACCTATCATACCAAAACGAGGAGCCTATTTTAAACCATATAAGGCTTTCTTTAATTTATACACATGATTTGGAAAATCAAGGCTCTCAAATCCAGATGGTTGCTCTACAAATACATCTTGGTCAATAAATCCATTCAAAAATGCACTCTTGACATCCATTTGAAAAGTTTAAAATCCCTAAAATAAGCATAAGCAAGGAGTAACCTAATAGCTTCTAGTCTTTCTACGGGTGCAAAAGACTCTTTAAAATCTATACCTTCAACTTGTGTGAACCCTTGTGCAACTAACCTAGTTTATTTCTAATAATACAACCTTAATCATCTAGCTTATTCCTAAAGACCCATTTTGTTCCAATGATATTTTGATATTGCATTCTTGGGACTAATTCACAAACATCATTTCTTACAAATTGATTTAACTCCTCTTTCGTCGCAATAATCCAAAAAATATATTTTAATGCTTCTTCTAAATTTTTAGGTTCAACCTCAGATAAAAATGTTGAATGATCTACAACCTTTCTACTATGTCTTCTAGTCATAACTCCTTTTGAAGGATCTCCTATAATTAGTTCCTTTGGATGATTTTTATTATATTTCCATTCTTTAGGCAATGAATCGTCCACAATATCTTCTAAAAATATTTTCTTAAGATTATCAATCTCTTCATCAATCACTTCATTTCTAATGGGATCATCTAAATTTTCATCAAAAATAATATGTATTGATTCTTCTACAATCATTTTTCTCTTATTGAAAACTCTATAAGATCTACTAGAAAGAGAATCTAAGAAAATACCATCATTTGATTTGCAATCAAACTTACCTAGATGCTTTTTCCATTATTGAAATTAAAATTTACATCCAAATACATGAAAGTTTTCAATCTTAGGCTTCTTTCCAAAAAAATAATTCATAGGGTGTCTTCTTCAAAATTGGTCTAACATAGATCCTATTCATCATATAACATGCATATTTACTACTTTTTTTAAAATATTTTGGCAATTTATACTCATCAAGCATAGATCTACTTAATACAATTAATATTCTATTTTTTCTTTCTTCTACTCCATTATATTGGTGCAAAAAAATTATGTCTAATCCCATGTTCCTCACAATAATCCTCAAATAATTTATTTTTAAATTATACCATGATCTTTGAACCCTATTAATCAACCTTGTTCTCTTTGAATATATTTAAAAATCTTCTAAATAACCAAAACATCATCCTTGTAAGTTACAAACAAAACCTAAGTATATCTAGAGAAATCATCAACAATCACAAAATCATTTATTTTACCACATAAGCTAGTGGTGCTAATTGGACCAAACAAATCCATGTGCAACAATTCTAGAGGTCTAGAAGTAGAAATAATATTTTTACTTTTAAATAAACAGAATGCTTACCATGAATACATGCATCACAAACATAGTTTGAATGAAAATTTAATTTAGGCAATCCAACTACTAAATCAAGTTTAGCAATTTTATTAAGTGTGTGAATGTTAATATGCATAGTCTCTTATGCCATAACTATATATCATCATGAGTGCTTTTAAATAAAGTAAATTCAAATTAACATCATGAAAGCTATCTAAATTAATGACATAAATATTTTTATGTCTTTTTCCTACTAAGAAAACATTTTCATTATTTTTTATAATACAATATGATGTATTAAATACTACATTAAAACAATTATCACATAATTGACTAATAGAAATTAAATTATGTTTTAATCCTTCTACTAGAAAAACTTTATTTAAAGTGATAGAATTCTTACTAATAGAACCAATATAAATGATCTTTCCCTTTGCATTATCTCCATATGTAACAAATCCTCCATCACTTGATTTTAAAGTTATGAATTTATCTTTATCTCTTGTCATATGTCTTGAACATCCACTCTCCAAGTACCACATGCCTCCTTTGATTTTTCTTTGAAGGCATTCCTACAACAGAAAATCACATGTTAAGTTTTGGAACCCAAACATGTTTGGGTCCACATTCTAAATTTGGAGCAAGATATCTAGCATGTGTGGTTTGTGTAGTGCTTCTACCTTTTGGTACCCAAACATAAGATGATTTCTTATTGTTTTGTAATTTAGATGCAAAAACAATCAAATGAAATATGCCCTTTTTATCATAATAGTTTCAAACATTAGTGTTTGCATAAACACGATAACTATAAGGTATATGAGTGGGATATGATGCAAATAATTTTTATTAAATGTTTTACTTGATGAAATTATAATGAACTTATGATTTCAAACATAATTCTAATCTTACTTTTAACAAGATATTCTCTCTTTCAAGTTACATACATGTAAGAACAATTTAATAAGAATTAGCTTTACTTTTAAATTAACACATTTATTTTTTAAATCACAAAATTCATATCTAAATTTTTATGTTATTTTTATGGTTTTGTATTTTTTTTAATTTTTTAGACTCAATAACTAAATCATTAAAGCACCATCTAATTCATCATAAGATATATCATTACATACCTCTTGAGAATCTAAGGATTCTCCACATAAGACATATGTTGACCTCTTCATGATGAGCAAATTGATTTATTTAAATCTAGCTCGGCCCATAAAGCCTTCTTCTTCTTCTTATAGTACTTTTTCTCCTTCATAGTTTTTCTTCTTTCAACATCAATCTTATTCTTCTTTGATTCAATAAGTTTTGGACAATCACCTCTTTTGTGTCCAGGCTTGTTACATTGGTAACAAATGTTCCTTAACCTATAGGAAATTTCTTAGTTTGAAATTTATAGTTTTTAGATTTTTTATACCTTTGATTCTTCTTCTTTACAAGTTCCCAAGCCTTTTGGATAGCATGACGACCTCATCACTATCACCATCTGAGCTTGAGGTGTTATGCTCATCACTATCATCAACTTGTAATGCAATGGCATTTCCTTTCTCCTTCTCCCTTTTTGCCGAGTTATCCATCTTATCCCTTTGAACAATAACTTTTGTTCACTATATCAAAGAACCCAAAAGCTGATCAAATGGATAAGTAGATAAATCCTTAATACACTAATAAAATGTTACTTTAGCTTCCCATTCTTTTTTAGACATCTAAGAATCTTATAGACTACATCTTGATTCCTATATGTTTTCCAAGAGAATGCAATGTAATTATTTTCATGAATCTAGTACAGAAATAGATTCAGAAGGAGACATATGAAATAACTCATATTCATGAACAAGTCTATTTATGTGAGCATCTCTAACTTCACTAGTTCCTTCATAAGTTATAATGAGTTTATCCCATATTTCTTTTGTTGTACTTAACATAGAAATTTTCATGTAATCATCAGGTAATAAAGCACAATGTAAAGTATTACAAGCCCTAGCATTTAATTCATCAAGTTCTCTTTCAGCTATAGTCCATTCCTCAAAAGGTTTTCTACTTTAATGCCATTTACTTCTACTGTGGGTGTATGATATTGATGTGTCAACATGTACCACATGCGTGCATCTTGACCTTCTAAAAATGTACTAATTCTATTTTTCCAATAATCAGATGGTAGACTATCTAAAAGTGGAAGTCTATGTGTGGATTGTCCCTCTGGCAGTGAACCCATTGGAAAACCTTGTACCATAGTGAAAGGATCTACTTTGGATGTTTAAAGCTATAGCACCCAGTGGGGGTGGGGGGTGTTGAAATGGGTGATATTAAAAATTTTAAAAGTTAAATCTTAAATTTTAAGTTTTAGTAGAAATTTAATTTTAGATTTTATAATGACAAGATACAATTTTTAATGCAGCAAAAATAAAAGTGCAGTAAAGTAAAGAGAGAAAATAGACACACAATTTTTACGTGGTTTAGCTAAACCCCAAAATCGACCAATGTCCATGCTTAGCCACCCCTGACTAAGAATGCACTAAATGAAAAATAGCTTATAAATAGTACTCTCCTATAACGGGGTGAGTACAACCCTTACAACAATATACTCTCAAAAAGGAGAGTACAACCCAATATAAATTTTACAGACAAAAAAAGAAAAATACAAAATAATAAATTTTGATAAAATAAATCTCTCACAAATATACCAAGCTATCCAATTCAAAAGTGATCTCACTACTTATAAATGATGACTTTACAATTTAAAAATTTGGCAAGATAAAATGCTCACTTAATATTGATAAGAAATAATAAAATGAAAATCTTAAAGCGATCTTACTAAGTGTTTATGTTATTATAATTTGTAGACTAATATAAAAATAATTTCAAAATAAATTCACAATATTATTTTGCACAATAAAATAAATTTCAGCAAGGAATAATTTATTTTATTTTATTTTATGTTTTCTATTAATGTAAATAATCATAAAATACTTAAATAAAATTAGTATATGATAGATCTAAGTAGGCTAGTAAGCTTTTAATTAAAAAGAGAGATCTAGTAAATATGAAAATAATTTCAGCACAATAATTTAATTTAAAATGCTTAAAATATACTTCTTAAATAGATCTAAGAATAAATGAAACTTTCAAATAAGACTAATGAAGTAATATTTCAAGAAACCAAAAGAAATTTGTATGAAGATAAAAATTTCAACAAGTTGAAAAAAATCCAACAAACTATCACAAGAGTTTTTCACAAAAAAATGATTGCAGAAACTTTGAGGTGAAAAACTTTAACTTTGATGTCGAAAGACTAATCCACCAAAAATATAAATTGGAAAGAATAAATAGATGGTGAAAATAGTATGAACAACTAAAAATAGATTAAGATCAAGAAAAGAAACTCAAGTAATTTGAGAAAGCTCACTTAGTTGAATATGTTGAAGCTTCCAAACCAAGGATTTGATCTTGCAATATTTAGAGAACCTTGGAGGAAAATCTAAGAAATTTTCTCTTAGATTTGATGGAGGGATATTGAATTTGAATGACGAATGCTTTCATGAAGAGAATGAGGGTTATTTATAAGCAAGAAGGTCATTTTGAATTATTTCAAAAAATATATTATTCTAACATCATTTTATCATATAATAATTTAATATTTAATAAAAATATAATTTGTATTAAATAAATGTTAAACTCAAACAACCAAAATTTAGCTATTCACATGGGCAAGTCAAAAATAATAAAATATGGCTCTTAATATATTCAAAGCATGTAGCATGCATTCATTATTAAAATCAGCTAATATTTGTAAAGTCATAAAAAATTCAATTTTAGTTAAACGTGGGTCATGTAACCTATCCAATTAAAGGAAAAAAAATTCAAAGAATCCGTTGGAGATGAAATCAGATATAAATTCCTTGATTATAAAATGACTTTGGCTAAAATACTACATTCAACATATTTTTGTTAATTTTGAAATATGACATTTAAATATTATGATATAATTTATATATAATCATACATATGTTAATTATCATATAAACTCAAAATTAAATTAAAATATTTAATTATATTAAGTATATAAACTATTTATAGTTAGTAATCAGAATTTATTATCATTTCTTATTTTGATAATTCAAATGCTATGTATGAAACATATAATTGAATGTTAATTACATAGAGATTTATATAAATTAACCTAATTATTGTTATTTCAAATAAATATAAATAAGCAAATTGATTCATGCCAATGAACTCATATGGATTTCCAAGATAGTTATAAATGCATATAACCTAAAATATTGTATCTTTAGCTTCACATTATCCATTTTGATCTTTCATTCTTCAATTCTTGGAACTTCCTCAAACATATTATAAGATGTATTGGATATGTAATTAGCATTTAATATATGTGAAACACATAAAACATACATTGGAACATCCAAGGATTCGTTTGTAATCATCAAAATTGATTGGATTGAACATGAGCCTCATTAAGCCAACATAAACCCCAAACCCTAAACCTAAAGTTACTAAATAAATTTAAAAATAAACCTAAAACCTAAAACCTAATAAAGCTAAACCAAAACCTAAACCCAAAGAATGGGCAGAACCTTCACGGCAAGAAAATCACCATCAACCAGGCTCAGTCTAGATATGGCTGGAGTAAGCAAGGTGATGATTATCGCAGGTGGTGGGGATCTAGAGGTGCCGGTGGATATGGAGGTGGTGGTCGGGCGCAGGTTATGAAGGCGGGAGGCGATGGAGGTTACAAATGGTGGTGGTGGTGGAGGGATAGATTGAGATATAATGTGGATCCCACACTAAGAGGCCTGGTTCTAATGGGAACTGGAGAAACTACAAAATGGTCGATCCGATCTACTACTTTTGGAATTGTGCCTTTATAGTAAAGACGGTTCTAGTTATCTAGGGTTTTCTAATTAGCTCTATGCGTGCTCATTTTTTATCTATGTCATTGCTTGTGTCTTAGAGAACTTGGTGTGTTACTTTGATGAAATCAAAAGAATTAATAAATAAAAACCAAACCTGCTAAAAGCTAAACCTCAACTAAATAAAACATAAAATAAAAATATAAAAAACCTAAACCAAAATAAATAAAATAAAAAAATAAAACATAAACTTAAACCTAAACCTAAACTTAAACCTAAACTTAAAAAGAAAATAAAAAAAATAAAAACTTAAATAAAAGAAAATAAATAAAAACCTAAACTAAACTAAAATAAAAAACCTAAATAAAATAAAAAAATAAACCTAAAATAAAATTAAAATAAATTAAAAATAAGATAAAATAAAAACTAAATAAAAACTTAAATCTAGATAATAAACCTAAAATAAACCTAAAAATAAATAAAAAAATAAAATCTAAACCTAAATAAACCTAAACCAAAAATAAAATAAACTAAACCTAAACCTAAATAAAACAAAATAATAAAACCTAAACCTAAAACTAAATAAATAAACATAAATCTCAACCTAAACTAAATAAAATACCTTAAAATAAAAATAAACCTAAAACCTAAAAAAAAATAAACCTAAAATAAATCTAAAATATAAAACTTAAAAACTAAACCTAAAACTAAAATAAAAAACTAAACATAAACCTAAAATAAAAATAAACCTAAACCTAAAAAAAAAAAAAATAAATAAAAATAAAACTAAATTAAAAAATAAACCTAAACCTAAAAAATAAACTAAAATAAAAAACCCAAACTAAAATAAATAAACCTAAAATAAATAATCTAAATTAAATAGAAACTTAAAAAAATAAATCAAAATAATAAATAAATTAAACTAAAATAAATAATAAATAAACTAAATAAACCTAAATTTGTTTAAATAAAATAAAATAAATAAAATAAAAATAAAATAAACCTAAATAAACCCTAAACCCTAAACCTTAAAATTAACCCTAAATAAATAAAAGACTAAAACCTAAATAAACACTAAACCAAATAAAATAAACTTAAATTAATTAAAAATAAACAAACTAAAATGTAAATCATAAAACCTAAACTAAACTTAAAAATATAAACCCTAAAATTAAACCAAAGTTAAACCTAAACCTAAACCCTAAAATAAATTAAAATTCTGTAACCCCAAACCTAAATTAAACCTAAATTAAAAAATTAAATAAAAAATTTAAAACCCCAATTTAAACCTAAAACCTAAAATCTAAACCTAAACCTAAACTAAATAAACCTAAAAATAAATAAATAAAAACTAAACTCTAAAATAAACTAAAAACCCTACTCTAAACCAAAAGAAATAAACTTAAACTTAAAACCCTAAATTTAAACTAAAACCCTAAACTTAATGCCAAAACACTACCCAAACTAAAACCTAAATATTAAAACCTAACACTAATTATAAACCCAAGTTTTAAACTAAATAAAACTAAACCCTAAATTAAAACCCTAAACTCTAAAAAACTATAACCCTAACCTAAACCTAACCCAAAACCTAACTAAAACCTAAACTAAACTAAACTAAACTAAAATAAATAAACACTATATAAACTAAATAAATAAATTAAATAAACCAAAATAAACATATAAATAAATAAAAAATAAACTAAATAAATAAAAATAAATAAATAAATAAAGTAATTAAAATAAACTAAATAAACTAAGCCTAAATTAAAATAAAAATAAAAATAAACTAAACTAAACTAAATAAACCTAAACTAAATAAAAATAAACTTAAGATAAAAATAAATAAATAAAATATACCAAAAAAATAAAACCTAAAACATAAATAAACCAAAATAAAATAATAAATATAAACTAAAATAAAATAAACTAAATAAATAAATAAACTAAACCTAAACTAAATAAATAAAAAAAAAACAAACCTAAAATAAAATTGAATAAACTTAAATAAATAAATAAATAAAATAAACTAAATTAAAATTAAAATAAATAAAAATAAAAATAACCTAAACCTAAACTAAATTAAATAAAAATAAACTAATATAAAATAAATAAAAAAATAAAATAAATAAAGTAAATAAAATAAAATAAGCTAAACCTAAATTAAACTATATAAATAAAAATAAATAAAATAAACTAAACTAAACTAAAAAATAAATAATCAAACCCTAAACATAAAATAAATAAAAAAATAAAAATAAAGTAAACCTAAAATAAATAAAATCAATAAATAAAATAAACTAAATATAAAAAATAAACCGAAACTAAATAAATAAACAATAAATAAACATAAACCTAAAAATAAAAATAAAAATAAAATAAAATAAATAATTAAATAAAATAAAATAAATAATTTATAAAAATAAATAAATAAATGATTAAACTAATGATAAATAAAATAAAACAAAATAAAATAAAATAAAAAAATAAAACATAAACTAAATAAACTAAAATAAATAAAAAAATAAAGTAAACTAAAATAATAAACTAACTAAACCTAAACCTAAATAAAAGAAATAAAAATAAACTAAATAAATGTAAATACATAATGTAAAAATAAAATAAATAAGTAAAACTATAAAATAAACTAAAATAAACTAAACTAAACTAAATAATTAAATAAACCTAAAAATAAAATAAAATAAAATAAACCTAAACCTAAATATAAAATAATAAAAATAAACCTAAAATCAAAACAACCTAAATAATAATAAAAATAAATAATAAATAAACTAAAATTAAATAAAATAAAAAAAATAAAAAATAAAAAAATAATCCATAAACCCAAACTAACCTAAACCTAAACCCTAAACTAACCTAAACCATAAACCTAAACCCTAAAAAATTTAAACCCTAAACCTAAAACTAAATAAACTAACTAAACCCTAAACCTAACCTAAACCATAAACCAAATCCTAAACTAATGCCTAAAACTAAAACCCTAAACTATAAATCCTAAACCTAAATCCCAAACTATAAAAAACTAAACCCTAAACCTAAACCTAAAAATAAAATAAAATAAAACTAAAACCAAAACCTAACCTAAAAGAAAATAAAATAAAAAAATAAAAATTAAACTAAAATAAATAAATAAATAAATAATAAACTAAAAAAAATAAAAACTAATAAAATAAAACTAAACCTAAATAAAAATAAAATAAACATAAAATAAAATAAAATAAAATTAAATAAAAAATAAATAAATAAACTTAAAATAAACCTAATAAAAAAATAATAAACCTAAACCCTAAACTAAAAAAAAACCTAAACCTAAAATAAACAAAATAAAATAAACCTAAACCTAAAAAAAAAAATAAACTAAAAAATAAAAACCTAAACTAAACCTAAAATAAACTAAATAAATCATAAAAATTAAATAAAAAACTAAAAATAAACCTAAAAAAAGATAAAACTAAACCTAAAAAAATAAAATAATAACTACCTAAACCTAAAAAATAAAAAATAAAACCTAAACCAAAAAAATAAATAAAATAAACAAAACTAAAATAAACATAAACATAAACCTAAACCTAAATAAAACTAAAATAAAAAATAAAACTAAAATAAATAAATAAACAAAATAAAAATAAACCTAAATAAAAAAAACTAAAATAAACTAAATAAATAAACTAAACTAAATAAAATAAATAAATAAACCTAAACTAAATAAACTAAATAAAATAAATAAATAAAAAATAAATAAACTACATAAACAAAATAAAGTAAAACTAAATAAATAAAATAAACAAACCAAATAATAAAAAATAAACTAAAATAATCCTAAAATAAACTAAAATAAAAAAATAAACTAAACTAAATAAATAAAATAACCTAAAAAAATAAACTAACCTAAAAAAAATAAACTAAAATAAAACCTAAAAAACTAAAAACTAAACTAAATAAATAAACTAACTCCAACTAAAAAAAATAAAATAAAAAAAATAAAAAAAAAAATGTAAAATAATAAAAATAAATAAAAAATAATAATTAAATAAAAATAAATAAATTAAATAAACTAAATAAATAAATAAAATTAAAAATTAAAATAAACTAAACTAATCTAAATAAACTAATAAAATAAATAAAATAAAGTAAAACCTAAATAAATAAACTAAATAAAATAAACTAAAATTAAATAAACTAAATTAAAAAAATAAATAAACATAAACAAATAAATAAAAATAAAAATAAACTAAATAAAAAACTAAATATAAACTAAATAAAATAACAAAAAATAAATAAAATATACTAAATAAATACAAAAATAAACAAATAAACAAATAAACCTAAAGGAAAATAAACTAAACTAAAATAAATAAACTAAATAAATAAAATAAATAAACTAAACTAAATAAAATATATAAATAAAAAACTTAAGATAAATAAAATAAAAAACCTAAACATAAATGAATAAACTAAAATAAACTAAACTAAAAATAAACTAAACTTAAAATAAATAAACCTAAGCCTAAAAGAAGCTAAAAAAGCCTAAAGAAATAATAAATAAAAATAAATCTAATTAAATAAACTAAATAAAAATAAACCTAAACTTAAAATAAAAAGTAAATATAAAAAACTAAATAAACTAAATAAACTAAACTAAAAATAAACTAAAAGTAAAAATAAAATAAATAAACTAAAATAAAACCTTAACTAAATAAATATAAGAAAATAAATAAACTAAAATAGAATTAAATAAAAATAAACTAAACTCAATAAAATAAATAAATAATAAACCTAAATAAAAATAAACTAAAATAAATTAAACCTAAACAAAAAAATAAACTAAATAAAAAATAAATAATAAACTAAAATATATAAAAAACTAAATAAAATAAACTAAAATAAAAAATAAATAAACCTAAAAGATTAACATAAACCTAAATAAAATAAACCTAAAAATAAACTAAATAAATAAAATAAATCTAACCTAAACCTAAACTAAACATAAACTAAATTAAATTAAACTAAACCTAAAAAAATAAATAAATAAACCTAAAAAAATAAATAATAAAATAAACTAAATAACTAAAATAAGCTAAAAATAAATAAACCTAAAAATAAAATAAATAAATTAAACCTATAAAAAACTAAAATAAAATAAAATAAATTATAAAATTAATAAACTAAACAAAAAAATAAATAAAACTAACTAAAAAATAAATAAACTAAACTAAACTAAAAACCTAAAAAAATAAACTAAAAATTAAAAGATAAAAAATATAAATAAACTAAATAAATATAAAAAACTAAATAAAAAGTAAATTTTAAAAATAAATAAACCTAAACTAAAAAATATGATAAACTAAATAAAAATAAAATTAAATAAAATAAATAATAAATAAAGACTAAACCTAAATGAAATAAAAATAAAAATAAACCTAAAATAAATAAAACTTAAACCTAAACCTAAACCTAAACTTAAAATAAACTAAAAAATAAAAAATAAAACTAAATAACTAATAAACTAAATAAAATAAACTAAAATAAAAATAAAACAAAAATAAACCTAAACCTAAAATAAATCTAAACTAAACTAAATAAATAAAGAAATAAACTAAACTAAACTAAAATAAAATAAAATAAAATAAACTAAAAAATAAATAAACTAATAAATAAATAAACTAAAATAAACTAAATAAAATAAAATAAAATAAAATAAATAAACCTAAATAAACTAAACTAAACTAAATAAACCTAAATAATCTAAACTAAATAGAAAACCTAAACTAAGTAAAAATAAACTAAAAATAAATAAACTTAAATAAATAAATAAACTTAAATAAATAAATAAACAAAAATAAACTAAATATTTCTAAATAAAAAATAAACTAAATAAAAAAAATAAAATAAAATAAACAAAACTAAACTAAATAAATAAATAAAATAAATAAAAAAACTAAATAAAATAAATTAAATAAAATAAGTAAATAAACTAATATAAAAATAAAATAAAGAAATAATAAAAATAAACTAAACCTAAACCTAAATAAACTAAAATAAATAAATTAAATAAACCTATAAAAAACTAAATAAATCTAAACCTAAATAAACTAAAATAATAAACCTAAACCTAAACTAAATTAAATAAATAAAATAAACAAAAAATAAAGAAATAAAACTAAATAAACTAAATAAACCTAAAAATAAAAATAAATAAATAAACCTAAACCTAAAAAAAATATAAACAAACTAATAAATAAATAAATAAAAATAAAAAAATAAAACCTAAATAAAAAAAAAGAAAAAAATAACCTAATAAAAATAAAATAAAATAAATTAACTAAATAAAACAAAAATAAACCTAAAATAAATAAAGATAAAATAAAATAAACTAAAAAATAAATTATCCTAAACTAAACTAAAATAAAGCAAAAATAAAAATAAATAAAATAAAATAAATTTATAAAATAAAAACTAGAACCTAAGTAAATTAAAATGAAAATGAAAATAAATAATTAATTAAAATTAAAAAAACTAAAATAAATAAATAAACCTAAGCCTAAACTAAATAAAGAAAATAAACCTAAAATAAAAATTAATAAACCTAAATAAATAAAATAAACTAAATTAAAAATAAAATAAATAAAAAAATAATAAACATAAACCTAAACCTAAACTAAACTAAATAAATAAAGATAAAAATAAATAAATAAATAAAAACTAAATAAACCTAAACTAAACTAAATAAATAAAATAAATAAAATAAACTAAATTAAAAATAAAATAATAAAATAAAAAACCTAAATAAACCTAAACTAAACTAAATAAAAAAATTAAGATAAAAAAATAAATAAATAAAAAAAAAACTAAATAAATAAACTAAACTAAATAAATATAAATAAATAAAATAAATTAAACTAAAAAAATAAATAAACAAAAAAACTAAATATAAATAAAATAAGATAAAATAAATAATAAATAATAAATAAAATAAAATAAATTAATTAAAATAAACTAAATAAAAAATACCTAAACTAAATAAACCAAAAATAAAATAAAACTAAATAAACTAAACTAAAAATAAATAAACCTAAACCTAATAAACTAAAATAAAATAAAATAAAAAATAAAAATAAATAAATAATAAATAAAATAAATAAAAAAATTATTAAACTAAACTAAATTAAATAACCATAAAATAAATAAAATAAACTAAAATAAATAAAAAAATAAACTTAAAAAATAAAATAAACCTAAAAAAAATAAATCATCTAAATAATCTAAACTAAAATAAATAATAAATAAAACCTAAACTAAATAAAAAAATAAACTAACTAATAAAATAAATAATAAATAAAATAAACCAAAATAAATAAACCAAAATAAGTTAAACTAAACAAAATAAATAAATAAAAAATAAAAAAAAATATAACAAAAATAAACCTAAACTATAAAATAATAAAATAATAAAAAAATAAATAAATAAAAAAAAAAATAAAATAAATAAAAAAAAAAAATAAAATAAACTAAATAAATAAATAAATAAAATAAATAAAATAAAAAATCTAAATAAATAAACCATAAATAATAATAAATAAAAATAAATAAAAAAAAAATAAATAAAATAAATAAATAAAATAAATAATAAATAAACTAAATAAATAAATAAATAAACTAAAAATAAAATAAATAAAATATAAAATTAACTAAAAATAATAATAATAAATAACTAAACTAAATAAAATAAATAAACTAAACTAAATTAAAAAATAATAAAAAACTAAATAAAAATAAAAAATAAACCTAAAATAAAAAAAAAATAAATAAAATAAAAAATAAAATAAAAAATTAAATAAATACCTAAACTAAAAAAAAAATAAACCTAAAAATAATTAAAATAAACTATAAACTAAAAAAAAAAACTTAAACTAAAATAAAATAAAATAAACCTAAACTAAATAAACTAAATAAAATAAATAAACCTAAATCAAAACTAAACTAAATCTAAAATAAACCTAAACTAAATAAAATAAAAAATAAACTAAAAATAAACCAAAACCTAAACTAAAAAAATAAAATAAAATTAAACCTAAAATAAAAAAACCAAAAAATAAAAAAAAAAATAAAATAAAACCTAAACCTAAACCTAAAATAAAATATAAAAAATAAACTAAAATTTAAGTTAAAATAAACTAAACTTAAAAAAATAATAAAACCTAAACCTAAACTAAAAACTACTAAATAATCTAATAAATAAACAAAAATAAACTAAACTAAATATAAATAAAATAATAAAGAAAATTAAAAATAAAATAAACTAAAATAAATAAAAAAAAATAAACTAAAATAAACTAAATAAATATAAATAAAATAAAAAATAAAATAAAATAAAAAAATAAATAAACCATAAATAATAATAAATAAAAAAAATAAATAAATAAACTAAAATAAAATAAACTAAAAATCTAAAATAAATAAACTAAAATAAAACCTAAAAATAAAATAAAGAAAATATAAACTAAATAAAAATATAAACTAAAAAATAAACTAAATAAAATAAACCTAAACCAAAACCAAAAAATATAATAAAAGAAAAAATAAAACTAAATGGAAATAAGATAAATAAAAACCTAAACTAAACTAAAACATAAAATAACCTAGAATAAAAAACCTAAATAAATTAAAAACTAAACATAAAAAAATTAAAGCTAAAATATAAACTAAATAAATATCTAAACCTAAAAAATAAACCCAAAAAAAAATAAATAAAAAAAATAATACCTAATAAACTAAAAAAATTAAAAAATAAAAAAAAATAATCCAAAACCTAAACTAAAATAAATAAACCTAAACTAAATAAATAAAATAAACTAAACTAAAAATAAAATAAACTAAAATAAATAATAAATAAAATAAACCTAAACTAAATAAATAATAAAATTAACCTAAAATAAAATTTAAACCTAAACCTAAAAAAAATAAACCTAAACTAAATAAAAAAATAAATAAACCTAAACCTAAAAAATTAAATGAAAATAAAACTAAACTGAAAAAATAAACATAAAAACCCTAAGCTAATTGTAAACCATATACCCTAAAAGCTAAAAACCCTAAACTCTAAAGCTTAAACCCTAAACCCTAAACTAACCCTTAATCCAAAGCTAACCCTATACCTAAACCCTAAAAACCCAAAACCCTAAAGCCTAAACACTAAACCCTAAACCCTAAACCATAAACCCTAACCCTAAACCCTAAACCCTAAAACCCTAAACCCTAAACCTAAACCTATAAAATAAAATAAAATAAAAACATAAACCTTAACTTCAAAAAAAAATAATAATAAATAATAACTAAACTACAATAAAATAAATGAAAACCTAAACTAAACTAAAAATAATAAAAAACACTAAATAAAATAAAAACTAAACCTAAAAAATAATAAACTTAATAAAAATAAAATAAAAATTAAATAAATACCTAAACCAAAAAAATAAACCTAAAAATCAATAAAAAATAAAACCTTTACCCTAAACTAAAAAAAACTTAAACTTAAAATAAAAATAATAAAATAAACTAAACTAAGATAAACTAAACTAAAATAAAATAAAACTAAATAAAACTAAACCTAATAAAAACCTAAACCTAATAAATAAAAATAAAATAAACTAAAAAATAAACTAAACCTAAACTAAAAATATAAAATAAACCTAAAATAAAACCAAAAACTAAACCTAATAAAATAAAATAAATAAAATAAACCTAACTAAAAAATAAAATATAAAACTTAAACCTAAAAAATAAAAAAATAAACTAAAATAAAAAAAAAATAAAAATTAAAAAATTAAAAAAATAATAATAAAAAAAATAATAAATAAAAAAATAATAAATAAAAAATAATAACCTAAAAAAATAAAATAAACTAAAAAATAAACAAATAAAAAAAAAAAAAAAAAAAAAAAAAAAAAAAAAAAAAAAAAATAAAATAAAATAAAAAAATATAAACCTAAATAAAAATATAAACTAAAAACCTAAACTAAAACCTAAACATAAACCTAAACCAAAACCTAAAAATATAATAAAATAAAAAATAAAACTAAATAGAAATAAGATAAATAAAAACCTAAACTAAACTAAAATAAAATAACCTAAATAAAAAAACCTAAATAAATAAAACTAAATATAAAAAAAAAAATTAAAGCTAAAATATAAACTAAATAAAAATCTAAACCTAAAAAATAAACCTAAAAATAAATAAAAAATAATACCTCAACCTTAAACTAAAAAAAATTAAACCTAAAAAAAAAATAATCCAAAACCTAAACAAAAATAAATAAAACCTAAACTTAAACCTAAAATAAACTAAACATAAACCCTGAATTAAATAAATAGAATAAACTAAAAATAAACCTAAACCTAAACTAACAAATATAACCTAAAAAATAAACCTAAAATAAAAATTTAAACCTGAACCTAGAAAAGAAAATAAAAACCTAAACTTAAACCTAAAAATAAAAAATAAAACCTAAACCTAAAAAATTAAATAAAAATAAAACTAAACTAAAAAAATAAACATAAGCCTAAACCTAAACTTAGAAGTAAAAAAAAAACCTAAACTAAAATAAATAAATCAAACTAAATAAGAATAAATAATTAACCTAAATAAAAAAATTGACCTAAATAAAAATAAAAAAATAAAATAAACTAAAATAAATAATAAATAAACTAAATAAACCTAAACCTACTAGTTTACTTAGTTCTTTTTTTAAACCGTAAACCCTAAACCCTAAACCCTAAATCCTAAACCCTAAACCCTAAATGCTAAAACTAACCCTAGACACTAAAGCCTATACCTACAACTTTAAGCTAACCCTAAACTTTAAGAATGGGTAGAACCTTGATGGACAAACATCATTGTCAATTGGGCTCAATCAGATCTGGCGATGTTGGCAAAGGTGGATGCAGCAGTTATCATAGTGGTGGTTGGGGGATCTAGAGGTGCTTGTGGATGTGGAGGTGGTGGTCAGAACAGTGGTGATAATGGAGGTAGGAGGAGCGATGGAGGTTACGCCTGGTGGGAGAGATCGGGATATGATGGTGATCCCGCTACTCAAGAGGTGAGAATAGAAACTAAATAATTGATTTGATCTATTGCTTATGGGACTGTCTTTATAGTAGATGATTCTACTTATCTAGTGTTTTTTGATTTGCTCTATTAGTCCTCATTTTTTATGTCATCCTGTTTCTTAGAAAACTTGGGATGCTACTTGGTTTATGAAAATAGAAGAAATGTTGAATTTGAATTTATTCTCTAAAAGAAACAAACCCTAAACCAAACTCTAAACTAAACCAAAACTCTAAACTATAAACTAAAACTAAAACTTAAACCATAAACCATAAACCATAAACATAAACCCTAAACTAAACCTAAACTAAAACCTAAAACTAAACCATAATTAAACCTAAACTAAACCATGAACCCTAAACCATAAATAAACTCCTAAATCTAAACCTTAAAACCTAAAACTAAACCCTAAACCCTAAACCCTAAATCTTAAAAACATAAACCCTAATCCCTAGAACCTACAACCTTAAACCCTCAACACAAAACATTAAACCCTAAATCCTAAACTTGCCATAAACCCTAAACCCTAAACTAACCCTAAACCCTAAACCTTATACTAACCCTAAACCCTAAACTTTAAACTTTGAATAAAGATGTCATTAGAGGTTAATCCAAAGAATGACTTAATCCTAACATAGTTATGGTAGCTAAAGAAAATGTCTTCAAGCAACTTTCTTTTGGCTCTTGGAGATTTGAATACCCTAAACCATAACCATAAATCATATTATAATACCATATATTATAGTATAATGTATCATCATATCTTTGAGCATGTAGTGATGTGTTTTTAGATGTTATAAGATGTTTTGAAATGTTTTAGTATATTATATTATTATATAGTCTATATTAATATAAATAAAAAAATATTGATTTAATAAATTAGATGATGAAATTTGCTAAATTTGAAGTGGGAAATGAAGTACCAAAGGTGTGCATACCACTTGTAGTCTAAAAAGTAAGATTTTATGTTCAAAATAAATATTATATGTTGTAGCTTAGTATAGCATCATATATTATAATATATTTTTCTGTTCATTTTAAATTCTTTTAGTATTTTACAATCATGTAGTTGAGCCTACACTAGCATTATTTATAAAAATGCTGATTTAGACTTTAAAATGGTGGAATTTGGCCAAACTCATAATAAGTAAAGCATGGCATTATAATATATTATTTTAATTTAAAATATATAAGTGATACTACTAAAATATATAGTTTTTTATTAGTTAGACTAATTTTATGATTTTTTATCTTAAGCAATTTGTGATGTGATATGCAATATAATATATAATATAATATGTTATAGTGTATTATAATATAGATGCCATAACATAGTGTAGCATCATGCATTATAGCATATATTGTTGTTTATTTAGCATATTTAGTTTGTTATAGTATGATGTAGTAGAGTTTGTACTAGTATAATTCACAAAAATATTGATTTATAGGCTAAGATGATGGGATTTGGCCAAATTTAAGGTAAGATTTAGGGAACATCATTGGGGGTGTGCTATGCTGTGTCATTTAATCAATAGAATGGAATTTTGCATCCTAAATAAATGTTTAATTTTCAACCAAATTTTATATATTTTTTACTTAGAGTGACTCATTTTATGATGTAATGTAAGATAATATGTTATATGAAAGCATATTAAAATATAATGTACATAACAATATAACACATATATGAATGTGGTGTGTTACTAACTACTATTCTACATTTTAGTATGTTTTACTTTTGTTATGATACATTGGGTCAAAACTCACATAAATGTTAATTTGAAGGTTGAGATTGAAGAATTTGGCCAAATTCAGACAAAACCAAGAAGCAACACAAAATTTTGCTATTTTGTACCATTTCTAATAGAAAAATAACAATTTTACATCCAAAATGAACATTATTCATATTTTGTGAAAATTTTATTATTTTTTCTTTTAAGTGATTCTAAAGAGGTCTAATGTTAGACAATATATTATATTATAACAAATTATAATACATCATCATGTATTTTAGTATAATATAGTGTGTTAATTCCTAAACCTTAATATGTTTAGCATGATATTGTTTAGTTAGTTTGAGCTTGCACCATCACAAATCATAAAATGTTGATTATAATGTTAAGATGATGTAATTTGAATGAATACACTGTTAGGCTTTTGGTTGAAGTATTAAAGGTGTGCATAACAGAAGAAATAAGATTTGATGAGAATTCCATGTCAAGGAAATGGAGGAGATCTAGGGGGATCACATGCATTAGACATGACATGTGAGGGTCTATGTCGAGGGCATAGAAGAAGAAAATCTGAGGATAAGGTTTGAATTTAATTTGATTATATGATTTATGGAAAAAAAAAGATCCGTTGGGATAAGAATCTATAATCCACAGGATTAAGATCAATTGACTTTAATTTGTTTTGTTTTAATTGATGTGGAGGCACATCTAGATATATGGGCTCTGGGGGGTGGGTATATGAACCTTCCACTAGGGAAGTAGGTTCAGGCTATCCAGTGGGGATTTGGATTTCAATTTAATTTCATAGATTATATCCATTGGGAATATGAGTTTGGTTGGATTTCTTTGATTTAACTCTACGAGGAGTTTAATTTAATTTGGCTCCAAGTTGGTTTTGAATTTGATTTATTTGCTTGACTTGTTTATATGATTTGGGGGGTTTTACTTGATTTAATTTAATAATTAAAGAGATGTCGGACCTTGAGGCTATAAACTAAAATCTAAAGGTTTAATAAAGGGATAGAGTTGTCTTAGGAAAACTAAGGACTTTTTCTTCTAAAGTGATGGCTCTTTGGTGACACATTGGATGACATATCAAACTATCTTAGGGGACTACTAAGTGAATCTCCTTTGAGACTTATATCAACTCAAAAGTAGTCAGGATTAATTTTATCTTAATTTCATGTTATTTGATATGGTTTGTTTGGTTTAGTTTGATTTTGAATTGAGGGCATATCCATTGGAGATGTGAGCTCAGTCAAATTTGATATATTTAATTTATGGACTATGTTGGTGTGCGATGGACCCACTGAGAAGGGGCTATATCAGACTTATCCTATCTCAGATTTATAAATCCAAAGGGATAGTCTACTAGCCGTGGGGTAGAGCTAGTGATCCTAAGGGGTTGCCTTTTGGTGTGCAACAGTTGTGCTAGGAAGGTGTAGCACACTTACATCTTCTAAAGTAGGGAATAAGCGTGACCAATTGGTAGCACAATAAATAGAACGACTTAGGGGAGACTACTTGAGTGAATCTGGGACTTATATCAACTCAAGAGTAGTCGCAATTCCTATAAGGAGTTTTGACACTACCTTAAAGATAGGATGCGCTTGGGAAAAAAGGTACTAGGGGTGTCCTCCTAATCCACAAGTGAATATATATTTTTTTTATATATTTTGTGGACCCTATTGGTGTCGAGGGACCACCGAGAAGGGGCTATGTCCTTGACTATCTCGATTCTTGGACCAAGCAAGAATTTGCACATCCACATGACATATTCTCCAACCATAGGGGCTATTACTAGGAAAGGGGAACTGTCTAATCCAATAGTAACATGGGTAGTATCTAAATGGGGTTGCAAAGGACATGATCCAAATATAGTGCCCATAGAGGAGGTGCTGGTAGGGGCATTATCCTGAGCCCTAGAAAAGAAAGCCTATAGCTATACGGTGGCCAACTTAAGGAGAAAGCATAGTAGACTTACATCTATCATGAGTGGTGTATCCTAAGGTGTGAGAACCAACCAACCTAAAGTGTATCCGTCAGCATGAGTGGTGTATCCGTTAGCATAGTCAAAACCAACCAACCTTAGGTGCTCGTCAGTGTGCAATGATCAATATGAAAAGAAAGCATGTAGGCTTACAACTTTCCAAGCAAAATTGATCATCTGGATAGTCTGTCATTGATGACACATATGCTATATGACCTAGAGCGCTACTGAGTGGGGAGCCTTGAGGAAGGACTAGACCCACTTGAAGCGTCGGGGAGGAAGGAGCCACTAGGGGACTTATCCTAAACCTCAAATATACTCAACCCAGAAGTGCACAAAGGCTAATCCAAGAATAAAGTGTGTGACTCACATCCTCTTAAATGAAACCAACATGAGGTAGCTTACCACCATGAGTAAGGCCTACCAAACTAACAAGGCACTCATCGTGTGTAGTGGCTAAAGAAGGAAAGTGTAGCATACTTCTTACATCCTCTAAAGCAAGAAGACCACTAGGGTGACATAATAGTAGCGGCACATCAAGACCTAGAAGCATGAGTGAGTGCTTGGGGATTATCTCAACTTAGTAGCCGAGACAAAAGATATGTATTTATTTTATATGTTTGTGTGTATTTTGTGTTTGTTGTGTCGATGAAGGATAGAATGCTTTCGGGTTCCTTACACCTACCCTAAACACATCGTGAGGTGTTTATAAATAAAAATACTTTCAACATGGAATAGATTTAAATAAAAATAGAATTTTCATTGATGATAATTATTTTCAAACATGATTTATAATATTTCTTTAAGTAGAGCATGTTGATTGGAAGCATTGGGAGATCTCCCTTATGATTAATAAGCTAATAAGATCCTCCTTAGTAGGCCTTCTCTATGGCAAAAGGGCCTTCCCAAGTGGGTTCAAACTTGCCTCCCATCTTATGATGGGCAATTGTCCTTAGAACTAAAATAAGCTCTCCTACTTGAAAAGCTCTAGGGACCAACTTGTTATAAGCTTGAATCATTTTAGCTTTGTACAACTTCGAGTTTTAGCATACGCATCTCTCCTCCAAACCTTGATCTCTTCTAACCGTAACTTAGCATTCTACTATGTGATCTTGCTACCTTCAACTATCCTTAGTGATGGAGTTGGACTTCTAATAAGAAACCCCCATACACTAAAGAAAAAGTAGTAGACTGAGTTGGAGTTCTATATGTGGTGCGGTAGGCCCACAAGGCTTCAACTAACTACTCATGCCATTATCACTTATTGTTATTGAGTGTCTTCTTTAGTATTTAGATGATAGTTTTGTTGAAGGCTTCTGCTAAGCCATTTGTCCTTGGGTAGTTGATGGTATAATATCTCCAATCTATGTTGTTTCTTCAAGCAAAGTTGTTGATCTCAGTTCTCTTGAATGTAGTACTATTATCAGATATAACTCATCAAGGCACTCTAAAGTTAAATACGATATGGTTCCTAAAAAATTGTACACTGAGCTATGACCTCTGGTGAAATCTTTGCCCATTTGCAAAAATACTCGTAGTAGCTAAGATGAATCGATGACCCTTGGATAAAAGAGGATTAATCAGACGCACTATGTGGTACCCCAACACTCGAATGGCCATGAGGCTAATGTAGGATGTAGAATGTTGGGTGGTTAGTGTAGGACCACACCATGTATTTGACATTGGTGGCATCGCCTAGTATCCATGCAATCTTTGATCATTGATGGCCGGTATCCTAGTCTCTTGATCTTGGCTTCCATCTTGGGTGATTGGCTCCACATAATCATGTGTACCTCAACCATGATCTTGGGCTTTATGCTTGTCTAAACAATGTAACCACATTTGATTGAAAGATAGCTAAGACATCATCCACAAGAGCATAGGAAAGTGCTCTCTACATCGATGGGCTTGGGACTTCTCTTGATAGTTTGCCTTTATTTAGGTAATCATGAATGGTTTCCTCCAATCTAACTCCTCATCCTTCTTGCATGGTAACCTCCCTTTAAGAGAGTAATTTTTGATGAGTTCAATATCAATAAGGGATAAGACTTGTCTATTTTGGACTTTTATTGATATGGACTCATCCTCCAAACTTACCAACTCCTTGGCAAGCTTGGCTAAAGCATACATTACAGTGTTCTCTCATCGAGAAATCTTATAAATGGTAATCTCTAGGATTTGGGCCAACAACTCCATGGTGTACTTGTGATAGTGATGGAGCTTGAGCTTTATAACCTAATAGGACCCAGTGATTTGGTTGATAACTAGTTGAGAATCCAAAGATGTTGATGTTATGGATGCTTAGAGTAATAGCTAACTCTAGATCCAATCGAGCCTCATATTTGACTTATTATTGCAAGGATTGGACAGATGATATGAGAATCTCATCACATCATGGTCGAGTTAAGAGAACTATTTCTACCCCTGCCTTTTCTGGAATAGTAGATTGTGGTTCTTCTCCTCTTTGAGAGGAAGCCGCACCATCAATGTACATCTCCCAGGTGAATGCTAGTATCCCCTAAATTCATGATTTGTTCATCAAGGAGATCATCACTAAGCGAAGAGTTTGCAGGAAGTGGGTGTCCTGCTAAGAAATCCACTAGCACTTGTCCTTTCACTGCATGGAGGGGTATGAAGGTAATGTCAAACTATGAGAGGATCATGGACCATCATGCCAACCATCCAGATAGCATCTGTCATCATGAAATATTAGTGGATTGATCCTAGAGATTAAGTTCACTTTATGAGGAAGCATGTAGTTTTGTAGCTTTTGGGATGCAATGATTAAAGCTAAGCAATGCTTCTCAATGGGTGGATAATTAGCCTTTAGTAGGGATTGATGGTAGAGGTAGTACATTTTCCTTCCCTTTGTCATTTGCTTGGGCCAACAAAGCACCAAGGGAGTCATCTAATGTAGTAGTGTAAAGTATGAGCTTGCATGGGATTGGGGCTGCTAAAACTGGCGGCATCATCAGGTAATGCTTGATGTATTCGAAGGCATGCTCATACTTGGCATTCTTTTTGACAAGTGGTGAGAATGGCTGACATCTTCCCGATAGGTTGGATATAAAGCATCTTAGATACTCCAACCGCCCTTAGAATGATCTACATTGAGTTAAACTTTTAGGGGGTGGCATTTCTAATTTCACCTTGATCTTCTCTAGATCGATTTTGATTCCCTAGTGTTGGACAACAAACCCAAAGACACTTCAGTGGGTTCATTTTGAGGTTAAATTTTCTTAACTATTTAAAAACTACTCTCATGTTAAAGAGATGTCTTCCTTTTCTCTACTTTTGACCATGATCATTGACATAGCACTTCGACTTGATGAATGAGTTCATCAAAGATTCAAGTCATAGCCCTTGGTATGTAGCATGAGCATTTTAAGGAAAGGCATGACCTTATAATAGATTCGATTGGGGTTCTAAAAGTGTTTCTTTTATCTTTAGCCATCTTTATTTTATTATTTCCATATGAGCCATCCATGAAGAAGAAGGCATGATGAGATAGGCAATGTCCACCATCGCTCTAGGATTGGTAGTGGAAATTCATCTTTTGGACATGCCTTATTTAAATCTCTAAATTGAAGTATATATGAATTTGGCCATTCATTTTCTTAACTAGGATGGCTAAGGTATATTTTTCCTAGATGAAGCCTATCAATTTCTTGACTTCATAAATGACTATTATTATGTCTAAATCATGCATCTAGGAGCTTGCTTGATAGGGTTAGGCTCTATTAGTTTATGGACCTATGTTAGGAGCCAATCTAGGCATCTCTTCATAACTCCATGCAAGCGGTCCTTAAAACTTCTCAATAGCCTAAGTCATTGGTTTTAATTTCATTCAATAAAGAACGATGTATGTCGGTGTGGATCTTCTTGATTAGTTGATTTCCTTGAGCTCATCAATGGTTGACTTGATCTCTTCTTCAAACTTTGGTGGTGCTTTGACTTTTAAAATCATCTGGATCATCTAAAGTTTCTAAGCATGACTCCTCATATGAGTTAATGTGACTTGAAAAGAACTATCGATTCAAATGGTTGATGATGACTAGCGTGTCATCATTCATATTATCTTTGAATCTAGTGTAGTCTTGATTGAGAGCTTTTGCATTTGTTCTTCCATATTTTTTTTGAAGTAGTATGACTGTGCTTTGACCAAGTATGTGGGATTAACCCTTTCTTTAATAAATTATGAACACAAGGGAAGTACTAATCAAAAGGTAATTCTATTAAATATATGAATCATCCTCAAGTTCTACATCAACTTCTTGACTTGAGGATGATGCTCCGAAAGAACCTCAAGTCTTCACACTGGATGACTTAGGGGCTTAACTACCAAACCCTCAACTTTTGAGAGGAAAGTGGGGTTAGAGCTAAGGTTCCCAAGATGCCTAACTGTTTCACATATAGACTTGATACACTTATGCTTTGCTTTGGAGCCCGGTCTTCATTATATCTAGCTCAAGTGTCACCTCAAGGGAATCTACTACGAGAAGAGTTGTCCTGGTGTGCTAACCATATAAGACTCATCCTATGAACTAGATTAGTCTATATGGATAGCAGTGTACTACTAGTAGTTGGGACATATCTTATTATTGGGTGGCCAATAAGAGGTTTTCCACCCCTGGATTGCCTCTGACGGCCTCTTCCTCTTGGTGGAGGTCGGTCATCCTATATGTTTGAATGTGTAAGAACTATGGGTGGAATTTAATGTTAAGATCCACTTCCTCCTCCAAGTTTATTTTCACTCCTTTTATTTTCTTTTCCATTTTCTTTTTTCTTTTTTTTCTTTTTTTTTTTTAAACTTGGCCAAGTTTGAGAATAGACTTGTTGATTTTGAGGGAGGTAGTAAGCATCCTCATATATTGACCTCATGAACTATAAATGGCTTGATCTCCTTTGACATAGTAGATGATCCCACATCTCACAAACTTCATACACTGATGTAGAGAATGGAACTATGTTGTTCTCTATCCATCCATGGTCTCCCAAGCAAAGTGTTGAAAGATGTATTGAGTATAAATGTGAAACATGGCTTGGTCTTCCAATCATCTATCTCCAAGGGGCAACACTATGGAGCCCAATGCATTGACCTCACTTTTGGAGTCGATTCAATCTTCTTATCTTAGACTTAGGAGTCTTCTAGACACTAAGACTTCCTAGTCATAAGACACTTCTAAATATGTAAACACTTTAAGCTAAAGACTTAGAAGGGTAACCATAGGATTAGGTTATGCCTTGAGGGATTAGGATAATCCACCTACCCTACAACCCAAATCCAATCCATGTTCACCTTCTCAAACCAAACCTCAAGTTCAATTCATCAAATTCATCAAATCCAAGCCCAAATTACAAAACCAAATGATTGAAGCCCATGATCAAATCCAAACATGAAACCCTTCTTAAGCCATATGACCTATCAAATTGACTTAGCCAAATCTTAATCCAAATCAATCCAAAATCAATTGGTTTTCTCATAATCAATTAATATCTTCAATCATCTTCCTAAATATAAATCAAATCTACATTCAAATGATCATAAATCAAACTAAATAAATCAAACTAAATCAAATTAAATCAAAACCCTTCTAAGCCATATGACCTATCGCATGGACTTAGCCAAATCTTAATCCAAATCAATTCAGACTCAATTGATTTTCTCAAAAATAAATCATATTATCAATTATCTTCATAAATTTAAATGAAATATACATTTAAATCATCAAAACTAAATCAAACCAAAAAAATCCAAACTAAGCCACATGACCCAACTCCATGGACTTTGCCAAATTTCTTCATTCTAAAACCCAAATTCAATTAATTTTCTAATAAATCAATCATACCTTCAATCATATTCACAAATATAAATGAATTCTATAATCATCAAGCCAAACCAAAATCAACTTAAGTAAAACTTAACTTAGCCCTCTTGACTTGAAATGTTCAAATGAACCAAAAATCATTTGAACCCAAGCCAATTACAATTGAATTTATATATCAATCCCAAATACATATATAAACTCAACTAAATCAAACACGACCCAAAATCAAGCCAACTAAACCCAGTTGGTCCACTTGACCCAGTGGCTAATTTGACCTATTTGAGCCAAGTTCTAATCCTACCCAAATTGGATTGAACTAAGCCGATCAAAACCTCCCATCATGATTGTTGATCACCCTAGGTTGATCAATTATCATAAATTGGGTCAAACCAAGTCAACTTGGTCATTTGACCAAGTCAACCCCTTAACCCATATGAACCCAAACTAGCAAAATTACAACCAAGCCAAATCCCTTGAAACTAATGATTCATACCAAATCAAAATCAATATTTGAATATGACTTGACCTTCAATTGAGTCAAACCAAACCCAATTGGCCCTCTTGACCCAAGTTGACCCAAATTGACCTAAAATACCAAATTGGGCCAAATGAACATATAAACCAAATTGATTGCAACCAATGGCTCAAGTTCATTCCAAATTGATTGTTGAACTTGACCAAAGTCATTTGGACCCAATTGAACTTAATTGACTGCCTAAATTGACCTAAAGGTTCAAGTTGGCCTAAATCAAAACAAATCCAAATTAATTGAAACCAAAGCCTACAATCATCATCAATTAATCAACCCCAAACCAACACGCAATTTGGCCAATTTGGTCAAATTGGTCAACTTAATCCATTTGACCCAAATGAATTCAAATGATCCAAAATCAAATTTAAGCCAAACTAACCAAACCAATTGAACCAAAACATCCTAAATGATCATATGAACTTGACCCAACTTGGTTTGACTTATTGACCAATTGGTCAACTTGACCTAACCTAACCTAATTTGACCTAAATCAATCAAATTAAGCCAAACGTAACCAAATTAACTCCAATTGACTTGAAGTTTGGACTAACCCACTCTTCACTCATTTCAAATATACCAAAATCAAATCCAATGCTAAATGATAATTCTACTCTTCGGTCAAGGGCATCACATGAGACAAAGCACCCATGTAAGTGGTCATTTCCATTCCTTGGCCACTTGGTACTCTCCCAATGGTCCACTTAGGCACTGGGACACTTGCCAACGACCAAGGGGTGGTTGGGTCCATGACCCATGGGAGGTGAAATCACCTCACCCTCCCATTGGAGCATTTGAAACCCTTAGGACACCCATGATTCCTCCTTGGAAACCACCTCCACACCTTGACCAACCAAGCGAGCCAACTCACCTCCTCTCCACCCGACTCCATTGGGCTTGGATGAGAAGATAACTTCATCCCAAACTCAAAATTTCCCCAACTCCAAAATCATTCCTCAATAAAAATGCCATTCCGCTCAATCCCAAAAAAGACACTCCCATTTTGGACCTAGCTTCCCCATTACTCCATCAAACTCAAATTAAAATTGCACACACCTTCCCTAGGCCTCATTGAGAAATAAAAAATCATCTCCCAAGCTTCCCGAGCATCAAAGGTGGGACTTCGATCAAAGTTGAGCTCCAAATTATCAATTCATGGCCTTTTGAGTGAACATCAAGGAATTGATCCAATTGCTGGTCAAAAGAGCTTCATCTCCACTAGATGAAGCTTCCTCAATCATTTGAGCCATCGATCTTGAGCTCTGGTGAGGTATGCTTCCAAAATTGATCCTTAAGAAAAAATGGGTTGGAGCTTTTTGAAGAAAACTTGCATCTCATGTGATCTTGATAGTTGGATCCCCTCCGATCGATGTCATGGAGGTGTGGGATCCTTTTGGAGTTGATACAAGCTTGGGTAAGCTCAGATCAAGTGAGCAATGGAAAACGAGCTCCATTCTCCCACACTTATGTGACATTAGATCACGCACCATCTATTTTATGTGATCAGAATGGACGGTCATGATAAGATCCGCTAGATCGATCTGATTTAATCTTATTAAGCTGTGGGATTAATCGTAGCCATTCGATCTTAGATTAGATGGTGGATGAGAAAGCGTGTCCATCGTCGCCATGTAGGCATAGTTAGATAAGTTTTAAGCCAATCTGACCATGTGGAAAGTGCACTACATGTATGCCGACCAACATGATTAGGCTTTAATCAAGATTAATTAGTCATTTTTAATGGATGAAACTTCTAAAAATCATAGAAAATCATAAAAAAATAAAAAAATGAAAATAAATACTCATTTTAAAGGTATTTCAAAGGAGAATCAATTAAAAATGATTTTACATAATTTTGAAAAGTAATTAAGGTTTAAATGAAAAATTAATTAGCATAATTACTCCTTAATTATTAGAACAATTAATCCCAAATTTTGTGGGTTAATTTAATCGGATGACCTCTACCTCCCATGATTTTCCTTGGATTTATTGCTCACTTAGTTAAGAAAATTGACTAATTAAACCTTAACTCTTTTAAGTTAATTAATGATTAATTAATCTCATGAATAGTAATAAATTGGTTAATTAAGTTTATTAATCATTGTTCAATAGTAAGTGAACTAAGGAATAGGGATGGGACCCTTTCCTAAGTTCATTTCACCCTTTTAAAAAATGAAATTAAGATTTAACCAATTAATTAAATCACTTAATCAAATTGAAATCATAATCACATTAGACCTTAATTAATTAAATCATGGGGTAGATCTTTTGGTGTTTAATAACCTAAGTGCATTTAATAAAATTATGGTTAGTCCACATGTGTGGGAAAACCATAAGAGTAATTAATTAAGTCCCTTAATCTAATTAATTAATAATCATGAGCCAATTGCATTTGGCCCATTTTATTTGCTAGGATCATTGCAAGTTTATTTTCCATGCATATCATGTTAGCTTATAATTATTTAGTTAATTACTTTTAGGTGACATAGGTAAGGGTAATTAATTCATCTAATTAAGGGTTCAACTTAATTAACCCATAAAATCAAATTAATTACATTTACTTAAATTAAATCAAATCACTAATGTGGGGTTGGGTTTAAAATAGCAAGTGATGATTTGTTTTCTCCTCTTTAAATCAAATAAAATCTAAAACTTAATTAATAAAGAAGCTTTAGTTTGCATTAAATAATCTTATTTGATTTGATTGTCCTTAAGAACTAGTTTGGTTGAATGAATCACATGCTTATATTTCATTGTCCTTTTCCAATCATGTTAGATTTGGTATGTCATTTCAATTCATGCATCCATATTTTCAAAAACAAGTAAAATAAAAATGTATTTCCTTTATATAAGCTTGCATGTGTTGATTTAATTTAATATATGTGTATTATTATCACTATTAAATCCAAATGTATTTTTCAAAAGCTTACAAATGAATAATTATATTTGTTCTGATGCTAGTTATAAATACATAAGAAATGCATGTTCTTAAAGATTAAGTGTATGAATGTTGAGTTATCTTTCATCTATTCAAGTGTTGATTTATATAAGATTGAATGCTAATGGGTATATAGTCTGGACATCCTGGGAATACGAGGCTTTAGCTAGTGCCATGGAGGCTATTTGATTACCTCACTTCCTCGGTTTATCATGACACATTCCATTTGATTTCATTCTTATGTATTTCAACATTAGAATTTGGATAGATCTTTAATTTATATATATATATATATGATTCAATAAAAAATATACAATCTTTGCATGGTTTTCTTTCCCTAATTTATGTATACATCCATGTGTGTCCAAGAAAAGCAAGTATACTGTCTGGACATCTTGGGAATACGAGGCTTTAGTTAGCCCTAAGGAGGTCATTTGATTACCTCACTCGTGGTTTAACAATGACACGTAACTATATCTTTGTACATGTATATGTACATGACATTAGTAAATGAAAGTCCCATTTGACATTAAAATTTTATGCATTCATAATTGACTAAGCGGCTAAATAAATTAGCCATATGATTTGGAGCTTACTTTGTATGTTCATGTATACAAATTTACATATGTTTGAATGCAAATGGGTATATAAGCTAGACATCCCGAGAATATGAGGTTTTAGCTAGCTCCAAGGATGTCATTTGATTAGCTCACTTCCCTAGTTTAACAATGGCACATGCCTATTTAATTTCATTCTTATGTCCTTTTTGTATAAGAATTTGGATAAAGTTTTAATTTAATATGTTTAAATAATTTAATCAAATAAAATATAAATTTGAAACATACACATACATTCATGATTTAACTGTTCTAAAATATGTTGCATGTATAGATACATTTAGGATTAATTAAATTATTTAATAAGATATTCACTAAAGAGAACTAAATCAAATTAATATACTTTAGAAAGTGACTTAAGGTAAAGATGAAAGAGGGAAATCCTCTTTTTTTCTCTTTATAACACTTAGTTGCTAAGTGTAATCAAATGAAATAAAAGAAAACACAAATTAAAATTCTCAAATCAAATAAACTACTTCAAGTGAAATTAACCTTTCATGTTAAATTGAATCCTTATACACTTATAAAATACAATAGTAATGCCTAACAGGACATACTACACAAGCCTTAATACACACATTAGAATTAAGTCACCACTTATAGCTTTAAGTTAGGACGGTGTATGATGTCATGTATGTTTTGTTTTATGATGCTTTATTTTAGATTGAATGTTAGGGTGTATGCTTTGTAGACTAGATGATAGGCCAATTTTAGCCTAATCATGTTTTTTGCAAGGGATAATGCTTAAGAGTTATTAAAAATAAATGTGAGTGCTCTTTTTGTAGGTTGCTTAAATCCTTAAGCATAATCCTAGTTAGGACACATGGGCCTAATTACCCATGTGTAGGGTGCTAAGTCAAAATTATAAATACAATTGCTTGGAATTATATGTATATTTAACTAACCTCTATTTTACAAGTGTAGTTAGATTTACTTTTCCCACATAAATGTATTTTTTACAATAAGAATTAGGATTAGTGTTATGGGGGATTAGGATGAGTAGTGGCTAGAAGGCTTTGTCCTGGGGTGCCCTGTGATGCCTTTAAAGTAAGCACCATCCAAATTAAAGAAGGAACCAAATCAGAAATGGAGATATGAAGAAAGAAGACCCCATAACATTTAATATAATTATAATTATTTGTTCATATTCCAGGTTGTACAAGGGTAGAGCTCGGCTACCCATCTTTTTCTCTTCGGGTTGTACGGTGGAACTCGACCACACCAACCTTTTTATTCTTTTATGTTAGTTTATATAATTGTTTGATGTTATATTTACATTATGAATTAGGATGGCATGCTTTTGATAGTTACTTAAATGATCGATGCTTTAACGTGTGACTTGGATATGATTAGGATCTTAGGTAAAAATAACTTTTCTACCCAACTAATCACTCATAACTAAATTTTAAATAACTCATAACCTCATCATATATCTGAAGACATAAATAAGATAATTAAAAGATTTTGCAACCCCTTAGCTATATGGTTGTGTGTTTAACATCATGCATGCATATTCTTTCTCCCTTGAACATGAAGGATCTCCATCCTTGCATGATAAATGAATGCTTGACTTGTGAGGGAATCCCTTGTGGTGGAGAACACCTTCTTCCAGTTTATTTGACCCATAACCTATTTTATCATGCATTTAGGCATAATAAATCCTAAAGCCTCACAAAATGATATGTCTATAATGAAATAAAATTTGAAAAGATTTTGCATCTATAGATTAAGTCATATGCCATACCACCCATGCTCTAGTCTCTTAGGAAGTTTGTTTAGGACTTTAGGTTCTTTCTAATTAAATAACTACCCTAGCTATCTTGCAATTCATAAAATTGGATTATATGGTTTTAAAATTATAGGAGGAGTTAGCTCATGACTACTTCAGCAGTCATAAGTCCAGAAGTCGAACAATTTATTCTCTCTTATGGAAGTTACTCTTATGTCCACCTATCACTTAGATTTAGGTCGTGCTTTAGCTCGTAATAAAGCTCCCTAGATTTAAGATCCATGGTAGCTATTTCTTTTGGGCTACGAGCATAAATCCTCATCTCTTAGGCATTCCCACAACCATGTGTTGGTGGATTACAAGCCCTAGTAATCTAATTAAAGTTTAACTCAAAACATATAAATCTCCTCAACTTCAAAATTATAAAGCCTAATCATAGGATAGATTGGAATGCTCACTAGGCTTTCTAATATCATGAGCATTTCCTACTTATTTTAATTGTATTCCAAAAATAAGTCTTCTCCTTGAACTTTTCCAATTGATTTTCCAAATATATCCATTCCTTTGATAGTCTAACCTTGAAATCTTTTTAGATGATAATTGTCTACTTTGATCGAGAGTATTCTTAAGAAATTTCATTTCCTAAGATATAATTAAGTATGGAGGCTTTCCTCCATAGGGAACTTAAGAACCTGGTTTATTATAAACCCTACTTTATTCATTCATATAAAGTGGGAGAAAAATCTCTAGTACATTCATAGACCCATCATGCCTTAGGAGTCCTTATTACATGATTAGGTCTATTATAGGCTGATGCTTCTTATCTTTTGAGATAGTACATCATAACTCAATGTTATACCCAATCACCTCAAAAGTACCCCACCTACGACCTGGTGTCCCCCAACTAAATCCAAAATAAACACCACAATGCCCCTCTCACATTGTTCATTGAATCCTCTCAATATCATTCTTTATTTTTGGAGTTTGGTGTTTATCTTCAAGTAGGCAAGGGTTCTTAGACTCATAATATTGATTGATACACCTGGGTCAACCAAAACTCTGGATAGCCTGTATCTGCTAGCATCCACTATAATATAAAGAGGCGGTTGTGCTCGGTCGTCCCTAGGAGTAAGTCTTCATCATTGAATGTAATTCCTAAGATGTCCTTCGAGTGGCATGCCTCCTCTTCAGTAGCGATCAGCTAAGCTAAGCATATCTCTAGATCAGGTAAGGCCTTGATTAGAGATTCCCTCATCTCTTTGGATAAGAAAAGGGTGTTGCATATGCTTAACTTAGCTAGAAACTTTCTAAAGTGAGCTAGGACATTATAATTAACTCTGGCTTGGTCCTCTACAAGCATATCCATGGATGGAGCATCCTATGGAGGGGCTATCTGCTCACTCGAACCAATGACTTTATCCTGAGGTGTTACCATAAGAGGTAGAACATTGCCACTACATAGGTTGACTTCAATGACTTCTTGGAATGATAAGCTTGTGGAAAATTCTACCTTCTCATCAGGCATACCTACAACTTTTCTTATGGGATCCTCAGAGTTAGTTGACTCCAAATCAATCTCAAGAGGTGAGCCTGATTGATTCAGAGAAGGATAGTCTGACTTTGAATCAAAAAGGAAAGGATTGGAACTACTAGCTATTATTTTTATTTAGACTTAGAGAGCTTTGAATAAGAATAAAATCAAGAGCACCAGAAGTAGACAATATATAAGTAGAATCTATTTTTTCATTAATTTCTTTTTGGGTGGAGGTACATGATAGAAATCAAATAAAGTAAGCAGAGTTAGGAATTTAGTGCCTTTATCAACAGATACTAGGCTCCTACTAGTAAAAGAGGAGCTAGTAGAAGAGTTGGTAAATATAACGGTGGAGGAAGTACTGGACTCGGATGGTGGCTGTGCTACTGGACTATCTCGAGCAAGTATGGTCAGTTGCTGTTGCTATTGGGATGTCACCTTCCTCGATTGTCCTTTGCAACTAGCAAACCTTCCTTGGTGTTGGAGGTTTGAGCTACTCACAAAGGAAAGCTTCTTGATCTTAAAATGATCTTCTTAGAGGTTCAGGATAGGAAGATATCCTAAACTTCTTTGGTCTTAAGAGGATCGCAAGTATGCCTAAGGATTACTCTAACATAACTGGATGGTTGGTCTAATAAGTATTCCTTAGGGATAACTATGGCTCTCAACTTGTAGCTGCACTCAAGCTAGTCCGTAAAAGTGATACAGTCCTCTAAGACATGGCCTAACATGCGCTGGTAGGGGAAATATCTAAGATCATCACTCTTGCCCACTTCCTCTAAGACATGGCCTAACTATCGCTTCTAGTAACTGAAAGTCAAGTATTTTTAAGAGATTCTTAAAGATTTTTCTAACTACCTCCCTCTTGAATGAATATGGCTTATTCAATCTATCGACATGAGTAGGTGGAAAGTAACTACCTGGTGATCGATATGAATACCACTACTGGGTAGGCTACTGAGGTGGTGGAAATGGTTATTGTGGCGGCTGCGATGGATGGTATGATGTCCAAGGTGGTGGAAGAGGTTGTGTCAAAGGAGGCTGCTGAGCTCATAGTCTCTCCTATTGAACTCTGGCTGGCTGCTTCCCTCTGTCCACGACACAATTGCACCTGGATTCTTCTCAAACATATTCTGCGGCTTGGACCTAGATGATTGGTTGGGAAAGGAAAACTGTTTGGCTTTTTCTTGTAGGCTAGTCACCTTGTTGATTAATTTCTCAAATGTTATGATGGTAAAGCCCTAAAGAATGAAGGTGACCAGGCCATGGATATTCTTGAGAAGAATCTCAATGGCATGATGTTCGGATAGCTATAGTTTCCATTTCATGCTGTTTGCCACCCGAGAATATAATCAGGACTCGTTGAGTTTCGCTTTCTACAATAAGACTACCTCTAGCAGCAAACCTCTTGATGAAGAGGTGCTCTAACTTAGGAAAATTCTTCACCGAACCGGTCATACTAATCAAATGATACAATAACAAATACAAAAAAAGAAGAGGAATGCGTAACCGGTGTTGAAAATGGCAAAAGTGTGCAATGTGTAATCATGGGCTTCCAATGCCATCAAAGATCTTGAAGGATGGTGGCACAAAATCTAAATAAAATAAATAAAAAAAACCTAAACAAAAAAAAAACCTAAAAATAAGTAAATAATCAGACCTAAGCCCTAAACTACCAAAAAAAGCCTAAACCTAAAATAAAAAAAATAAAATAAACATAAACCTAAACTAAAATAAACAAAACTAAAATAAATAAAACCTAAACCTAAACCTAAACCCTAAACTAAATAAAATAAAATAAACTAAAAATAAACCTAAACCTAAACTAAAAAAATAAAACCTAAAATAAAACCTAAAACCTAAAACTAAAAAAATAATGTAAAAACCAAAACAAAACCTAAAAAAAACCTAAATCTAAAAAATAAAATAAAAATAAAATTAAACTAAAAAAGAAACATAAACCTAAACCTAAAAAATAAACTAAAATAAAAAAAACCTAAACTTAAATAAATAAACCTAAAATAAATAAACTAAACTAAATAAAAATAATAATTAAACCTAAATAAAAATAAAAAATAAATTAAACTAAAATAAATAAAAAATAAACTAAATAAACTAAACAAACCTAAACCTATCGATTTATGTTTATTTCAAAATAAATCCTAAACCCTAAACCCTAAATCCTAAACCCTAAACCCTAAACCCTAAACCATAAAACTAACCCTAAACCCTAAACCATAAACCTACAACCCTAAACCCTAAAAAAACCCTAAACCTTAAACTCTAAACCGTAAACACTGAACCTTAAACACTGAACCCTAAACCCTAAACCCTAAAACCTAAAACCATAAACCCTAAACCCTAAATCCTAAACTAATCCTAAATCCTAAACCCTAAACCCTAAAGCCTAAACTAACCCTAAACCCTAAGCTATCCCTAAACCCTAAAAGCTAAACAAAATAAAACCTAAAAATAAAATAAATAAAAAACCTAAATCTAAAAAAAGTAAAATAATAAAATAAAATAGAAACCTAAACTAAAACCTAAACATAAACTTCAACCTAAAAATAAAATAAAATAAACTAATAAAAATAAACTAAAATAAAATAAATAAAAACCTAAATAAACTAAAGAAAATAAACCTAAGATTAAAATACCTAAACAAAATAAAACTAAACCTAAAATAAACTTAAAATAAAATAAAATAAAACTAAATAAAACCCTAAACCTAAAATAAACCTAAAATAAAACCTAAAAAATAAATAAAAATAAAACCTAAACCCTAAAGTAAAACAAAACATAAACCTAAAATAATATATAAAATAAACATAATAAAATAAAGCTAAACCTAAAATAAAAAAATAAATAAAACCTAAACCTAATCCAAAAAAAACTAAACCTAAACTAAACAAACCAAAAGTAAAACTAAATAAAAAAACCTAAACCTAAACTTAAAAAAATAAAATAAAACCTAAACCTAAACCTAAAAAATATAAAATAAACCTAAACTTAAAAAATAAATTTAAAATAAACTAAAAAAACAATCCTAATACTAAACCTAAACCTAAAAAATAAACTAAAATGAAAAACCTAAACTAAAATAAATAAGGCTAAAATAAATAAACTAGACTAAATAAAATTAAAAAATAAACCTAAATAAAAATAACAAGTAAAATAAACTAAAATAAATAAAACATAAACTAAAAATAAATAAATAAACCCAAACCAACTAGTTCACTAAATTTTTTTTAAAAAAACCATAAACCTTAAATCCTTAACCCCAAACCAAAATGCTAAACCCTAAACCCTAACCTACAACCCTAAACCCTAAACCCTAAACCCTAACCCTAATCCCCAAACCCTAGAAGAAAGAACCCTAAAACCCTAAACTCTAAACCCTAAACCCTAAACATAAACACTAAACTCTAAACCCCAAATCGTAAACCTAAACCTAAAGTAACTAAATAAATTAAATAATAAACTTAAACCCTAAAACCTAATAATCATAAACCTAAACCTGAAACTTAAGAATGGGCCAATCCTTGATGATAGGAACATCACACTCAACTAGGCTCAGTCTAGATCTAGCATTGGAGGAGAAGGTAGAGGCTACAGTTATCATAGTGGTGGTGACAGATTTGGAGCTGCTAGTTGATATGGAGGTAGTGATCGGAGCAGTGGTTGTTATAAAGCTGGGAGGAGCAATGAAGGTTACAGTCGTGGTGGTGACAGAGCGAGAGATCGGGGATATGATGGTGGATCCTGCTACTCAAGAAGCCAGGGGGGTTCTGATGGGAACTGGAGAAACTAAAGAATGATCAATCTGATCTACTACTTATGAAACTATGTCTTTATAATAGAGACAGTTTCATTTATCTAGAGCATTTGCTCTACCTCATTTTTTATCTATGCCATCACTTGTGTCTTAGAAAACTTGGTGTGTTACTTGGTTGAGAAATCGAAAAGAAGAAATGTTGAATATGAATTTGTTCTCTGTTAAAAAAATAAACCAAAAACTTTAAACCCTAAACCATGAACCCTAAACCGTAAACCCAAAACCCTAAATAACCCTAAACTCTAAACCTTAAACTCTAAACCCTAAACCCTAAACTAACCTAAACCCTAAACCCTAAACTAACCCTAAACCCTAAACTTTAAAAACCCTAAACCCTAAACCTTAAATCCTAAAACCTAAACTTACCCTAAACCCTAAGCTAACCCTAAATCCTAAACTGTAAAAACCATATACCCTAAAGCCTAAACACTAAACCCTAAACCCTAAACACTAAACCCAAGCCCTAAACCCTAAACCCTAAAAATGTTAAAAATTAAACCTAAACAAAGTACAACCTAAAAATAAAATAAATAGTAAAATAAAAACCTAAATTAAAACTTAAACCTAAACCTAAAAATAAAATAAAATAAACTAATAAAAATAAACTAAAAATAAATAAATAAAAATTTAAACTAAACTAAAAAATAGAATAAACCTAAGAATAAAAAACCTAAATAAAATAAAAACTTAACATAAAATAAATATAAAATAAAACAAAAATAAAATAAAATAAAAACATAAACCTAAAAAATAAACCTAAAAACAAAACCAAAAATCAAATAAAATATAAAACAAAAACCCTAAATGAAAAATAAAAACTAAACCTAAAATAAAAATAAAATAAACAAAATAAAATAAACTTAAAAAAAATTAAAATAAACTAAACTAAAATAAATAAAACCTAAACGTAAACCTAAAATAAATTAAACCTAAACCCAAAACTATATAAAATAGAATAAACTAAAAATAAACTTTAACCTAAACTTAAACATAAAACCTAAAAATAAACCAAAAATAAAAACTTAAAACCTAAACCCTAAACCCTAAACCCTAAAAAGCTAAAAACATAAACCTAAACTAAATAAAACTAAAAAAAATAAAATGATAAAATAAAATAAAATAAAAAGATAAACTAAAACCTAATGCTAAACCTAAACCTAAAAAAATAAAATATAAAATAAAAACAAAATTAAAATAAAATAAATAAAAATCTAAACTAAATAAAATAATAACGAAACCTAAAATAAAAATATAATAAAACTAAAATGTAATTAAAGAAAAACTAAATAAAAACCTAAACCTAAAAAATAAAACTAAAAATAAATAAAAAATAAAACCTAAACCCTAATCTAAAAAAAAACTAAACCTAAAATAAAACTAAAAAAACGTAAACCTAAAATAAGATAAACTAAGCTAAATAAACAAAACGTAAACCTAAACCTAAAATAAACTAAACTTAAACCTACACCAAAACTAAATAAAACAAAATAAACTAAAAATATACCTAAACCTAAACTAAAAAATAATACCTAAAAATAAACCTAAAACCTCAACCTTAATAAATTAAATAAAAACCTAAACATAAACCTAAAAATAAAAGATAAAACCTAAACCTATAAAATAAAATAAAAATGAAACTAAACTAAAAAATAAACCTAAACTAAAACCAAAACCTAAAAACTAAACTAAAATAAATAAATCAAAAATAAATTAACTAAACTAAATAAAAATAAAAATAAAAATAAACATAAATAAAAATAAAAATATAAACTAAAATAGAAAAAAAACTAAGTAAACTAAATAAACCTAAATCTGCCTATTTACTTAATTTTAAAAAAAGATGAAAAAATTAAAAATAAAAAAATAAATAAATAAACCCTAAACTTGTAACCCTAAACTCTAAACCCTAAACCCTAAACCCTAAACCCTAATATCCTAAACCCTAATCCCTAAAATCTACAACCCTAAACCCAAAGCTCTAAACCTCAAACCCTAAACCCTAAACCTTAAACCCTAGAAACCTAAAAACCTAAACTTAGACAAAATAAAACCTATAAATAAAATAAATTAAATTACTAAACCAAAATAGAATAAAAAAATAAAATAAACTAAAAAGCTAAACTAAAATCTAAACCTAAACCTAAATGTAAACCAAGAAATAAAATAAAATAAGAAATAAAAACTATACTAAAATAAAATAAATAAAAACCTAAACTAAACTAAAAAATAAAATAAACTTAAAAATAATAAACCTAAATAAAATAAAAATAAAACATAAAAAATAAATATAGCAAACCCAAAATATAATATAATATAAACTAAATAAAAACCTTAACCTCAAAAACTAATAACCCTAAGCCCTAAACTAAAACCTAGACCCTAGACCTAAAACCTAAACCCTAAACCTTAAACCCTAAACCCTAAAAACCCTAAACCCTAAACCTTAAATCCTAAACCCTAAAATTGTAAACTCTAAACCTAAAACCTAAACCCTAAACCCTAAACCATAAACTCTAAAACCCACACCTTAAACCCTCAATTAACCCTATGCCCTAAATTCTAAACCCTCAACTAACCTTAAACCCTAAACCCTAAACCTAAGCTAAAAAATCTAAAAAAATAAAATAAATTAAAAAACCTAACCCAAAATAAAGTAGAAATAAATAAAATAGAAAAATTTATAAATTAAAAACCTAAACTAAAACCTGAACGTAAACCTAAACCTAAAAAAATAAAAAACTAAAATAAAATAAATAAAAATTTCAACAAAAGTAAAAAAAACTAAAATACCTAAGTAAAATAAAGGCTAATCCTAAAATAAAAAAACCAAAAATAAAATTAAATAAAAACTAAATAAAATCCTAAACTTAAAAATAAAACCTAAAAATAAATATAAAAAAAGCTAAACACTAAACTAAAAAAAAATATAAACCTTAAATAAAACTAAAATAAACATAATCCTAAACTAAAATAATCTAAACTAAAATAAATAAAACCTAAACCTAAAATAAACAAAACTTAAACCTAAACCAAAACCCTAAATAAAATAAAATAATCTAAAAATAAACCTAAACCTAAATTAGAAAATAAAACTAAAAATGAACCTAAAATAAAAACCTAAAACCTAAACTTAAAAAAATAAAATAAAAACCTAAGCCTAGAAATAAAAATAAATAAAACCAAAACTTAAAAAAAATTAAAATAAAACTAAATAAAAAATAAGCCCAAGCCTAAACCTAAACTAAAATAAATAAACCTAAATTACATAAACTAAATTAACTAAAATAAAAAAAAACCAAAATAAATAAAATAAAATAAAATAAAATAAACCTACACCTATTAGTTTACTAAATTTTAAAAAAATTAAGAAAATAGAAAAAATTTAAAAAAACCCTAATCTTAAACCCTAAACCATAAACCTTAAAACCCTAACCCCTAAACCCTAAACCCTAAACCCTAAACCCTAAAACCTTAAACCCTAAACACTAAACCCTAAACCCCAAACCCTAAACCATAAAATCTACAACACTAAAGCCGAAAGTCTACACTGCAATCCATAAACCCTAAACCTTAAACCCTAAAAACCTAAAAACCTAAAAATGAAATAAATAAAAAAACATAAATCGAAATAAAATAAAAATATAAAATAAAAACCTAAACATAATCTTAACTGTAAAAAAAAAAATAAAAAAAAAAATAAAAACTAAACTAAAATAAAATAAATAAAAACACAAACTAAACTATAAATTAAAATAAACCTAAAAATAAAAAACTTATATTAAATAAAAACAAAATACAAAATAAAAATTTAATAAACCTAAAATAAAATAAAATAAAAACTAAATAAAAACCTAAATCTAAAAAATAAACCTAAAAATAAGACCAAAAAATTTAAAAAAAATTAAACCTATACCCTAAACTGAAAAAAAAAACACCTAAACCTAAAATAAACAAAATAAAATAAACCTAAACTTAAACTAAAATAAATAAAAACTAAACCTAAACTAAAATAAATTAAACCTAAACCCTAAACTAAAAATAAACCTAAACCTAAACTAAAAAATAAAACCTAAAAATAAACCTAAAATAAAAACCTAAAACCTAAACCAAAAAAATAAAATAAAAACCTAAACCTAAACCAAAAAATAAAAAAAATAAAACCTAAAATGTAAAAAAATAAAATAAAATAAAACTAAACTAAAAAATAAAAGAAACCTAAACTTAAACCTAAAAAATAAACTAATTTAAAACATAAACTAAAATAAATAAACCTAAAATAAATAAACTACACTAAATAAAAAAATAAAAAAATAAACCTAAATATAAAAAAAATAAATATAAAATAAATAAAACTAAACCAAATAAACCTAAACCTACTAGGTTTACTTAATTTTGAAGAAAACACTAAACCCTAAACCCAAAAAACCTAAATACTAAACCTAAATCAAACCCAAAACCTAAAACCCTAAACATAAAGAAAACCTAAAACCATAAATAATAAACTAACCCTAAACCCCAAAGCATAACCTAACCCTAAATCAAACCTAAACAACTATACCAAGCCCTAAAACACAAACCTAAACCTAAACCCAAAACTAAACTAAAGGCTAAATGTTAATCCTAAATTAACCTTAAACCTAAACCAACTAAACCAAAACCCTAAACCTAAACCTAAAACCCTAAAGCCTAATTCTTAAACCCTAAACTGACCTAAACTTGAAAACCTAAACCGAAGCAACCCTAAACCCTAAGACCTAAATCCTAAATTTTAAACCCTAAACCTTACACCTAAAACCCTAAACCCTAAACCTTATTCCTTAAACCCTAAAAACCCTAAACCCTAAACCCTAAAAGCATAAACCCTAAACCCTAAACACTAAACCCTAAACCTAAACCCTAAACTTAAATCTAAAGTAACAAAATAAATAAAAAATAAGCCTAAACTTAAACCCTGAGAATGGGCAGAATCTTTATTGTGGGAACATCACCATAAACTAGGCTTAGTCTAGATCTTGCGATGGAGGTGAAGGTAGAGTCGACGATTATCACAAATGGTGGTGATCAGTGGAGTGGATATCGAGGTGGAATGGATTATGAAGGTCGAATATATGGTGATTGAGGAGATTAAGGATATGATGGTGAATCTCGCTACTCGAGAGGTGGGGTTGGTTCTAAGGGGAACTGGAGAAATTGAAGAATGCAAGATCCGATTGGCTGCTTATTGAACTGTGTCTTTACAGTAGAGACACCTCTAGTTATCTAGGGCTTTTGATTTGCTCTATGCATGCTCATTTATTAATCTGTCGCTTGTGTCTTAGAGGTTACTTAAAATGAAATCAAAAATAAGAAATATTGAAGTTGAATTTGTTCTCTATTTAAAAAAAATAAAAACCCTAAACCCTAAACTAAAACCTAAACCTTAGACCAAAACCCTAAACCATAAACCCTAAACCCTAAACCGTAAACCCTAAAATCATAAGCCCTAAACCCTAAACCCAAAAACCTAAACCCTAAACCCTAAAACCTTAACCCTTAACCTAAACCCTAAATCATAAACCCCAAACCCTAAACCCTAAACACTAAACCCTCAACTAACCCTAAGCCCTAAACCTTAAACCCTAAGAAGCTAAAAAGCTAAACCTAAATTAAATAAAACCTAAAAAATAAGTAAATAAAAAAATTTAAACTAAAATAAAATAAAAAATAAAATAAAATAAAAACATAAACTAAAACCTAAACCAAAACCTAAAAAGAAAATAAAATAAAATAAAACTAAATTAAAATAAAATAAATAAAACCTAAACTAAACTAAAAATTAAAACCTCAATAAAATAAAACTAAACCTAAAAGAAAATAAAATAAATTAAAAATAAAATAAATAAAAAACCTAAACCTAAAAAATAAGCCTAAAAATAAATACAAAATAGAACGTAAACCCCACAGAAAAAAAAACCTAAACCTAAAATAAAAATAAAATAAGGCTAAACTTAAAAAAATATACTGAACTAAAATAAAAAAAAAACATAAACCTAAACCTAAGCATAAAGCTAAACCCTAAATAAAATCAGATAAACTAAAATAAATGAATCCTAAACCCTAAACTAAATAAGCATAAACCTAAACCTAATCCAAAAAAATAAACTAAAATAAAAAACCTAAAGTAAAATAAATAAATGTAAAATAAATAAACTAAATTAAACAAAAATAATAAATAAACCTAAATAAAAATATAAAATAAAATAAACTAAAATAAAAAAGTAAACTAAATAAACTTAAACTTACCTGTTTATTTAATTTATAAAAAAAAACCTCTAAACCTTAAACCTTAAACCGTAAAACCTAAACCCTAAACCTTAAAACCTACAACCCAAAACCCTAAACCCTAAACCACAAACCCTAAACCCTAAATCCTAAACCCTAAAAACCAAAAGAAACCTATTCATAAATAAAATAAAACCTAAAAAAATAAAAAAATAAAAACCTAAACCTAAATAAAATAAAATAAAAGAAAAGAAAATAAAATAAAAACCTAAACTAGAAACTAAACCTAAACCTAAACCTAAACCTAAACATAAAAATAAAATAAAATAAAAATAAAAACTGAACTAAAATATAATAAATAAAAACCTAAACAAACTAAAAAAAATAAAATAAGCCTAAAATGTAAAACTAAATATAAAAAACTAAATGTAAAAAATAAAATTAAAATAAACCTAAAATAAAATAAACTAAAACAAAATAAAACCTAAACCTAAAAAATAAACCTAAAATAAACTAAAACACTAAACTAAAATAAAAGGCCTAAACATAAATAAACAAAATAAAATAAACCTTAACCTAAACTAAAATAAATAAAACCTAAACCTAAAATAAACGAATCCTAAACCCTAAACTAAATGAAATAAAATAAACTAAAATATAAAACTTAAAAATACACATAAAATAAAAAGCTAAAACCTAAACCAAAAATAAAAAAAATAAAAACTTAAACCAAAAAATAAAAAATAAAACCTAAACATAAAAAATAAAATAAAAATAAAATGAAACTAAAAAAAAAAAAGCATAAACCTAAACCTAAACCTAAAAAATAAGCTAAAATAAAAAACCTAAACTAAAATTAATAAACTAAATTAAATAAAAATAAAAATAGACCAAAATAAAAATAAAAAATAAAATAAAGTAAAATAAAAAATTAACTCAATAAACTAAATAAACTTAAACTTTTTGGTTTACTTAATTTTAAAAAATATCCTAAACCCTAAATCCTAAATCTTAATCCCTAAACATAAAAATTAATCCTAAACCCTAATCCCTAAAAAATCATAAATGATAAACCCTAAACTAACCCTAAAGCCAAAATAATAAACCCTAAACCCTAAACCCTAAATCCTATACCCTAAACCCTAACTCTAAAACCTTAAACCCTAAACCTATACCATAAATCCTAAAAGCATAAAACCTAAAACCCTAAACCCTAAACCCTAAACCCTAACCCCAAACCCTAAACCTAAACATAAAGTTATTAAATAATTTAAAAAATAAACCTAAACCCTAAAACCTAATAAACCTAAACCCTAAGAATGGGCAGAACCTTTATGGCAGGAACACCACCGTCAACTAGGCTCAGTCTAAATCTGGTGGTGGAGGCAAATGCGAGGGTAGAGGAGGTGGTTCTAATGGGAACTGGAGAAACTGAAGAACGGTTGATCCAATCTACTGCTTATGGAACTGTGTCTACATAGTAGAGATGGATCTACTTATCTAGTGATTTTGATTTGCTCTATGGGTGCTCACTTTTTATCTTTGTCATCATTTGTGTCTTAGAAAACTTGGGATGCTACTTGGTAGATGAAATCAAAAAGAAAAATATTGAATCCAAATTTTTCCTCTGTTAAAAAAAACCTTAAACCCTAAACTAAAACTTAAACCCTAAACCTAAACCCTAAACTTTAAAGTTGAAACCTTAAACTCTAAACTAACCCTAAGTCCTAAATCTTAAATCTAAAAACCTAAACCTAAGCTAAATAAAATTGAAAATTAAAAGAAATAAGAAAACCTAAACGAAAATACAAAAATAAAATCAAATAAAATAAAAACTAAAAATGAAACCTAAACCTAAACCTAAAAAGAAAATAAAATAAAAAATAAAACTAAACTAAAATAAAATAAGTGAAAACTTAAACTAAACTTAAAAATAAAAAACCTAAATTAAATAAAAACTAAACCTAAAATAAAATTAAAATAAACCTAAAATAAAATAAAATAAATACTAAATAGAAACCTAAACCTAAAAAGTAAACCTAAATTTAAATAATAAATAAAATCTAAAACCTAAAATAAAAAAAAAATATAAACCTAAAATAAAAATAAAATAAGCAAAATAAAATAAACCTAAATTAAAATTTAATAAATTAAAATCAATAAAGCCTAAATGCAAACCTAAAATAAACTAAACCTTAATCTAAACCCATACTAAATAAAATGAACTAAAAATATACTTAAACCTAAACTAAAAAATAAAACCTAAAAAGAAACTTAAAGTAAAAATAATAAACTTAAACCTAAAAAAAGAAAATAAAAACCTAAACATAAAAATAAAAAAATTAAATTAAAATTAAAACCCAAACTAAAAAAATAAAATAAAAATAAAACTCAACTAAAAATTAAACCCAAACTTAAAAAATAAACTAAAAAAACCTAAACTAAAATAAATAAATCAAAAATAAATAAACTAAACTAAAAAAAAATATAAAATAAACCTAAATAAAAATAAAAACTAAAATAAAGTCAAATAAACAAAAAAAACTAAAAAAACCTAAACCTACTAATTTACTTAATTTAAAAAAATTTAAACCCAAAATCCTAAACCATAAACCCTAAAACTATCCCTAAACCCCAAACCCTAAACCTACAACCCTAAACATACAACCAAAAACCATAAACTCTACACCCTAAACCCTAAACCATAAACCTTAAATCCTAAACCCTAAACCCAAAACCCTAAACCATAAGCCCTAAAACCTTAAACCCTAAACCCTAAACCATAATCCCTAAATCCCTAAACCCTAACCCCTAAACCCTAAACCCTTAAACCTACAACCCTAAACTTAAACCCCAAAATCTAAACCCTAAATCCTAAGCCCTAAACTAAAACATTAAACCCCAAACCCAAACCTAAACCCTAAGAATGGGAACCTTGACAACAAAGAACATCACTCCAACCAGCGCCTAGATCTAGTGGGAGGTGAAGGTAGAGGTGGTGGTTATCACAGTGGTGGTGGGGGATCTGGAGGTGCTGGTGGCCGGAGCATTGGTGGTTATGGAGGCAGGAGGAGCGACCGAGGTTATAGCCATGGTGGTGGAGGAAGAGGAGATTAGGGATATGATGGAAAATCCTGCTACGCGAGAGGTGGGGTTGGCTTTGATGGAAACTGTAAAAATTGAAGAACGGCTGATCTGATCTGCTGCTTATGGAATATTGTATACTTATCTAAGGTTTTTGATTTGCTCTATGAGTGCTCATTTTTTATCAATGTCATTGCTTGTGTCTTAGAAAAATTGGGGGTGCTACTTAGTTGATTAAATCAAAAAGAATAAATATTGAATATGAATTTATTCTTTGTTAAAAAAAACCTTAATCCCTAAACCATAAATCCTAAACTAAAACTTAAACCTTAAACTTAAAATCTAAACCATAAACACTAAACCATAAAATTTAAACCCTAAACCCTAAACCCTAAACCCTAAATAATCTACATTAAAAAACTAAACCCTAAACCCTAAAAACATAAACCCTAAATGCTAAAACCTACAACCCTAAACCCTAAACCCCAATCCTTAAACCTGAAACCCTAATCTCTAAATAAACCCTAAACCCTAAATCCTAAACTAACCATAAACCTTGAATAAAGATGTCATTAAGAGTATATCTAAAGAATGACCTAATCTGAACATAGTTATGGTAGCTAAAGAAAATGCCTTCAAGAGACTTTCTCTAGACTATTAGGGATTTGAATACCCTAAACCCTAACCCTAAATCATATTATAATAGCATATATTGTAGTATAATGTATCATCATATATTTGAGCATGTAGTGATGTGTTTTTGGATGTTATAAGATGTTTTCAAATGTTTTAGTATATTATGGTGTTGTTCCCTATAGTCTATATTAATATAAATGATAAAAATATTGATTTAATAAATCAGATGATGAAGTTTGTTAAATTTGAACTGGGAATTAGGTTGTAGTACCAAAGGTGTGCTACGCCACTTAAAGTCTAAAAAGTAAGATTATATGTTCAAAATAAATATTATATGTTGTAGAAGCGAGACATTAAAATGGTGGAATTTGGCCAAATTAATAATAGGTAGAGCATGACAACATAATATATTATTTCAACTTAAAATATCTAAATGATATAATTAAAATATATAGTTTTTTTATTTTTTTAGACTAATTATATGATTTTTTTTTAACTTAAGGAATCCCTTGTGATGTGATATGCAATATAATATAATATAATATGTCATACTGTATTATAATATAGGATGACATAACATAGTGTAGCATCATGCATTATAGCATACTATTGTGCATTACTACTTGTTGTTTAGCATATTTTAGTTTGTTATAATATAATGTAGTAGAGTTTGTACTTGTATAATTCATAAAAGTACTGATTACTAGGCTGAGATGATGGGATTTGGCAAAATTTAAGGTAAGCTTTAGGGAACATCATTGGGGTTGTGCTATTATGTGTCATTTAATCAAAAGAATTTAATTTTGCATCCAAAATAAATGTTCACTTTTCAACCAAATTTTATAATTTTTTTTTCTTAGAGTGATTCATTTGAAGGTGTAATGTAAGATAATATATTATATGAAAGCATATTAAAATATAATGCACATAAAAATATAATTTCATATATATATGAATGTGGTGGTGTGTTACTAAGTGTTATTGTACATTTTAGCATGTTTTTCTTTTGTTATAATACATTAGGTCAAAACTCACAAAAATGTTAATTTGAAGGTTGAGATGGAAGAATTTGGCCAAATTCATGGCACACACCAAGAGGCAACACTAAAATTATGCTATTTTCTACCATTTCTAATAGAAAAATAACAATTTTACATCTAAAATAAACATTATTCATATTTTGAGAAAACTTTCTTATTTGTTGCAATTAAGTGATTCTAATGAGGTGTAATGTTAGAAAATATATTATATTATAGCAAATTATAATATAACATCATATATTATATTATAATATAGTGTGTTAATTCAGACTATAATATCTTTAGCATGATATTGTAGTTAGTTTGAGTTTGCACCATCACAAATCATAAAATGTTGATTATAATGTTAAGATGATGTAATTTGAATGAATAAATTGTTAGGCTTTTGTTTGAAGTATTAAAGGTGTGCATAAGAAAAGAAATAGAATTTGATGAGAATTCCTTGCCAAAGGCATGGAGGGAGATCCACAAGGGGATCACACATGCATTGGACATGACATGTGAGTGGTCTATGTCGAGGGAAAAGAAGAAGAAAATCTGTTGGGGATAAGGTTTGATTTTGATTTGATTATATGATTTACGTAAAGAAGATTGGCTGGGGATAAGAATCTAAAATCCACTAATGATTAAGATTGATTTGTCTTTAATTTGTTCTATTTTAATTGATGTGGAGGCATATCTGCTAGAGATATGGGCTCGAGTCTACTAGGGATCAGGTATATGAACATTCCACTAAAGAAGCGGGTTTGGACTATCAGCTGGGGATTGGGATTTGAGTTTGATTTCATAGATTTATTTGGGGATGTATTCACTAGGGATAATAGTTCATTAGATTTCTTTGATTTGGACTCTTTTGGAGGAGTTGGTTTAATTTGGCTCCACTGGGGAGGTTGGTTTTGAATTTGATTTATTTTCTTGACTTATTTATATATGACTAGGGCTCCACTGGTGAGAAGGGTATGATTTAACTCCATTGAGAAAAATTAGAAAGGGTTTAATTTAATCTAAGTTAATGTATAGTCCTAAAAGCGATGGAGCCAAGAAGGGAAAAGCCTTTGGCCTACCTTACCAAAAGAATAGTCCACCAGTTATGGGGTAGAGCTAGCCAACATAATGGGATGCTTTTCGATGTGCAATGACGATGCTAGGTAGAAGGCATAGCAAACTTACATCTTTTGAAGCAAGGAAGAACCGCTGGGTTGAACTATTGGATGCACAACAAATTGAATCTGACCTAGGGCGACTACTGAGTGAATGTCATTGGGACTTATATCAACTTAAAAGTCATCAGGATTAATTTTATCTTAATTTCATGTGATTTAATATGGTTTATTTGGTTTAGTTTGATTTTGAATTGAGGGCATATCAGTTGGGGATGTGAGCTAGCCAACCTAAGGGGTTGTCTTTCGGTGTGCAATGGCTATGCTAGAAAAAAGGCATAGTAGACTTGCATATTCTAAAGTAGGGAACAACTGCTAGGGTGACCTATTGGTAGCACAACAAATCGAACCCAACTTAAGGGTTGGTACTGAGTGAATTCCATTGGGGACTTATATCAACTTAAGAGTAGTTAGGCGATTCCTATAGGGAGTTTTGCTGACACTTCCCTAAAGAGAGGATGTCATCCTAATCTACGAGTACCATTAAGGGTGTCCTCCTAATCTATGAGTGAATATATATTTTGCTTATATGTTTGCATGGACCTTGTTTGTTTGCAAGGGACCACACTAAGAAGGGGTTATTTCATCCTTGACCTATCTTAGATTTACTAGACCAAGGGTAAATCTACACATCCACATGTCAGATTCTCCAACCATAGGAGTGCTTACTCAGAAAGGGGAACTGTCAAATCCGATAGTAACTCGGGTAGTGTCTAAATGGTATCACAAAGGATGTCATCCAAATACAGTTATCCTAAGCCTTGGAAAAGATAGCCTATAGGTGTGCGGTGGCCAACTCAAGGAGAAAGCATAGCAGACTTACATTTGCCTTGAGTGGTGTGTTCTAAGGTGCAAGAACTAAGCAACCTAAGGTGTATCCGTCAGCATGAGTGGTGTATCCGTCAGTATAGTGAGAACCAACAAACCTAAGATGCCCATCGGTGTGCAATGATCAACCTGGAAAGAAAACTTGTAGGCTTACAACTTTCCAAGCAGAATTGATCATCAAGATAGTCTATCATTGATAGGACATATGCTATCTGACCTAGAGAAACTACTAAGCGGGTAGCCCCGAGGAAGGACTGGACCTAGACTTGAAATAGTTAGGAGGGAAGGAGCCACTAGGGAACTTATCATAGACCTCAAATATACTTGACCAAGTCAATACAGAAAAGCTAATCCAAGAAGAAAGCGTAGAAGACTCACATCCTCTAAATGAAGCCAACATGAGGTAACTTACTGACCATGCGGTAAGGCCTACCAAAACTAACAAGGCGCTTGTCATTGTGCAGTGGCCAAGTAAGGAAGGAAAGCATAGCAGACTTACATCTTCCAAACCAAGAAGATCACTCACACTGGTAAACTAAAAGCCTACCGAAAGTGAGTGTCATAGCGTTATCTCAACTCAGAGGAGCATGAGAAAAAATATATGTGTTTGTTTTATATGTTTGTGTATAGTTTGTGTATAGTTTGTGTTTGTATTGTGTCGATGAATGATAGGATGCTGCTCAAGTTCCTTACACCTACCCTAAACACATCGTGGTAGCTTCGCTAATAAGAATACTTTCAACATGGAAGAGATTAAATTTGAAATGGAATTTTGATTGACAATAATTGCTTTCAAACATTAATTATAATATTTCTTTAAGTAGAGCCCATTGATTCAAAGCATTTGGCACTCTCCTTTATGATTAATTAGCTGATAGGATCGTCCTTGGTAGGCCTTTCCTAGGGCAAAAGGGCTTTATCGAGTGGGTTCAAACTTGCCTCCCATCGTACGATAAGCAACAATCGGTCTCCTTAAAACTCAAATAAGCTCTCCTACTTTTTGTGAGCTTGAATCATTTTAGCTTTGTACAACTTGAGATTTTGGCATGCCCGTAGAAGTCTCTCCTCCAAACCTTTGAGCTCTTCTAATCGCAACTTTGCAAAATGCTTTGTTGTGATCTTAATACCCACAACTATACTTAATAATTGGAATTGGATTTCTAATGGTAGAACGACTTCAGACTCATACACTAAGGAGAAAGGAGTATCCGAAAGGGAGTTCTATATGTGGGAAGCCCGTAAGGCTTCAACTAACGACCCACTATTGTTATTTGAGTGTATTCTTTAGTATTTGGATGAGAGTTTTATTGAAAGCTTCTACTAAGCCATTTTCCTTCAGGTAATTGATTATAGAATATCTTCAATCTATGTTGTGTCTCCAGGCAAAGTTGTTGATCTCAGTGCTCTTAAATACAGTACCATTATCAGATATAATTCATCAAGATACTCTGAAAATAAATATAATATGGTTCCTAAAATGTTGGAGCACATGATGAGCTGTGACATCTTTGAGTGGAAATTGCCTTCGCCCATTTGGAAATAGTTAGTAGCAGCTAAGATGAAATGATGACCCTTGGAAGTAGGAGGATCAATCGGACCCACTATGTTGGTACCACAACACTTGAATGGCCAGGAGACCAATGTACAATGTAGATTGTTGGGTGGTTGGTGTAGGACCCCACTGTGTATTTAACATTGGTGACCTCGCCTAGCTATATACACAAAATCTTTGAACATCGATGACCAATAGTATCCTAGTCTCCTGATCTTGGCTTTCATCTTCAGACCAGAATTATTGGCTCCGCATAATCTTGTGTGTACTTGGGTCATAATTTTATGGGCTTCATGCTTGTCTAAAAAATGTAACCACATATGACCGAAAGACCACCGGCACAAGACACCATACAGAAGAGTGTAGAAAAGTGCTATATGCTTTGTCTAATAGGCTTCGGACTTCTCTTGAGCTAGTTTGCCTTTATTTAGGTAATCCATGAATGGTTACCTCTAATCTAACTCCTCGTCCTTCTTGGCAATGGAAATCTCCCCTTCAAGAGAGTGCTTTTTGACGAGTTCAATATCAATAAGGGATAAGAATTATCTACTTTGGACCTTTATTAATATGGACTCATCCTCTGGACATGCCAAGTCCTTGGCAAGCTTAGCTCAAGATATGCTATGATGTTCTCTAGGAATATTATAAATGGTAACCTATAGGATTTGGGCCAATAACTCAATGGTGTACTTATGGTAGTGATAGGGCTTGGGAATTTTAACCTTAGGATGATTTGGTTGGTAATAAGAATCTAAGATGTTGATGCTCGGATGCTTGTAACCTAACTCTAGATCGGCAATCGAGCCTCAAAGCTTCGATGTTGGGTGCAAGGATTGGGCGGATGATATAAGAATCTCATCACCATGTGCAGAGTGAAGAGAGAACTATTCCTACCCTTTCCTTTCCTAGAATAGTATATTGTGGTTTTTCTCTTCTTTTGAGAGGAAGTCACACAATCAAAGTACATCTCCTAGTGGAAAATGCTTCTATCCTCTAAGTTCATGATTTATTCATCAGGGAGATCATCACTAAGTGGAATGTTAATAGGAAGTAGGTGTGTTGTTAAGAACTTGACTAGCGTTGGTCATGTCATGAGATACTGTAGTGGATTGATCTTAGTGATTAAGTTCACCTTATGAGGAAGCATGTAGTGTCATAGCTTTTGGGATGCAAAGATTAAAGCTAGGAAATGCTTCTCAATGGGTGTATAAATAGCCTTAGTAGGGATTAGATGATGTCTGAGATAGCGAGTGCATTTTTCTTCCCTTCGTCATTGGCTTGGGCCAACAAAGCACCAAAGGAGTCATCTAACGCAGCAGTGTAAAGTATGAGAGGCTTTCCCGGGATAAGGGCTAGTAGAACCGGTGGTGTCATCAGGTAATGCTTGATGCCTTTGAAGGCATGCTCACATTTTTTTCATCCCACTTGAACTTGGCATCCTTTTTGTTAAGAGCTGAGAATGGCTAACATCTTCTCGATAGGTTGGTAATAAAGCATCTTAGATATGCCAACTACCCTTGGAATGATCTGAGTTGAGTAAAACTTTTATGGGGTGGCATTTCTAATATCGCCTTGATCTTATCCAGATGGATTTTGATACCCTGGTGTCGACCAACAAACCCAAGGAATTCTCTTGAAGCTACTCCAAATGCATACTTCAGGGGGTTCATTTTGGGGTTAAATTGTCTTAACTGTTCGAAAAATACTCTCAAGTCAAAGAGATTGTCTTCCTTTTCTCTACTTTTGAGCATGAGATCAGCGACATAGCACTCGATGTGATCATGAATGTGTTCGTCGAAGATTCCTATCTAAATTAAAATAAAAACCTAAAGTGAAACCTAAACCTAAACCTAAAAATAAAATAAAATAAACTAATAAAAATAAACTAAAATAGATTAACTAAAAACCTAAACTAAACTAAAAAAATAAAATAAACTGATGAATAAAAAACTTAAATAAAATGAAATATAAATAAAAAATAAAAATAAAATAAACCTAAAATAAAATAAAAACTAAATAAAAACCTAAACCTAAAATAAAAAATAAAAATGAATAATAATATAAAACTTAAACCCTAAACTAAAAAAAAAACCTAAACCTAAAAAAAAAATAAACTAAACCTAAACCTAAACTAAAATAAATAAAACCTAAACCTAAACCTAAACCTGAACTAAATAAAACAAAATAAACTAAAAATAAATTTAAACCTAAACTAAAAAATAAAACCTAAAAATAAACCTGAAATAAAAACCAAAAACCAAAAACCTAAACCTAAAAAAAATAAAATAAAAACCTAAACCTAAACCTAAAAATAAAAAAATAAAACCTAAACATTAAAAATAAAATAAAAATAAAACTCAACTAAAAAATAAACCTAAACCTAAACATTAACCTAAAAATTAAACTAAAATAAATAAACTAAACTAAATAAAAATAAATAATAAACCTAAATAAAAATAAAAAATAAAATAAACTAATATAAATAAAAATAAACTAAATAAACTAAATAAACCTAAACCTACCGATTTAATTAAATTTTTTTTAAAACCCCTAAATCCTAAATCCTAAACCCTAAACCTTAAACCTTAAACTCTAAACTAAATAAACTTAAACTTGCAAGTTTACTTAATTTAAACAAAAATGTTGTAAACCCTAAATCCTAAAACTAATGCTAAACCCTAAACCCTAAACCCTAAAAAACCATAAACCTTAAACCTAAAACAAAACCTTAAACCCTAATCATTAACCTTAAATCCTAAAAGCATAAATCCTAAAATCCTAAACCCTAAACCCTAAACCCTACACCCTGAACCCTAAACACTAAAGCTTAAACTCTAAGACTAACCCTAAAACCCTAAACTCTAAACCCTTAACCAAAAACCCAAAACCCTTAACCATGAACCCTAAACCCTAAATCCTAAAACCCTAAACCTCGAACCCTAAACCTTAAACCCTAAAACCTACAACCCAAATGCTAAACCCTAAACACTTAGACCTAAACCCTAAACCCTAAACCTTAAACTAATGCTAAACCATAAGAATGGGTAGAACCTTGATGGTAGGAACATCACTATCAACTAGGCTTAATCTAGATCTAGTGGTGGAGGCGATGATTATTGTAGTGGTGGTGGGGGATCTAGAGGTGTTGGGGGATATGGAGGTGGTGGTCGGTGGTTATGGAGGTAGGAGAAGCGATGAAGGTTACAATCGTGGTGGTGGCAGAGGGAGAGATCAAGGATATGATGGCAGATCCTGCTACTCGAAAGGCGGGGTTGGTTCTGATGGGAACTGGAGAAACTACAGAACGGACGATCTGATATATGCTGCTTATGGAACTATGTATTTATATTAGAGACGGCTATACTTATCTAGGGTTTTTGATTTGCTCTATGGGTGCTCATTTTTTATCTATGTCGTCGCTTGTGTCTTAGAAAACTTGGGGTGCTACTTGGTTGATGAAATGATAAGAAGAAATGTTGAATCTAAATTTGTTCTCTATTAAAAAAACCTTAAATCCTAAACCCTAAATCCTAAACTAAAACTAAAACCCTAAACCGAAAACCAAAACCCTAAATCCTAAATCCTAAACCCTAAACCTTAAAAACCCTAACACTAAACCCTGAACCATAAACCCTAAACTCTAAAACCTAAAACCATAAATCCGAAACCCTAAAACCTAAAATCATGAGCCCTAAACCCTAAACCCCAAACCCTGAACCCTAAACCATAAACCCTAAACTAACCCTAAACCCTAAACCCTAAACTAACACTAAGCCCTAAACCCTAAACCTATAATAAAGATGTCATTAAGAGTAGATCTAAAGAATGACCTAATCTTAATATAGTTATGGTAGCTAAAGAAAATTCCTTTAGGAGACTTTCCCTTGACTATTAGATATTTGAATAGCTTAAACCCTAACCATAAATCATATTATATAATCATATATTATAGTATAATGTATCATCATATATTTGAGCATGTAATGATGTGTTATTGGATGTTATAAGATGTTTTGAAATGTTTTGGTATATTATGAAATTGTGCCCTATAATCTATATTAATATAAAACATAAAAATATTGATTAAATAAATTAGAAGATGAAATTTGTTAAATTTGAAGTGGGAATTAGGTTATAGTACTAAAGGTGTGCTACGCCACTTGTAGTCTAAAAAGTAATATTTTATGTTCAAAATAACTATTATATGTTGTAGCATAGTATAGCATCATATATCATAATATATTATTATATGCATTTTAAATTCTTTTAATATTTTACAATCATGCAGTCTAGCCTACACTAGCATTATTTATAAAAATGTTGACTTAGACTTTAAAATGGTGGAATTTGGCCAAATTCATAATAGGTAGAGCTTGGCATCATAATATATTATTTCAATTTAAAATATGTAAGTGACATGACTATAATATATATTTTTTATTATTTGGACTAATATTATGATTTTTTAACTTAAACAGTCCCTTCTGATGTGATATGGAATATAATATAATATATTATTTTATAGTGTATTATGATATAGGATGCCATAACATAGTGTAGCATCATGAATTATAGCATACTATTGTGTATTATTAGTTGTTGTTTACCATATTTTAGTTTGTTATAGTATGGTGTAGTAGAGTTTATACTCGAATAATTCATAAAAATACTAATTTATAGGCTGAGATGATGGGATTTGGCAAAATTTAAGGTAACCTTTAGGGAACAGCATTGGGGGTGTGCTATGGTGTGTCATTTAATCAAAAGAATCGAATTTTCCATCCAAAATGAATGTTCACTTTTCAACTAAATTGCATAATTTTTTTACTTAAACTGATTCATTTTAAGGTGTAATGTAAGATAATTATATGAAATCATATTAAAATATGATATACAGAAAAATATAACTTCACATATATATATGAATGTGGTGGTGTGTTACTAAATGTTATTGTACATTTTAGTATGTTTTATGTTCGTTATAAAACATTGGGTCAAAACTCACAAAATTGTTAATTTGAAGGTTGAGATGGAAGAATTTGGCCAAATTCATGGCACACACAAAGAAGCAACAGCAAAATTATGCTATTTTGTACCATTTCTAATAGAAACATAGCAATTTTACATCCCAAATGAACATTATTCATATTTTGAGAAAATTTTGTTATTTGTTCCTTTTAAGTTATTCTATTGAGGTGCAATGTTAGACAATATATTATATTCTAGCAATTTATAATATAACATCATATATTATAATATAATATTGAGTGTTAATTCACACTATAATATGTTTAGCATAATATTGTATAGTTAGTTTGAGCGTGCACCATCACAAATCATAAAATGTTAAATATAATGTTAAGATAATGTAATTTGAATGAATACATTGTTAGGATTTTAGTTGAAGTATTAAATGTGTGCATAAGAGAAAAAATAAGATTTGATGAGAATTCTAAGGCAAGGACATGGTAGGAGATCTGCTAGGGGATCACACATGCATTGGACATGACATGTGAGGGGTCTATGTCGAGGGTATAGAAGAAGAAAATTTGTTGGGGATAAGGTTTAAATTTGATTTGATTATAAGATTAATGGAAAGAAGATCCACTGGGATAAGAATCTATAATCCACAAGGAATTAAGATCGAATCGACTTTAATTTATTTTATTTTAATTGATGTGGAGGCATATCTGCTAGAGATATGGTGAAGAGTTTGGTTGGATATCTTTAATTTAGACTCTACTAGGGAGTTGGTTTAATTTGGCTCCATTAGGGAGGTTATTTTTGGATTGATTTGTTTGCCTGACTTATTTATATATGATTTGGGGTTCCACTAGGGAGAAGGGTGTGATTTAACTCCACTGGGAAAAATTTGATTGGGTTTAATTTAATCTGAGTTAATCTTGACCTATCATGTGCAAGGGATCCACTAAGAAGAATATCGCCGACCTACCGGTTTACAAATCCAAAAGGATAGCCTACTGGTTACAGGGTAGAGCTAGCCAACCTATGGGGTTGCCTTTTGGTATGCAACGGCTTGGTAGGAAGAAGGTGTAGCAGACTTACATCTTCCAAAGTGAGGAATAACCACTAGGGTGACCTGTTGGATGCACAGCAAATCAAACCTAGCCTAAGGCGACTACTAAGTGAATGTCGTTGAGGACATATGTCAACTCAAAAGTAGTCAGGATTAATTTTATCTTAATATGATGTGATTTAATTTGATTAGTTTGGTTTAGTTTGATTTTGAATTGAGGGCATATCCACTAGGGATGGAGCTTAGTGAAATTTGATAGATTTAATTTATGGACCATGTCGGCGTGTGATGGACCCATGGAGAAGGGGCTATATCAGACTTATCCTATCTCAGATTTATAAATCCAAAGGGATAGTCTATTGGCCATGGGATAGAGCTAGCCAACCTAAGGGGTTATCTTTCGATGTGCAATGATTGTGCTAGAAAGATGGCATAATAGACTTACATCTTCTAAAGCAGGGAACAACTATTAGGGTGACTTATTGGTAGCATACCAAATTGAACCTGACTTAGGGGCAACTAATGAGTGAATGTCTTTGGGGACTTATATCAACTCAAGAGTTGTCAGGCAATTCTTATAGGGAGTTTTGCTAACACTTCCCTAATGATAAGATACCTTCTTGGGAAAAAGTACTGCTAGGGGTGTCCTCCTAATCCATAAGTGAATATATATTTTATTTATATGTTTGCCTGGACCCTGTTAGTGTATGATCGACCACACTAAGAAGGGGCTATATCGGCCTTGACCTATCTCAGATTTACTGGACCAAGGGAGGACATATTCTCCAACCATAGGGGTGGTTACTCAGAAATGGAAACTATCCAATCCGATAGTAACCCAAGTAGTGTCTAAATGCGATCACAAAGAACGTGATCCAAATATAGCACCCACATGGGAAGTGCAGCTAGGGGAATTATCCTCAGCCTTGGAAAAGAAGGAATATATGTGTATGGTGGCCAACTTAAGGACAAAGTGTAGTAGACTTACATATGCCATGAGTGGTATATCCTAAGGTGCGAGAACCAACCAACCTAAGGTGTATCCATCAGCATGAGTGGTGTATTCATCAGCATAGTGAGAACCAACCAACCAAGGTGTCCATTGGTGTGCAATGATCCATCTGGAAAGAAAGCATGTAGAGTTACAACTTTCCAAGCATAACTGATCATCAGAATAATCTGTCAGTGGTGGGACAATTGTTATCTAACCTAGAGAGACTACTAAGCGGGGAGCCCCGAGGAAGGACTGGACCTAGACTTGAAGTAATCAGAAGGGAAGGAGCTGCTAGGGGACTTATCCTAAACCTCAAATATACTCAACCTAGTCAGTGTATGAAGGCTAATCCAAGAATAATGCATAGCAGACTCACATCCTCTTAAATGAAGAAAACATGAGGTAGCTTGCCGACCATGCAATAAGGCCTACCAAACTAATAAGGTGTTCATTGGTGTGTAGTGGCCACATAAGGAAGGAAAGTGTAGCATACTTACATCCTTTAAAGCAAGAAGGCCACTGGGGTGACACACTAGTAGGGTAGCACATCAGCCTGACCTAGAGCAACTACTGAGTGAGTGCCGCTGGGGGCATTATCTTAACTCAGAGTAGCTCGAGATAACATATATGTGTTTGTTTTATATGTTTGTGTGTAGTTTGTATTTGTTTTGTGTCGATGAAGGATAGGATGCTGCTCGAGTTCCTTACACCAACTCTGAACACATCATGGCAGATTCACAAACAAGAATACTTTCAACATGAAAGAGATTGAATTCAAAATGGAATTTTCATTGATGATAATTATTTTCAAACATAATTTATAATTTTTCTTTAAGTAGAGCCAATTGATTGGAAACATTGGATGCTCTATCTTATGATAAATAAGCTGATAACATCCTTCTTGGTAGTCCTTTTCTATAGAAAAAGGGCCTTCCCAAGTGGGTTGAAACTTGCCTCCCATCATACGATGGACATCAATTTGTCTCCTTAGAACTAAAATAAGCTCTCCTACTTGAATATCTCTAGGATGGACCAACATGTTGTGAGCTTGAATCATTTTAGCTTTGTACAACTTGAGGTTTTGGCATGCTCGTAGGCATCTCTCCTCCAAACCATCGAGCTCTTTTAACCGCAACTTTGCATTCTACTCTGTTTTGATCTTGATACCCATAGCTATCTTTAGTGATGGGAGTTGGACTTCTAATGGTAGAACAACTTCAGACCCATACACTATGGAGAAAGGAGAAAACTAAGTTGGAGTTCTATATGTGGTGTGGTAGGCCCACAAGGCTTCAACTAACTTCTCATGCCACTATCGCTTATTATTATCGAGTGTCTTCTTTTGTATTTGGATGAGAGTTTTGTTGAAGGCTTCTGCTAAGCCATTTGCCCTCGGGTAGTTGATGGTAGAATATCTCTAATCTATACTGTGTCTGTGGGTAAAGTTATTGATCTCAGTGCTCTTGAATGCAGTAACATTATCAAGTATAAGTCGTCGAGGCACTCCAAACCTATATATGATATGGTTCCTAAAAAATTGTAGCACATATTGAGCTCTCCGAACTGAATCACCTTCACCCATTTGGAAAAGTAGTCAGTAGCAGCTAAAGTGAATCGATGACCCTTGGAAGATGGAGAATCAATCGGACCCACTATGTAAGAAACCCAACACTCGAATGTCCATGAGTCCAATGTAGGATGTAGAATGTTGGGTGGTTGGTGTAGGACCACACCATGTATTTGACATTGGTGGCATCACCTAGTCATCCATATAATTGATAATCAAGGCCGGTATCCTAGTCTCTTAAACTTGGCTTTTATCTTCAGACCAGATTGGTTGGCTCCACATAATCCTAAGTGTACCTTGGTCATGATCTTATGGGCTTCGTACTTGTCTAAATAATGTAACCACATATGATCAAAGGACCACTGGTATAAGACACCATCCACAAGAGTGTAGGAATGTACTCTTTACTTCATCTGATTGGCTTGGGACTTCTCTTGTGGCAGTTTGCCTTTATTTAGGGATTCCATGAATGGTTGCCTCCAATCGAACTCCTCTTCCTTCTTGGCATTGTCAATCTCTCCTTTAAGAGAGTGCTTTTTGAAGAGTTCAATAATAATAAAGGATAATACTTGTCTATTTTGGACCTTTATTGATATGGACTCATCCTCCGAGCATGCCAACTCCGTGACAAGCTTGGATAAAGCATACACTATGGCATTCTCTCCTCGAGAAATCTTATAAATGGTAACCTCTAGGATTTGGGCTAACAACCCTATGGTATACTTATGATAGTGATGGAGCTTATGCTTTATAACCTAATAGGACCTATCGATTTGGCTGATAATTAGCAGAGAATCCCCGAAGATGTTGATGTTTTGGATGCTTAAAGCAAAGGCTAACTCCAGACTGGAAATCAGAGCCTCATATTCATCTTCATTGTTGGTGCAAGGATTAGACAGATAATATGAGAATCTCATCACATCGTGGTCCAGAGTTAAGAGAACTATTCCTACCCCTGCCTTTCCTGGACTAGTAGATTGTGATTCTTCTCCTATTTAAGAGGAAGCCGCACCATCAAAGTACATCGTCCAGTGATGAATGCTAGTATCCCCTAAGTTCATGATTAGTTCATCAGGGAGATCATCATTAAGCCAAGAGTCAGCAGGAAGTGGGTGTGCTGTGAAGAAATCTACTAGAGCTTATCCTGTCATCGCACAAAGGGGTATGAAGGTAATGTCAAATTGTGAGAGGATCATGGATCATCGTGCCAACCATCCGGATAGTGTTAGCTATGTCATGAGATACTGTAGTGGATCAATCCTAGAGGTTAAGTTCACCTTATGAGTAAGCATGTAGTGTTTTAGCTATTGGGATGCAAAGATTAAAGCTAGGAAATTCTTCTCAATGGGTGGATAATTATCTTAGTAGAGATTAGACGATGGCTTGGATAGTAGAGTGCATTTTCCTTCCCTTCGTCATTGGCTTGGGCCAACAAAGCACCAAGGGAGTCATCTAATGTAGCAGTGTAAAGTATGAGCGGCTTGCCCGGGATAGGGAATGTTAAAACTAGCGGTGTCATCAAGTAATGCTTGATATCTTCAAAGGCATGCTCACACTTTCCATCCCACTTGAACTTGGCAACCTTTTTGATAAGTGCTGAGAATGGATGACATCTTCTCAATAGGTTGGATATAAAGCATCTTAGACATGCCAAGCTCCCTTGGAATGATTTGAGTTGAGTTAAACTTTTAGGGGGTGGCATTTCTAATATCGGATTGATCTTCTCCACATCAATTTCAAATCCCTGGGGTTGGATAATAAACTCAAAGAATTTCTTTGAAGCTACTATGAATGCACACTTCAGAGGGTTCATTTTAAGGTTAAATTATCTTAACTATTCAAAAACTACTCTCAAGCCAAAGAGATGATCTTTCTTTTCTCTACTTTTCACCATGAGATCATCGACATAACACTCGACTTGATGATGAATGAGTTCATGGAAGATTCATGTCATAGCCCATTGGTATTTAACACTGGCATTTTAAGGCTGAAAGGCATGACCTTATAGCAATAGATTATGATCAGGGTTCTAAAAGTGGTGTTTCTTTAATCTTTAAGGGCCATCTTTATTTAGTTATATCTAGATGAGCCATCCATGAAAAAGAATATTGCATGAGATGAGGCAATACCCACCATCAGCTCGGGGATTGGTAATGGAAATTCATCTTTTGGACATGCCTTATTTAAACCCATAAAATTTACACATATGTGAATTTGGCCATTCTTTTTCTTAACTTAGACAATGTCAAGCAACTGTATGTTATTTTCTTCCTGATGAAGCTAGCATCACCGCTTTTGACTTTATAAATGACCTATTATTCTATCTAATCACATGCATCTAGGAGCTTGCTTGAGGGTTAGTTGTAAAGCTCTATTACCAGTCTAAATTGTCTAAGTATTAACAATCTATGTCATTCTTTCATTCTAAGTTGATTTCCTTGAGCTCATCGATGGTTGACTTGATCTCTTCTTAATACTTTAGTGGTGCATCTATAACTTTAAAATCATCTAGATCATCTAATGTTTCTAAGCACAGCTCCTCATATGAGTTAATGTGATTTGAAAAAAACACCTATTAGATTCCAATTGATTGGTGATGACTAAGCAGTAATCATCATCATTGACTAGACCCATTGTACTAAATCCTAGTCCAGGTCTTAATTGAGAGATCTTGCATTTGTTCTACCATATTCTTTCAAAGTAGTCTAACCTTTGCTTTGAGTGGGATTAAACCTTTCTTTACTAAATTTTGAACACAGCCAAGTACCAATCAAAAGATAATTTTATTAAATATCTATATGAATCATCCTAAAGTTCTACATCAACTTCTTGACTTGAGGATGATTCTCCCAAAAAGAACCTCTGTGACTTCACACATGTGGATGACTTAGGGGCTTCCTTAACTACCAATCCCTTATCTTTTTGAGAGGAAAGTTGGGTTAGAGCTAAGGTTCCCAACTGATGTCTAACTGTTTAACATATGGACTTGGATACAGTTATGCTTTGTTTTGGGGCCGGGTCTTCATCGCTATCTGGCTCAAGTGTCACCTCCAAGGGAATCTATTACTAAGAAGAGCTAGCTGGTGTGTTAACCATATAAGACTCATCCTATGAACTAGACTTTAAGTCTATATGGATAGCAGGTGTACTCCTAGTACCTGGGACATATTTTCTATTGGGTAGCCAATAAGGAGGTTTTTTACCCTAGGATTACCTTTGAACTGGCCTCTTCCTTTGCCTAGTGGAGGTCAGGTCATCCTACCCATATGTTTGAATGGATTAAAGAACTGTGGGTGGAATTTAACGTCAGGCTCCACTTCCTCCTCCAAGTCTATTTTAGCTCCCTTTTATTTCATTTTTTATTTTCTCTTTTCTTTTCTTTTTCTATTTCTCTTCTTGTTTTCTTCTTTTAACTTTGGCCAAGTTTGTGCAAATAGACTTATTGATTTTGAGGGAGGTAGTAAGCCACATCCTCATTTATGCCAACCTCATAAACTATAAATGGCTTGAGATCTCCTTAGACACAGTAGACGATCCCACCTCTCACAAACTTCATACACTGATGTAGAGAGGATGGAACTATGTTATTCTCATGCATTTATAGTATCCCAAGTAAAGCGTTGAAAGATGTATCTTAGTCTATAATATGAAACTTGGCTACGGTCTTCTAATCATCTATCTCCAAGGGCAACACTATGGAGCCAAAGGCCCATTGACCTCACTTTTGGAGTGCGGATTCAACTTCCCATCTTAGACTTAAGAGTTTTCTATACATTAATACTTCCCCAATCATAATACACTTCTAACAATTAGGTAAACACTTAACCTAAACCTAAATACTTAGAAGGGTTAACCATAAGATTAGGTTATGCCTTAGGGATTAGGATAATCCACCTACCTTACAACCCAATTCCAATACATATTCACCTTCTCAAACCAAACCTCAAGTTCAATTGAAGCATGAAATCCAAATCTAAATGCAAACCCAAATTCCAAAACTAAATGATTGAAGCCCATGATCAAATCCAAACTTCAAACCCTTCCTAATCCATATGACCTATGACATGGACTTAGCCAAATCTTAATCCAAATCAATCCAAATCAATTGATTTTCTCATAATAAATTTATATCTTCAATCATCTTCCTGAATATTAATCAAATCTACATTTAAATGATTAAAGCAAAATCAAACTAAATAAAAACCCTTCCTAAGCCATATGACCTATCCCATGGACTTTGCAAAATCATAATCCAAATCAAATCAAACTCAATTGATTTTCTCATAAATCAATCATATTTTCAATCATATTCACAAATTTAAATGAAATATACATTTAAATCATTAAAAATAAATCAAACCAAATCAAAATCCAAACCTAAGCCACATGACCCAACTCTGTGAACTTAGCCAAATTCCTTCATTCCAAATCCAAAATTAAATCGGCTTTCTCATGAATCAATCATACCTTCAATCATATTCATAAATGTAAATGAAATCTACAATCATCAAGCCAAACCAAAATCAACCCAACTTAACCCTTTTTACTTGAAATGTTCAAATGAACCAAAACCCATTTGAACCCAACCCAATTATAGTTGAATTTATATATCAATCCCAAATCCATATATAAACTCAACTAAATCAAACTCAACCCAAAATCAAGCCAACTAAACCCAATTGGTCCACTTGACCCAAAGTAGCCAATTTGACCTATTTGAGGCAAGTTCTAATCCTACCCAAATTGGATTGAACTAAGCCCATCAAAACCTCCCATCATGATTGTTGATCAGCCTAGGTTGATGAATTATCACAAATTAGGTCAAACTAAGTCAACTTAGATATTTGACCAAGTCTACCCCTTAACCCATATGATCCAAAACTAGCCAAATTGAAAACTAAGCCAAATCCCTTAAAACCAATGATTCATACCAAATCAAAATCAATATTTGAATGACTTGACCTTTAATTGAGTCAAACCAAACCCAATTGGCCCTCTTGACCCAAGTTGACCTAAATTGACATAAAAGACCAAATTGGATCAAATCAAAATATAAACCAAATTGATTACAGCTAATGGCTCAAGTTCATTCCAAATTGATTGTTGAACTTTACTAAAGCCATGATTGGACCCAATTGAACCCAATTGATCTATTTAGCCCAAATTGACCTAAAGGTTAAAGTTAGCCTAAATGATAACCAAATCCAATTTAATTGAAACCAAAGCCTACAATCATCTTCAATTGGTCAACTAAACCCAAGCATATTTGGACAATTTGGTCAAATTGGTCAACTTAACCCATTTGACCCAAATGAATTCAAATGATCCAAAATCAAATCTAAGCCAAACTAAACCAAACAAACTAAACCAAAACATCCCAAATGATCATATGAACTTGACCTAATCCTTAGTTTGACATAATTTGACCTAAATGAGTCATATTGATCCAAAACTAACCAAATCAACTCCAATTGACTTGAAGTTTGGGCTAACCCACTGTTGGCTCATTTCAAATCTGTCCAAATCAAATCTACTACCAAATGACTATTCTACCCTTAGGTCAAAGGCATCATAAGAGAAAAATCACCCACGTAAGTGATCTTTTCTAGTCTTTGGCCACTTGGTACTCTCTCAATGGTCCACCTAGGCACCTAGGACACTGTCCAACCTGACCCAAGGGGTGGTTGGGTTGGCCATGACCCATGGGATGTGAAATCACCTCACCCTCCCCATTGGAGCATTTGAAACCCATAAGACACCCATGATTCCTCCTTGGCAGCCACCTCCACACCTTTAACCAACCAAATCAAGCCAACTCACCTCCTCCCTGCCACCCATGACTCATTGAGATGGCCGGACGGCCACTATAAGCTATGTCCAATCCCATAGTCTGATCGAGATGAAGGGGGGAGGGGGGGTATACACCCTCTCATTTACACTCAAACACACACAAAAATCATTCCTTAGAGCCCTAAGAACCCAAGTTAAGTTGCTAGAGCCATTCCCTAAGCTCCCAAGCTTATTCCTCGATCAAAAAATGCCATTCCCGTCTGTCCCAAAATAGGACACTCCAATTTATGACCTAACATCACCATTTCTCCATCAAACTCAAATTAGCTTTGCACGCATCTTCCCTAGGTCTCGTCGAGCAAGAACGAACCATCTCCCAAGTTTCTCGAGCACCAGAGGTGGGACTTCGATCAAAGCTAAGCTCCAAATCACCAATTCATGGCCTTTCGAGTGAACATCGAGGAATTGATCCAATTACTGCTCAATAGGGCTTCATCTCCACTAGATGAAGCTTCCTCAATCATTTGAGCCATCAGCTTTGAACTCTGGCGAGATATGCTTCTAAAACTGATCTTTAGGCAAAAATGGGTTGGAGCATTTTGAAGAAAACTTGATCTCATGTAATCTTGATCGTTAGATCCTCTCCAATCGATGTCGTGAAGGTGTGGGATCCTTTTGGAGTTTATCGTGGATTGTGTAAGCTTGGATCAAGTGTGCAATGTTGGACAGACTCCATTCTCTCTCACTAGCATGATGTTAAATCACGCACCATCCGTTCCACATGATTTGAATGGACGATCATGATTAGATCCACTAGATCGATCTGATTTAATCCTATTAAGCTATGGGATTAATCATAGTCATCCGATCTTAGATCGAATGATGAATGAGAAAGCACGTCCACCTCTACCACATAGGCACTGAGTCAGATAAGTTTTAAGTAGGCAATCTCGCTACGCCACATGGAAAGCATGCCACATGACACCAATAGGATTAGCCTTTAATTTGGATTAATTAATCAATTTTAATGGTTGAAACTTCTAAAAATTATAAAAAATCATAGAGAAATAAAAAATACAAATAAATACTCATTTTAAAGGTATTTCAGAATAAAATTAATTAAAATGATCTTAACTAATTTTGAACATTAATTATGGTTTAATTAAAGTTTAATTACAAAATTTACTAGCTTAATTAGTCCTTAATTACTTGAGGAATTAATCCCAAATTTTGTGGGTTAATTTAATGGGATGACCTTTATCTCTCATGATTTTCTTGGGATTTATTGCACACTTAATTAGGATAATTGACAAACTAAACCTTAACTACTCTTTTAAGTTTATTAATGATTAATTAATCTCATGAATAGTAATAAATTAGTTAATTAAGTTTATTAATCATTGTTCAGAAGTGAACTAAGGAATAGAGTTGGGACCCCTTTCCTAAGTTCATTTCACCCTTTTTAAATTGGAATTAATTAAGATTTAACCAATATTTAAATCACTTAAGTAAAAAATCATAATCACATCAGATCTTAATTAATTAAATCATGGGGTAGATCTTTAGGTGTTTAATAACCTAAAGAAGTTTAATGAAATTATGGTTAGTACACATTTATGAGAAAATCATAAGAGTAATTAATTAAGTCACTTAATCTAATAAAATATTAATCATGAGCCAATTGCATTATGCCCCTTTTATTTCCTAGGATCATTGCAAGTTTAAACACAAAATCCTACAACCCTAAATCATAAACCCTAAACACCAAACCCTAAACCTTAAACCCTAAACCCTAAACCCTAAACTCCAAAGCATAATCCCTAAACACAAAAAACCTCAAAACCTAAACCTAAACTAAATAAAACCTAAAAATTTTAAAAATAAAACAACCTAAAGCTAAATAAATTAAAAAAATATTATCAATAAAAACCTAAACTAAAACATAAACCTAAACCTAAACCTAAACTTAAAACTAAACCTAAAAAAATAAAATAAAACATAAAAACTAAACTAAAATAAAATAAATAAAAACCTAAACTAAACTAAAAAAAAAATAAACCTAAAAATAAAAAACCTAATTAAAAAAAACAAAACATAAAATAAAAATAAAATAAAATAAAAACTAAATAAAAATTGAAACCTAAAAAAAAATAAAAATAAAACCAAACCTTAAACTAAAAAAAAAACCTAAACCTAAAATAAACAAAATAAAATAAACATAAACCTAAACTAAAATAAATAAAACCTAAACCTAAACCTAAAATAAACTAAACTTTAAAAAACCTAAACTGAAATAAATAAACCTAAAATAAATAAATTAAACTTACTAAAAATAAAAAATAACATAAATGAAAATTAAAAATAAAATAAACTAAAATAAATAAAAAATACACTAAATATACTAAATAACTAAAAACCTACCGGTTTACTGAATTAATAAAAGAACATAAACCCTATGCTAACCCAAAACCCAAAACCCTAAAAAAATTAAACCTAAACTAAACCAAAACTAAAACCTGAACCCTAAACCAAAAACCTGTACGCTAAACCATAAACCCTAACAAAATAAAAAAATTAAAAAAGAATAAATATAAAGTCAATAAAAAAAATCCTAATCCTAAAAGTAACCCTAAACCTAAACCCCAAACCTACAACCCTAAACCCCGAACCTTAAACCCCAAACCAAAAACCCTAAACCCTTAACCCTAAATCTGAAACCCTAAACCTTAAAACTAAAAACTCTAATCCCTAAAGCCTAAACACTAAACCCTAAACCCTAAACCCTAAACCCTAAACCTAAACCATAACCCTAAAATCTAAACCCTAAAAACTTAAAAACCTAAATCTAAACTAAATAAAACATAAAAATATAATTAAATAAAAAAACCTATGGTACTGTGACAGAGGTTATTACCATGGTGGTGGTAGATGGAGAGATCAGGGATATGATGGTGGATCCCACTATTTGAGAGGTGGGGTGATTCTGATGAGAACTAAAGAAACTTTATGTGTTACTTGGTTGATGAAAACTAAAAGAAGAAATGTTGAATCTAAATTTGCTCTTTATTAGAAAAAAAATAAACCCTAAACTAAAATAACCTAAACCCTAAACCTTAACCCTAAAAAAATAAAAAAAATACTAGCTAAATCCTAATCCTAAACTTACCTAAACCCTAAATAAAACCTAAACCCTAAACCTTTAACCCTAAGCCCTAAACCTTTAATCCTAAAACCCTAAACCCCAAACCTTAAACTCTAAACCCTAAACCCTAAACACTAAATCTTAAATCCTAAACCCTAAACCCTAAACCCTAAACTCTAAACCCTAAATCTTAACCCTAAACCCTAAAACCCTAAACCCTAATCCCCAAACTATAAACCCTAAAAACCTAAACTTAAACTAAATAAAACCTAATAATAATATAAATAAAAAAAACCTAAAACTAAATAAAATAAAAACAAAATAAAAGAAAAACCTAAACTAAAACCTAAACCTAAAAATAAAATAAAATAAAAAATAAAATAAATTATTATAAAATAAATAAAAACTTAAACTAAACTAAAAATAAATAAAACAAACCATAAAATAAAAAACCTTACTAAAGTACAAACTAAATGTAAAATAAAAATAAAATAAACCTAAAATATGATAAAATAAAAACCTAAACCTAAAAAATAAACCTAAAAATAAATAAAAAATTAAACATAAAACCCTAAACTAAAAGAAAAACTAAACCTAAAAAAAAAATATAATAAACAAAATAAAATAAACCAAAACCTAAACTAAAATAAATAAAACCTATACCTAAACCTAAACCTAAAATAAACTAAACCTAAACCTAAACTAAATAAAATAAAATAAACTAAAAATATGCCTAAACCTAAAATAAAAAATAAAATCTAAAAACAAACTAAAATAAAAATCTAAAACCTAAAGAGAAAAAATTTAAATATAAATTTAAACCTAGACCTAAAAGTCAAAAATATAACCTAAACCTAAAAGATAAAATAAAAATAAAACTCAACTAAAAATTAAACCTAAACCTAAACCTAAAAGATAAAGTAAAATAAAAACTCTAAACTAAAAATAATTAAATCAAAAATAAATAAACTAACCAAAATAAAAAAGTAAACTTAAATAAAAATAAAAATAAAAATAAAATAAACTAAAATAAATAAAAAATAAATTAAATAAACTAAATAAACATAAACCTACTAGTTTACTTAATTTAAAAAAAATAAAAAAAACCTAAACCATAAATCTTAAACCCTAAACCCTAAATCCCTAACATACAACAATAAACCTACAACCCTAAACCCTAAACCCAAAAAAATCCTAAACCCTAAACCTTAAACCTTGAACCCTAATCCATAAACCCTAAACCCTAAACCCTAAACCCTAAACCCTAAACCTTAATAAGTAGGAACATCACCCAACCATGCCTAGATCTGAGGTGAATGCGAGGTAATTGGTGGGGATCTAACCTATATAAGTGGTGGTCGAGTAGTGGTGGTTATGGATGTGGGAGGAGCAATGAGGTTACCTGGTGGCAAGAGAGATCGGATATGATGGTGGATCCCTCTACTGAGACCGTGGTGGTTCTTATGGGAACGAGAAATAAGAAATGTCGATCTGTATGTCACCTCTAACTATCTTTATAGTAGAGATGGTTCTAGTTATCTAGGCCTTTTGATTTGCACTATGCGTGCTCATTTTTGATCTGTCATTATTTATGTCTTAGAAAACTTGGTCTATTACTTGGTTGATGAAATCGAGAAGAACAAATGTTGAATTTGAATGTGTTATCTATTAAAAAAAACCAAAATCCTTAAACCCTAAACCAAAACTTGAGCCGTAAACACTAAACCCTAAACTCTAAACCCTAAAATTAAAAAAATAAAAAAACCATAACCCTAAACCTTAAGCCCTACAACTAACCCTAAACCTTAAACCCTAAACCCTAAACCCTAAATCCTAAACCCTAAAACCCTAAACCATAAACCATAAACCCTAAACCCTAAACTCTGAACCCTAAACTAGAAAACCCTAAACCCTAAACCCTAAACTCTAAACCTTAAACCCTAACCCTAAACCCTAAACCCTAAAAGCATAAACCATAAAACCCTAAACCATAAACCTAAACCCTAAACCCTAAACCTCCAAAGGCTAAAGTGGTTTTAAGAATTGGAGAAATCAAGAATGGCTTATGGAACTATGTCAAATAGACATTTCTATCTAGGTTTTAATTTGCTCTATGTGTGCTCATTTTATATGTAATTCTATCCTAGAAAACATGGAGTTTTACTTCATGGATGTAATCGAGAAGAAGAAATGTTGAATCTGAATTTGTTCACTGTTAAAAAAAAAAGCCCTAAACCCTAAACTAAAACTTGAACCCTAAACCTAAAACCTAAACCCTAAACCCTAAACCCTAAAAATACATAAAAAATAATAAATAAACCCCTAACCCTAAAAATCACCCTAAACCCTAAACTCTAAACCTTAAAACCCTAAAGCCTAAACCCCAAAACCCTAATCCCTAAACCTTAAAAAATAAACCATAAACCCTAAATCGTAAACCTTAAACCCTAGAAACCTAAAAACCTAAACCTAAACTAAATAAAACATAAAAATAAAATAAATAAATAAACCTAAACCTAAAAAAATAATAATAAAATAAAATAAAATAAAAACCTAAATTAAAACCTAAACTTAAAAGTAAAATAAAATAAAAATAAAAACTAAACTAAAATAAATAAATAAAAACCTAAACTAAACTAAAATATAAAATAAACCTAAAAATAAAAAACCTAAATAAAATAAAAAGTAAACAAAAAATAAAAATAAAGTAAACATACAATAAAATAAAATAAAACTAAATAAAAACATAAACCTAAAAAATAAACCTAAAAATAAAACCTAAAAATAAATAAAAAATAAAACTTAAACCTTAAACTAAAAAAAATCTAAATGTACAATATACAAAATAAAATAAACCTAAACCTAAGCTAAACTAAACTAAACTTAAATAAATAAAACCTAAACCTAAACCTAAAATAAACTAAACCAAAACCCTAAAACTAAATAAAAAGTAAAGCCCAAACCTTAAACTAAAGAAAAAAATCTAAAACCTAAAATAAAGATCATATAATAAACATAAACCTAAAGTACAATAAACTACAACAACTACAACAACAACAACAACAAGCCTTAATCCCACTAGGTGGGGTCGGCTACATGAATCCTTCGTCTCCATTGTGTCCAATTATGTGTCAAATTCTCATTTAAATCAAGTATACTATGATCATTTTTTATACATCTTAACAAAGTCTTTTTAGTTCTACCTCTACCAATTATGTGTCAAATTCTCATTTAAATCAAGTATACTATGATCATTTTTTATACATCTTAACCAAGTCTTTTTAGTTCTACCTCTACCTTTCTTAACATGGAAAATCTAATGCATCTACTCTTCGTCATCGGACTGACGCTTTATGTGGCCAAACCATCTAAGGCGACTCTCCCTAATCTTATCTACCATAGCTACTCCAACTTTTTCCAATATAATTGATTTTGCATTCTATCTCTAAGAGTAAAGCCACTCATCCACCTAAGCATCCTCATCTGTAACACTTAACTTAGTCTTATGCTTCTTTATTGGCCAATAATATTGCACCATAAGTCATTGCATGTCTTACCACCATCTTATAAAATTTTCCTTTAAGTTTAATTGGAACTTTTCTATCACATAATAGGGATGAATTCCTCCACATCCAACTTGAATTCTACTAATAACATCTCCATCTATTTCACCATCATTTTGAACAATAGAGCCTAAATATCTTAAACGCTCACTCTTATTAAAGACTTATTCACCTAATGTCACAACACTACCATTGTCGATCCCAAGTCCGGATGTGAAAAGTGTTGCATTTGTAGTACAAAACTTGTTGAAATAATCATGACATGAATCCTTTAAATCTAAACTACTATAAACTAAACTAAAATAAATAAAACCTAAACCTAAACCTAAAATAAACTAAGCCTAAACCCTAAACTAAATAAAACTAAATAAACTAAAAATAATCCTAAAACTAAACTAAAAAATAAAACCTAAAATGAATACTTAAAATTTAAACCTAAAAAAATAAAATAAAAAACTAAACCTAAACCTAAAAATAAAAAAACCTAAACCTAAAAAATAAAATTAAAACAAAACTAAACTAAAAAAAACATAAACCTAAACCTAAACCTAAACCTAAACCTAAAAAAGAACTAATATAAAAAAAACCTAAACTAAAATAAATTAACCTAAAATAAATAAAATAAACTAAATAAAAATAAAAAACAAACCCAAATAAAAATATAAAATAAAATAAACTAAAATAATTAAAAAATAAATTAAATTAACAAAAAAACCTAAACCTACTAGTTTACTTAATTTTAAAATAAACCCTAAACCCTAAACCTCAAACCCTAAACCCTAAACCTTAAATCCTAAACCTTAAATACTAAACCCTAAATCGTAAACCCTAAACCCTAAACCTTAAATCCTAAACCTTAAACCCTAACTAACCCTAAACCCTAAACACTAAACCTACAACCCTAAACCTACAACATTAAACCTTAAATCCTAAGCCCTAAAAAACCCTAAACCCTAAACCTAAGGATAACCCTAAACTTGAAACTTTAAAACCCTAAACTGTAAATCCTAAACTAACTATAAAACATAAACCATAAACCCTAAAAACCCTAAACCCTAAAGCCAAAACCCAAAACCCTAAACCCTAAACCTATAACAATAAACCTACAACCATAAATCCTAAAATCTAAAACCTAAATCCTAAACCTTAAACCTTAAACCCTAACCCTAAATCATAAACTCTAAAAGCATAAACCCTAAAACCCTAATCCCTAAACCCTAAACCCTAAACTAAAAAACCTAACCCTAAACCCTAAACCTTAACCGTAACCATAAACCCAAAACCATAAACTCTAAACCCTAAACACTAAAACCCTAAACACTAAACCCTATATCAGCCTTAACTTACCTCAGGTTTACAAATCTAAAGGGATAGTCTACTAGCTGTGGGGTAGAGCTAGCCAACCTAAGGGGTTCCCTTCGGTTTGCAATGAATGTGCTAGCAAGAAGGCATAGCAGACTTACATCTTCCAATGTGAGGAACAACCGTTGGGGTGACCTATTGGATGCACAACAAATCAAACCTAACCTAGAGAGACTACTGAGTAAATTTTGGTAGGAACTTATGTCAACTCAAAAGTAGTCAAGATTATTTTTATCTTAATTTCATGTGATTTGATATGGTTTGTTTGGTATAGTTTTATTTCAAATTGGGGCATATCCTCTAGGGATGTGAGCTCGGTCAAATTTGATAGATTTAATTTATGGATGATGTTGGTATGCAATGGACTCAATGAGAAGGGGCTATATCAGACTTGTCCTATCTCAAATTTACAGGGATAGTCTACTAGCCATGAGTAGAGCTAGCCAACCTAAGGGGTTTCCTTTCGGTATGCAATGGTTGTGCTAAGAAGAAGGTGTAGTGGACATACATCTTCTAAAGTAGGGAACAACCACTGGGGTGACATGTTGGTAGCAAATCAAATAGAACCCTATTTAGGGGTGACTATTGAGTGAATGTCGCTGGGGACTTATATCAACTCAAGAGAAGTTAGGTGATTCCTATAGGGAGTTTTGTTGACATTGACCTAAAGATAGGATGCTTGCTTGGGAAAAGGTACCGCTAGGGGTGTCCCCTTAATCTGCAAGTGAATATATATTTTATTTATATTTTTGTGTGGACCCTATCAGTGTGCAAAGGACCACACTGAGAAGGGGTTATGTCTGCCCTGACCTATCTCAAATTTACTAGACCAATGGAAAATCTACACATCCACAAGATGGATTCTCCAACCATAAGGGTGGTTACTAGGAAAGGAGAATTGTCCAATCCGATAGTAACCTGGATATTGTCTAAATGGGGTCGCAATGGACGTGATCCAAATATAGTGCCCACAGTGGAGGTGATACTAGGGGCATTATCCTGAGCCCTGGAAAAGAAAGCTTATAGGCGTACGGTAGCCAACTCAAGAAGAAAGCATAGCAAACTTACATCTACCATCAATGGTGTATCCAAAGGTGCGAGAACCAACTAACCTAAGATGTATCCATCAACATGAGTGGTTTGTCCATCAGCATAGTGAGAACCAACCAACCGAAGGTACCCGTCGGTGTGAAATGATCAATCTGGAAAGAAAGCGTGTAGGCTTACAACTTTATAAGCAAAACTGATCATCAAGATAGTTTATCATCAACGGGATAGATGCTATCTTACATAGAGCGACTACTAAGCGGGGAGACTTAGTTAGGAAGGACTGGACCCAAACTTAAAATAGTTAGGATGGAAGGATCAACTAGGGGACTTATCCTAAACCTCAAATATATTTGACCCAATCAGTGTATGAAGGCAAATCTAAGATAAAAGTGTAGAAGACTCACATCCTTTTAAATGAAGCAAACATGAGGTAGCTTACTGGCCACGTAGTAAGGCCTACTAAACTAACAAGGTGCTAGTCAGTGTGTAGTGGCCAAGTAAGAAAAGAAAGCATGGCAGACTTACATCCTCCAAAGTAAGAAGACCACAGGGGTGACACATTAGTTGGGTAGCACGTCAGCCTAACCTAGAGCAGCGATTGAGTGTGTGTTGTTGGGGGCATTATCTCAACTCAAAGTAGCCCTAGATAAAAGATATGTGTTTGTTTTATATGTTTGTGTGTACTTTTTATTTGTGTTGTGTCGATGAAGGATAGGACACTACTCGGGTTCCTTACACCTACCCTAAACGCATCATGGCAAATTCATAAATAAAAATAATTTCTACATGGAAGAGATTGAATTCGAAATAGAATTTTCATTAATGATAATTATTTTTAAACATGATTTATAATATTTCTTTAAGTAGAGCACATTGATTGGAAGCATTGGGTGCTCTCCCTTTAAATTAATAAGTTGATAAATCCTCCTTAGTAGGCCATCTCTATGGAAAAAGGGCCTTCCCAAGTGGGTTCAAACTTGCCTCTCATCCTACGATGGGCAATAATCGATCTCTTAGAACTAAAATAGGCTCTCCTACTTGAAAATCTCTTGGATGGACCAACTTTTTGGGAGCTTAAATTATTTTAGCTTTGTATAACTCGAGTTTTGGCATGCCCACAGGCATCTCTCCTCCAAACTTTTGAGCTCTTATAACCCTAACTTGGCATTCTGCTCTGTTGTGATCTTGTTACCTAAATCTATCCTTAGTGATGGGAGTTGGACTTCTAATGGTGGAATGAATTCAAACCCATACACTAAGGAGAAAGGAGTTGACTGAATTAGAGTTCTATATGTGGTGTGATAAGCCCATAAGGCTTCAACTAACTGCTCAAGCCACTATCTCTTGTTGTTGTCGAGTGTCTTCTTCAATATTTGGATGAGAGCTTTGTTGAAGGCTTCTACTAAGCCATTTTCCCTAGGATAGTTGATGGTAGAATATCTCCAATCTATGTTGTATCTCCAGGGAAAGTTGTTGATCTCAATGCTCTTGAATGTAGTTCCATTACCAGATATAATTCATTGAGGCTCTCCGAACCTATATACAATATGGCTCCTAAAAACCTGGAGCACATGCTGAGTTGTGACCTCTTTGAGTAGAATTGCATTCACCCATTTGGAAAAGTAGTCAATAGAAACTAAGAGGAATTGATGACCCTTGAAAGAAAGAGGATCAATCAAACCCACTATGTCAGTACCCCAATACTCAAATACCCATGAAGCTAATGTAGGATGTAGAATGTTGGGTGGTTGGTGTTGGTCCACACTGTGTATTTGACGTCAGTGGCCTCACCTTATTGTATCCATGCAATATTTGATCATTGACTGCCAGTAGTATCCTAATCTCTTGATCTTGGCATTCATATTTGGACTGGATTAGTTGGCTCCACATAATTTTGAGTGTATCTCAATTATGATCTTACTAGCTTTGTGCTTGTCTAAACAATGTAACCACATATGATTGAAAGACCACTGGTACAAGACACCATCCATAAGAGTGTAGGAAAGTGCTCTGTGCTCTATCTAATTGGCTTTGGACTTCTCTTGAGGTAGTTTGCCTTTACTTAGGTAATCCATGAATGGTTGCCTCTAATCTAAGTCCTCGTCCTTCTTGGCAATGGCAACCTACCCTTCAAGAGAGTACTTTTTGATGAGTTCAATATCAATAAAGGATAAGACTTATCTATTTTGGATCTTTATTGATATTGACTCATCATCCAAACATGCCAACTCTTTGGCAAGCTTGGCTAAAGAATATGCTACGATATTCTCTCCTTGAGGAATCTTATAAATGGTAACCTCTAGGATTTGGGCCAATAACTCCATGGTGTACTTGTGGTAGTGATGGAGCTTAGGCTTTATAACCTTATAAGATCCAGCGATTTGGTTGATAAATAGATGAGAATCCTTGAAAAATTTTGGATGCTTAGAGTAATGAATAACTCCAGATCAGCAATCAGAGCCTCATATTCAGCTTCATTGTTGGTGCAAGGCTTGGACAGATGATATGAAAATCTTATCACATCGTGGTATAGAGTTAAGAGAACTATTCTTACTCCTGCCATTATTGAAATAGTAGATTGTGGTTCTTCTTCTCTTTAAGAAGTACATCTCCCATCGATGAATGCAAGTATCCCATAAGTTCATGATTTATTCATCGGGGAGATCATCACTAAGTAGAGAGTCGGTAGAAAGTGGGTGTGCTACTAACAAATCTTTTAGCACTTGTCCTTTCATTGTGCGAGGGGATGGTAACATCAAAAAGAGGATCATGGACCATGCCCAACTCAGAAGATCGCCGTGTCATGAGATACTAGTAGATTGATCCTAGAGATTAAGTTCACCTTATGAGGAAGCATGTAGTTATGTAGCCTTTGGGATGCAAAGATTAAAGCTAAATAATATTTCTCAATGAGTGGATAATTAGCCTCAGTAGAGATTAGACGATGACTGAGGTAGTAAAGTGCATTTTCCTTCCCTTCAGCTTTGGTTTGGGCCAATAAAGCACCAAGGAATTCATCTAATACAACAGTGTAAAGTATGAGGGACTTGCCTGGGATAGGGGCTACTAGAACCAGCGGTATCATCAGCTAATGCTTGATTTATTCGAAGGCATGCTCACACTTATCATCCCACTTGAACTTGGCATCCTTTTGGAAAGTGCTGAGAATGGTTGACATCTTCCTGATAGGTTGGATATAAAACATCTTAGATAAGCTAACCACCCTTAGAATGATCTGAGTTGAGTTAAACTTTAGAGAGTGGCATTTCTAATATCACTTTATTCTTCTCTAGATCAATTTTGATTCCCTGGTGTTGGACAACAAACCAAAGGAATTTCCCTAAAGATACTCCAAATACACACTTAAGGGGGTTCATTTGGAGGTTAAATTGTCTTAACTATTTGAAAACTACTCTCAAGTCAAAGAGATGGTCCTCCTTTTCTCTACTTTTGACCATGAGATCATCAACATAGCACTCAACTTGATGATGAATGAGTTCATCAAAGATTTGAATCATAGCCTGCTGGTGTGTAGCATTGACATTTTTATGGCTGAAAGGCATGATCTTATAGCAATAGATTTTGAACAGGGTTCTAAAAGAATTGTTTATTTCATCTTTATTTTGTTATATCCAAATGAGCCATCCATGAAAGAGAAGACTGCATGAGATAAGACCATTCTTTTTCGTAACTAGGATGATGCTGACTAACCAAGCAGGATATTTTTCTTCTCAGATGAAGCCATCTTCAATCAATTTCTTGACTTCATAAATAACCTTTTGTTCTATGTCTAATCGCATGCATCTAAGAGCTTGCTTGATACAATTAGCAGTAGGCTCTATTACTAGTTTATGGATCACTATGTCAAGAGCAAATCTAGGAATCTCTTCATAACTCCATGCAAAGTAGTCCTTAAACTTAGTTAATAGCCTAACTAAGTCATTGGTTTCAATTTCATTCAACAAAGAACTGATGTATGTCAAGCGTGGACCTTCTTCAGTTCCTAAGTTGATTTCTTTGAACTCTTCGATGGTTGACTTGATCTCTTCTTCGAACTCTGGCAATGCATCTTTGACTTCAAAGTCATCTAGATCATCAAAAGTTTTTAATCATAACTCCTCATATGAGTTAATGTGATTTGAAAAGAACCTATCTGATTCCAAATGATTGGTGATGACTAAGCACTAATCACCATCATCGACTAGACCCACTATAACAAATCCTAGTCCTTGTCTTGATTAAGAGCTTCTTCATTTATTCTACCATATTCTTTCAATGTAGTCTAACCTCTGCTTTGACCAAGTATGTGGGATTAACCCTTTCTTTGCTAAGTTATGAACATAAGCCAAGTACTAATCAAAAAGTAATTTTATTAAATATTTATATGAATTTGACTTGAGGATGATGCTCCTGAAAAAAAAATCTGAGTTTTCACACCTGTGGATGACTTAAAGGCTTCTTTACCTACCAAACCCTCGCCTTTTTTTAGAGGAAAGTTAGGTTGGTTTCCTAACTGATTTTACACTGCTACAAGCTCGCTCCCAACTCACCTCACCTACTATTGAGAAGAGTTAGCTAGTGTACTAACCATATAAGACTCATCCTATGAACTAGATTCTAAGTCTATATGGATAGTAGGTGTATTCCTGGTAGCTAGGATATATCTTCTATTAGGTGGCCAATAAAGTGGTTTTACACCCCTAGGACTACCTCTGAACTAGCCTCTTCCTCTACCTTGTGGAGGTTAGGTCGTTTGATCCATATGTTCAATAGTAATCAAGGGTGGAATCTAATGTCCACTTCCTCCTCCAAGTTTTTTCCTCTCCTTTTATTTTGTTTTCATTTTCTTTTCTTTTCTTTTTATTTTCTCTTTCTTTTCATTTCTTTTCCTTTTATTTTTTTTCAAACTTTGTCCAAGTTTGCAGAATAGACTTGATTTTTTGAGGGAGGTAGTGTCGCATCCTCATATGTCGACCTCGTGAACTATAAATGGCTTGAGATCTCCTTTGACACAGTAGATAATCCCACCTCTCACAAACTTTATACACTGATGTAGAAAAGATGGAACTATGGTGTTCTCATGTATCCATGGTCTCCCAAGCAAAGCATTGAAATATGTATTTGAGTCTATAATGTGAAACTTGGCTTCGATCTTTCAATCATTTATCTCTAAGGGAAACATTATGGAGCCTAAGGCCCGTTGACCTCACTTTTGGAATGCGAATTCAATCTTCCCATCCTAGACTTAGGAGTCTTGTAGACACTAAAACTTCCCTAGCCATAAGACACTTCTAACAATTAGGTAAACACTTAACCTAAGCCTAAAGACTTAGAAGGGTTAACCATAGAATTAGGTTATGCCTTAGGGATTAGGATATTCCACCTACCTTACAACCCAAATCCAATTATTCACTTTCTCAAAGCAAACCTCAAGTTCAATTCAAACATCATATTCAAATCCAAATCCAAAGCCAAATTCTAATACCAAATTATTGAAGCCCATGATCAAATCCAAACTTGAAACCCTTCCTAAGCCATATGACCTATCCCATGGACTTAGCCAAATCTTCATCCAAATCAATATAAAATCATTTGATTTTCTCATAATCAATTTATTTCTTCAATCATATTCCTAAATATAAATCATATCTACATTTAAATTATCAAAACTAAATAAAATTAAATCAAAACCCTTCCTAAGCCATATGACCTATCCCATGGACTTAGCCAAATCTTAATCCAAATCAAGTCAAACTCAATTGATTTTTTCACAAATCAATCATATTTTAAATCATCTTCACAAATTTAAATGAAATATACATTTAAATCATCAAAAATAAATCAAACCAAATAAAAATCCAAACCTAAGCCACATGACCCAACTCTATGGACAGCCAAATTCCTTCATTCCTATACTTAAATTCAATTGATTTTCTCATGAATCAATCATACCTTCAATAATATTCACAAATATAAATAAAATGTACAATCATAAAACCAAACTAAAATCAACCCAAGTCAAACCAAACTTAACCCTTTTGACTTAAAATGTTCAAATGAACCAAAACTCATTTGAACCCAAGCCAATTGTAATTGAATTTATATATCAATCCCAAATCCATATATAAACTCAACTAAATCAAACTAAACCCAAACTCAAGCCAACTAAACCCAATTTGTCCACTTGACCCAAAGTGGCCAATTTGACCTATTTGAGCCAAGTTCTAATCCTACCCAAATTGGATTGAACCAAACCCATCAAAACCTCCCATCATGATTATTGATCTCCCTAGGTTGATCAATTGTCACAAATTGGGTCAAACCAAGTAAACTTGGTCATTTGACCAAGTCAACCCCTTAACCTATATGAACTCAAACTAGCCAAATTGCAACCTAAGCCAAATCTCTAGAAACCAATGATTCATACCAAATCAAAATCAATATTTGAATATGACTTGACCTTTAAGTGAGTCAAACCAAACCCAATTGATCCTTTTGACCCAAATTGACCTAAAAGACCAATTTGGGTCAAATCAAAATATAAACCAAATTGATTATAACCAATGAATCAAGTTCATTCCAAATTGATTGTTGAACTTGACCAAAGCCATGATTTCACCCAATTAAACTACTTAGCCTAAAGTGACCTATATGTTCAAGTTGGTTTAAATAAAAAAAAAATTCAAATTAATTGAAACCAAAGCCTACAATCATCTTTAATTGGTCAACTAAACCCAAACCAACACCTAACTTAAGCCAATTTGGCCAATTTAGTCAAATTCATCAACTTAACCCATTTGACCCAAATGAATTCAAATGAGCCAAAATAAAATCTAAGAGAAACTAAACCAAACCATTTATACTAAAACATCCCGAATGATCATATAAACTTGACCCAACCCTTGGTTTGACCCTATTTGACCAATTGGTCTACTTGACTCAACCTAACCTAATTTGACCTAAATGAGTCAAATTGAGCCAAACATAACTAAATCAACTCCAATTGACTTGAAATTTGGGCTAACCCACTTTTGTCTCATTTCAAATCTGCCTAAATTAAATCCAATACCAAATGATCATTCTACCCTTGGGTCAAAGGAATCACTTGAGATAAATCACCCATGTAAGTGGTCATTTTCATTCCTTGGCCACTTGGTACTCTCCCAATGGTCCACCTAGGCGCCTAAGACACTGCCCAACCTGATCCAAGGGGTGGTTGGGTCAGCCATGATCGATTGTAGGTGAGATCACCTCACCCTCCTAGTTGGAGCATTTGAAATCCATAGGACACCAATGATTCTTCCTTAGCAGCCTCCTACACACCTTTGCCCAACCAAGCCAAGCCAACTCACCTCCTACCTGCCACCCATAACTCCCTGAGATGGCCAGACGTCCATTAGAAGCCAAACCCGATCCCACCAATCGATCAAGATGAAGGGGGGTACACACCCTATCATTTCCACTCAAACACACACAAAAATCAATCCTCAGAGCCCTGACTACCCAGGATGAGCCGCTAGAGCCATTCCCTAAGCTCCTAAGTTTGTTCCTCGATTAGAAAATTCCATTCAAATCTATCCCAAAATAGGACACTCCCATTTTTTATGTAACTTCCCCATTTATCCATAAAACTCAAATTAACTTTGAACGCACCTTCCCTAGGACTCATCGAGCAAGAATGTATCATCTCTAAGCTTTGAGCAGGAGATGGGACTTTGATAAAAGGTGAGCTCCAAATCATAGTTCATGGCCTTTCAGTGAACATCAAAGAATATCCAATTGCTACTCAACAGGCTTCTTCTACTAGATGAAGCATCCTCAATCATTCAAGCTGTCAGTCTTGAGCTCCAATGAGGTATGCTTCAAAAACCAATCCTTAGGCAAAAATGGGTTGGAGCTTTTTAAAGAAACTTGCATCTCATGTGATCATGACCATTGGATCCCCTTGATCGATATCGTGAAGGTGTGGATCCTTTTGGAGTTGATCCGAGCTCGGGTAAGCTTGGATTAAGTGAACAATGATGAACAAACTCCATTCTTCCTCACTTGCTTGACATTAGATCATGCATCATCCATTCTACGTGATTAGAATGGATGGTCATGATTAGATCCACTATATCGATTTGATTTAATCCTATTAAGCTGTGGGATTACTCATAGCCATCCGATCTTAGATCAGATAGTTGACGAGAAAGCGCATCCGTCGCCACCATGTAGGCCCTAAGTCAGATAAGTTTTAAGTAGCCAATCCTGCGATGGCATGTGGAAAGCACACCATGTGTCGCCAATGATTAAGCTTTAGTTAGGCTTATTTAATCATTTTAATGGCTGAAACTTTTAAAAATCATAGATAAATTAAAAAATGCAAATAAATACTCATTTTAATGATATTTGAGAGGAGAATTAACTAAAAATAATCTTAACTAATTTTGAATAGTAATTATAATTTAATTACAAAATTAATTAGCTTAATTACTCCTTAATTACTTGAGCAATTAATACCAAATTTTGTGGGTTAATTTAATGGGATGATCTCTTCCACCCATGATTTTCTTGGGATTTATTGCTCACTTAATTAGAAAAATTGATTAATTAAACCTTAACTACTCTTTTTAAGTTAATTAATGTTTAATTAATTCCACAAATAGTAATAAATTAGTTAATTAAGTTTATTAATCATTATTCAATAGTAAGTGAACTAAGGAATAGGGATGGGAACCCTTTCACTAAGTTGATTTCACCCTTTTTTGAAATGAAATTAATTAAGATTTAACTAATTAATTAAATCACTTAATCAAATTGAAATCATAATCACATTAGACCTTAATTAATTAAATCGTGGAGTACATCTTTAGGTGTTTAATAACCTAAAGGAGTTTAATGAAATTGTGGTTAGTCCACATGTGTGAGAAAACCATAAGAGTAATTAATTAAGTCCCTTAATCTAATTAACTATTAATCATGAGCCAATTGCATTACTTTTATTTCTTAGGATCATTGCGGTTTATTTTCCATGCATATCATGTTGGCTCATAATTACTTAGTTAATTACTTTAAGGTGACATAGGTAAGGGTAATTAATTCATCTAATTAAAGGTTAAACTTAATTAACCAATAAAATAAACTTAATTTTATTTCCTTAAATTAAATAAAATCACTAATATGGGAATGGGTTTAAAATAGCAAGTGATGATTTCTCATATACTCTTTAAATCAAATCGAATCCAAAACTTAATTAACAAAGAAGCTTTGGTTTACTTGAAATAATTTTATTTGATTTGATTGTCCTTAAGAACTAGTTTGATTGAATGAATCACAAGCTTATATTTCATTGTCCTCTTTCTAATCATGTTAAATTTAGTATGTCATTTGAATCCATGCATCCATCTTTTCAAAATCTAGTAAAATAAAATGGATTTCTTTTATGTAATCTTGCATGCATTGAATTAATTTAATATATGCGTGGCTATTATCACTATTAAATCCAAACATTTTTTTTCAAAATTTTATAAATGATTAATAATGTGTTATGATGCTAGTTATAAATACATGAGAAATGCATGTGCTTATAACTTAGGTGTATGAATGTTGAGTTCTCTTTCCTCTATTCTTATGTTGATTTATATAAGATTGAATGGTAATCAGTATATAGTCTAGACATCCTGAGAACATGAGGCTTTAGCTATCCCCAAGGAGATCATTTGATTACCTCACTTCCTTGGTTTAACAACGGCATGTACCCATTTGATTTCATTTCTATGTATTTCAACATTAGAATTTAGATAGAGTTCTAATTCATATATATAGATGATTCAATAAAAAAACATATACAATCTTTGCATGGTATTCTTTCCCTCATTTATGTATACATCCATGTGTGTCCAAGAAAAGCAAGTATATAGTCTGAACATCCCGGGGATACGAGGCTTTAGTTAGCCCCAAGGTGGTCATTTGATTACCTCACTTCCTTAGTTTAACAATGACATGTACTTGCCTATATCTTTGTACATGTATATGTATATGTGATTATTGAATGAAAATCCTATTTTGCATTAAAATTGCATGCATTCATAATTGACTATGTGGTTGAATTAATTATCCATATGATTTGGAGCTTACTTCCTATGTTCATGTATAAGAATTTAAATATGTTTGATTGCAAATAGATATATAGTTTGAATATCCCGAGAATACGAGGCTTTAGCTAGCTCCAATGAGTTCATTTCATTACCTGACTTCCCTGGTTTAACAATGACACATGCCTATTTAATTTCGTTCTTATGTCCTTTTTGTATAAGAATTTGGATAAAGTTTTAAATTAATCTATTTAAATAATTCAATCAAATAAAATATAAATTCTAAACATACACATACATTCAACATTTAAGTGTGCTAAAATATGTTGCATGTATAGATACACTTAGGATTAAATCATATGCATGTTACATGTGATGGAAAAGAATGATTTAATATATGTCATGTTGTAGTAATTCAATTAAATTAATCTTAAGATGCCTTTCATTTTGAATAGGATTATTTAAAGTGAACCTAAACTTAGGATTAATTAAATCATTTAATAATCCATTCACTAAAGAGAACTAAATCAAGCTAATATACATTATAAAGTGACTTATGGTAGGGATGAAAGAGGGAAATCCTCTTTTCCTCTCTTTATAACACTTAGTTGCTAAGTGTAATCAAATGAAATAAAAGAAAAATACAAATTACAATTCTCAAATCAATTAAACTACTTCAAGTGAAATCAACCTTTCATGTCAAATTGAATCCTTCTACACTTAGAAAATACAACACTAATGCCTAACAAGACTTACCACACAAGCCTTAATACACACATTAGAATTAAGTCACCACTTCAAGCTCTAAGTTAGGATGGTGTATGATGTGATGCATATTTTATTTTATGATGTATTATTTTAGATTGGAGGTTAGGATGTATGCTTCAGAGACTAGATGATATGCCAATATTAGCCTAATCACATTTTCTACAGGGGATTATGCTTAAGGGATGCTTAAAAATAAATGTGAATGCTTTTTTTGTAAGTTGCTTAAATCCTTTAGCATAATCCAAGTTAGGATAGGTGGGCTTATTTAGCCATGTGTAGGGTGTTAAGACAAAATTATAAATTTAATTGCTTGGGATTATATGTATATTTAGCTAACCTCTATTTTGCTGTGTATAGTTAGATTTACTTTTCCCACAAATGTAATTTTGTAATAGGAATTAGGATTAGTGCTAGGGGATTGGGATGAGCAAAGGCCAATGCTTTATCTTGGGGTGCCCTGTGATGCCTTTGAAGCAAACACCATTCAAATCAAAGAAGGAACCAAATCAAAAATGGAGATAAGAAGAAAGTAGACCCCAATAGCATTTAACACAATTATAATTACTCTTTCATATTCCAAGTTGTATAAGGGTAGACCTCGACTACCCATCTTTTCTCTCTTCGGGTTGTACGGTGGTACCCGACCGCACTGGCCTTTTATTCTTTTATCATAGTTTATATAATTGTTTGATGTTATGTTTACATTATGCATTAAGGTTGCATGCTTTTCATTATTTCTTAAATGATTGATGCTTTAATGTGTGGGTTAGATATGATTAGGCTCTTAGGATAATAATAAAAATTAAAACCTTAACCAAAATGATAAAAAATAAAACCTAAACCTAAAAAATAAAATAAAAATAAATTCAACTAAAAAATAAACCTAAACCTAAATCTAAACTTAAAAAAAAACTAAAATAAAAACCTAAACTAAAATAAATAAACTAAACTAAATAAAAATTAAAATAAGTTAAAATAAATGAAAAATATATTAAATAAACTAAATAAACCTAATCCTATCGGTTTGCATAATTTTAAAAAAATAATAATAAATCCTAAATCCTACACCCTAAACCCTAAACCTACAACCGTAAACCCTAAACCCTAAACCCTAAACCTACAACCATAAACCCTAAACCATAACCTTGAACCCTAAGCCCTAAAAGCATAAGCCTAAACCCTAAACCCTAAACCCTAACCCTAAACTCTAAACCCTAAACCCCAAACCCTAAACCAAAATTGAAAGTAACTAAATAAATTTAAAAGTAAACTTAGACCCTAAAACCTAATAAACCTAAACCAACACCTAAACCTTAAGAATGGGAAGAACCTTGACAGTAGGAACATCACCACAACATGAAGCCCAGATCTGACCTGGGAGGTGGAGGTAGAGGTGGTGGTTATCCTAGTGGTGGTGGGGATCTGAGGTGCCGGGATATGGCTGGTGTTCGTGAAAAGGTGGTCATGGAGGTGGGAGGAGCACAGGTTACCATCGTGGTGGAGGGAGAGATCGAGGATATGATGGTGGATCCCGCCATCGGAGAGGCCGGGTGGTTTTGATTGAACCGAGAAACTAAAGAACGCTGATCCGATCTATCGCTATGGACTGTCTTTATAGTAGAGAAGGTTCAAGTTATTTAGGGTTTTTGATTTACTCTATGCATGTTCATTTTTGATCTATGTCATCGCCTTTGTCTTAGAAAACTTGGGTGAGGAAATCGAAAAGAAGAAATATTGAATCTGAAATTGTTCTCTATTAAAACAAAAAAACCAAAAACCCTAAAATAAAAAAACCTAAATAAAATAAAAACAAAACCTAAAATAAAAATAAAAAAAACCTAAAATAAAAACTAAATAAAAACATAAACCTAACAAAACCTAATAATAAACCTAAAATAAATAAAAAATAAACCCAAAAAATAAACTAAAATAAACTAAAAAAATAAAAATAAACCTAAATTAAAAAAAAAAAAAACCTAAAAAATAAACCTAAATAAAACCTAAACCTAAACCTATAAAATAAAATAAAATAAAAAACATAAAAATAAAAAATAAACCTAAACCTACAAAAAAAAAAAAATAAAAAATAAAATAAACTAAAAAATAAACTAAATCTAAACTAAACCTAAAATAAACCAAAATAAAATAAAACTAAAATAAATAAACCTAAATAAATAAATTAAATTAAAAAAATGTAATAAAATCAAAATAAAAATAAATAAACTAAATAAAAACCCTACCCACTAAAATAAAAATAATTAAACTAAAAATAAACCCTAAACCCTAAACCTAAAACCTAAACCTAAACCCAAACCTAAACCTAAAACCTAATAAAACCTAAATAAACTAAACCTAAACCTAAATTATAAACAAAAAAAAAAACTAAACCTAAACCCAACTAAAATAAATACACTAAATTTAAATTAAACCTAAATTTTAAACTCTAAACCTAAACCTAAACTAACTAAACCTAAACTCTAAACTAAAACTAAACCTAAACCTAAACCCTATACCCTAAATCCTAAACCTTAAACCCTAAACCATAAAATTAACCCTAAACCTTAAACCTTAAACACTAAAAACCTAAAAACCTAAACCTAAACTAAATAAAACCTAAAAAAATTAAAATAACCATAAATCTAGACCTAAAATTAAAATAAAATAAACTACTAAAAATTACCTAAAATAAATTAAATAAAAACCTAAACTAAACTATAAAATAAAATAAACATAAGAATAAAAAACCTAAATAAAATAAAAAACTAAACATAAAATAAAAATAAAATAAACTTAAAAGAAAATTAATATAAAATAAAATAAAATAAAATAAAAACCTAAACATAAAAAATAAACCTAAACCCCAAACTAAGAAAAAAACCTAAACCTAAAATAAAAATAAAATAAATCAAAACCTAAACTAAGATAAACTAAACTAAAATAAATAAAACCCAAACCTAAACCTAAAATAAGCTAAACCTAAATCCTAAACTAAATAAAATAAAATAAACTAAAAATAAACCTAAACCTAAACCTAAAAAATAAAATAAAAACCTAAACCTAAGCCTAAAATAAAAAATAAAAACAAAAACTAAAAAATAAAATAAAAATAAAATTGTACTAAAAAATAAAGTTAAACTTAAACATAAACTTGAAAAATAAACAAAAAAACCTAAACTAAGTAAATAAACCTAAAATAAATAAACTAAACTAAATAAAAATAAAAATTAAACATAAATAAAAGAAAAAAAATAAAATAAACTAGATAAACTAAATTAACAAAAAGAATACTTATTAAAGAAAAAAACCCTAAACCCTAAACTAAAACCTGAACCCTAAACCAAAAACCTAAACCCTAAACCAAAACCCTAAACTCTAAATCGTAAAAACCCTACACCCTAAGCCCTAAACCCTAAATGTTAAACCCTAAGCCCTAAACCCTAAAACCTAAACTAACCCAAAACCCTAAGCCCTAAACCCTAAACCTTAAATTCTAAACCCTAAAAAGGTAAAAACCTAAACCCAAAGTAATTAAACCTAAAAAAAATAATTAAAAAAATCTAAACCAAAATAAAATAAAAACATAAACTAAAACATAAACCAAAACCTAAAAAGAAAAATTAAAAAAATTAAAAACTAAACTAAGCTAAAATAAATAAAAAACTAAACTTAACTAAAAAAAATAAAAAACCTAAATAAAATAAAACAAAAACTAAATAAAAACCTAAACCTAAACAGTAAAGCAAAAAATAAATAAAAAATAAAACCTATACCTAAAATAAAAAATAGTAAATTTAAACCAAAACTAAAATAAACTAAACTAAAAAAAAAACCTAAACCTAAACTTAAAATAAACTAAACCTAAACTAAATAAAATAAAATAAACTAAAAATAAACTCGAACCTAACGTAAAAATAAAACCTAATATAAAAACCTTGAACTAAAACCTAAAAAATAAAAATAAAAACATATACCTAAACCTAAAAATAAAATATAAAACCAAAACATAAAAAATAAAATAGAAATTAAACTAAACTAAAAAATAATCCTAAACCTAAACCTAAACCTAAAAAATAAACTAAAATAAAAACCTAAACTAAAATAAATGAACTTAAAATAAATAAACTAAGGCAAATAAAAATAAAAATAAACCTAAATAAAAATAAAAAAATAAACTAAAATAAATAAAAATAAGCTAAAAAAGATAAACCATCTAATTTACTTCATTTTAAAAAAATAAAAATAAAAAATAAAATATTTAAAAAAACCCTAAACCTACAACATATAACCCTAAATCGTAAACCTTAAAACCCTAAACCCCAAAACCCAAAACCCTAAACCCTAAACACTAAAACCTAAACCCTAAACCCTAAACCATAAAAACTGTAAACCTTAAACCCTAAACCCTAAAACCTAATCCATAAATCCTAAACTATAAATCTAAACCCTAAACCCTAAACCCTAAACCCTAAATCCTAAACCTTAAACCCTAAACCCCAAACCCTGAACTAACCCTAAACCCTAGACCAAAAAAAGCCAAAAACCTAAACCTAAACTAAATAAATTATATAAATAAAATAAATAAAAAAACTTAAACCAAAATAAAATAAAGAAATAAAATCAAATAAAAACATAAACTGAAACCTAAACCTAAACCTAAAAGAAAAAAATGAAAAATAAAAACTAAACTAAAATAAAATAAATAAAAATTAAACTAAAAAAATATATAACCTAAATATAATAAAAACTAAACAAAAAATAAAAATAAAATAAACCTAGAATAAAGTAAAAAAATAAAATAAAACCTAAACCTAAAAAATAAACATAAAAATAAATAAAAAATAAAACTTAAGTCCTACACCAGAAAAAAAACTAAACCTAAAATAAAAATATAATAAACCTAAAAATAAAATAAATAAATAAATAAAAACCTAAACCTAAAAAATAAACCCAAAAATAAAACCTAAAAATAGCTCAAAAATAAAACCTAAACCCTAAACTTTAAAAAAAACCTAAACCTAAAAGAAAACTAAAATAAACCGAAACCTAAACTAAAATAAACTAAACAAAAATAAAAAAAATCCTAAACCTAAACCTAAAAAAAACTAACCCTTAACCAAAAACCTAAACTAAATAAAATAAGATAAAATAAACATAAACCTAAACTTAAACTGAAAAATAAATCCTAAAAATAAACTTAAAATAAAAACCTAATACTAAACCTAAAAAAATAAAATAAAAACCTAAACCTAAACCTAAAAATAAAAAATAAAACCTAAACTTAAAAAAATAAATTAAAATAAAACTAACCTAACAATAATCTTAAACCTAAACCTAAAATTAAAAAATGAACTAAAATAGAAAACCTAAACTAAAATAAAAAAAAATAAAATAAATAAATTAAACTAAATAAAAATAAAAAATAAAAATAAAATAATAAAATAAATTTAAATAAATAAAAATTAAATTAAATAAACCTAAAGTAATCACTTTACTTAATTAAAAAATTTTAAAAAATAAAAAACCATAAACCCTTAAACTAACCCAAAGCCCTAAACCCTAAACCCTAAACCAACAACCCTAAACCCTAAACCCTAAACCCTAAAACCCTAAATCTTAAACCCTAAACCCTAAACCCTAAAATCCTAAACCCTAAATCCAAAATCTTAAAAGCTAACCCTAAACCCTAAACCCTAAACACTATATCCTAAACCCTTAACCCTAAACTTAACCCTTAAAAACCTAAAACCTAAACCCTAAATAAATAAAACCTAAACTAAACCTAAACCATAAACCCTAAACCTAAATTATATGAACCCTAAACCTAAACAAACTAAACCCTAAACCCAAAACACTAAACTAAAAATAAACTTAAATAAAACTAAACTAAAAATAAACTAAACCCTAAACCTAAACCTAAACTAAATCATAAACTAAACCCTAAAAAATAAACTAAAATCTAAACCCTAGAATAAACCCAAAATAAACCTAAACCTAAACTAAACCCAAAACTAAACTAAAATAAACTTAAACCTAAACCTAAAGCAAGCCTAAACCTAAATACTAAAGAATAAAATACTAAACCATAAAATAAAGGAAATAAAACTGAAATGAGCTTAGATAAAACTCAATAAATAAACCCAATAGCTACATAAAGAATTAAAATCCACAAAAACACAAGCCATAAACTAGAGCCTAGAGCCCTAACCCTAATTGGCGCGAAATTAAACTAACCTCTAAATGAGCCACAAACTCAAAAAAACCTAAAACTAAATAATACCAAAAAATAAAATAAATAAATAAACCTAAACCTAAAATTAAATGAAAAATAAAATTAAAAACCTAAAACTAAACTAAGCATAAACCTAAACTTATATTTAAAATAAAATAAAATAAAATAAAATAATTGAACTAAAATAAAGAAATAAAATAAACTAAACTAAAGCAAATAAAATAAGCCTAAAAAATACAAAATCTAAATAAAATAAAAACTAAATCTAAAATAAAAATAAAATAAACCTAAATAAAATAAAATAAAAACTAAATAAGAACCTAAACCTAAAAAAATAAACCTAAAAAAACATAAAAATAAATAAAAAATAATACCGAAACCCTAAACCTAAAATAAACATAGTAAAATAAACCTAAACCTAAACTAAAATAAATAAAAAATAAAATATACTAAACCTAAACCCTAAACTAAATAAAATAAAATAAATTAAAGATAAACCTAAACCTAAACTAAAAAATAAAACCTAAAAATAAACCTAAAATAAAAACATAAAACCTAACTTAAAAAAATAAAATAAAAACCTTTACTTAAACCTAAAATTAAAAAAAAAAGCTAAACCTACAAAATAAAATAAAACTAAATCAAAACTAAAAAATAAACATAAACCTAAACCTAAACCAGAAAAAAATAAACTAAAATAAAAAACCTAAACTAAAACAAATAAACTTAAAATAAATAAAATAAAATAAAATAAAAACCTAAACCCAATACTAAACCTAAAAATAAAAAAAAACAAAAAACAAAAACAAAACTAAAATATAGTAAATAAAAACCAAAACTAAATTAAAAAATAAAATAAACCTAAAAATTAAAATCTTAAATAAAATAAAAGCTAAATGTAAAATAAAAATAAAATAAACCTAAAATAAAATAAAATAAAACTAAACCTAAAAAATAAACCTATTCATAAAACCTAAAAAATAAATAAATAGTGAAAATCTAAGGCTTAAACGAAAAAAAACCTTAACCTAAAATAAAAAAAATAAAATAAACCTAAACCTAAACTAAAATAAATAAAACATAAATGTAAACCTAAAATAAACTACACCTAAACCTAAACCTAAACAAAATAAAATGAAATAAAATAAAAATAAACCTAAACCTAAACTAAAAAATAAAACCTAAAAATAAACCAAAAATAAAAATCTAAAACCTAAACCTAAAAAAATAAAATAAAAATGTAAACTTAAAAATAGAAATAAAAAATAAAACCTAAACCTAAAAAATAAAATAAAAATAAAACTAAACAAAAAAATAAAAATAAACCTGAACCTGAACCTAGAAAATAAACTAAAATAAAAAACATAAACTAAAATGAATAAACTAAACTAAATAAAAATAAAAAATAAACCAAAATATAAATAAAAATATAATAGACCAAAACCAATTAAAAATAAACTAAATAAACTAAAGATACCTAAACATATTGGTTTATTTAATTTAAGAAATAAAGCTAAACCCTAAACCCTAAATCCTAAACCCTAAACCCTAAAAAACCATAAACCCTCAACCCTAAATATAATCAATTAAAAAAATAAACCATAAGCCTAAACACTAAACCCTAAAACTTACATTAAACCTTAAACCCAAAATCCTAAAGCCCAAACTATAAACCCTAAAACTAGCCCGAAACCCTAAACTCTAAACCTTAAACCCTAAACCTTGAAACCCTAAACCCTAAACCTAAACCCTAAAAGCCTAAACCCTAAACACTAAACCCTAAAACCTACAGCCATAAACCCTAAACCCTATACCCCAAACCCTTAACCCTAAACCATAAACCCTAAAAACATTAAAACCTTAACCTAAACTAAATAAAACCTAAATATATAATAAATAAATAAACCTTAACCTAAATTAAATAAAAATAATAATATAAAATAAAAACCTAAATTAAAACCTAAACCTAAACCCAAACCTAATCCTAAAAATAAAATAAAATAAAAAATAAAAACAAAACGAAAATAAAAATAAAATAAAAACTTAACTTAAACTACAAAATAAAATATACCTAAAAATAAAAAACATAGATAAAATAAAAACTAAACGTAAATTAAAAATTAAATAAACCTAATATAAAATAAAATAAAAACTTAATAAAAACCTAAACTAAAAAATAAACCTATAAATAAAACCTAAAAATAAAGAAAAAATAAAACCAAAACCCTAAACTAAATAAAATCCTAATCCTAAAATAAAAAAATAAAATAAACATTAAACTAAAATAAATTAATTAAAGCCTAAACCAAAACCTAAAATAAACTAAACCTAAACCCTAAACTAAATAAAATAAAATAAACTAAAAATAAACATAAACCTAAACTAAAAATTAAAACCTAAAAATAAAGCTAAAATAAAAACCTAAAACCTAAACCTAAAAAATAAAATAAAAACCTAAACCTAAACCTAGAAATAAAAAATAAAACCTAAACCTAAAAAATAACTTAAAAATAAAACTAAACTAAAAAATAAACATAAACCTAAACTTAAATCTAAAAAATAAACCAAAAAAAGAAACCTAAACTAAAATAAATAAACCTAAAATAAATAAACTAAACAAAATAAAAATAACAAATAAGTCTAAATAAAAATAAATATTAAAATGAACTAAAATAAATTAAAAATAAACTAAATAGACCTAAATCAACTAGTTTACTTAATCTAAAAAGAACCCTAAGCCTTAAACCTTAAACCTTAAACCTTAAATCCTAAACCCTAAACCCAAAACACTAAACCCTAAAACTAACCCTAAACCCTAAACCCTAAACCCTAAACACTAAAAAACCCTAAACCCTAAATAAAAAAATACAAATAAATAAATAAAACCCTAAGTCTAAACCCTAAACCTTAAAACTAACCCAAAACCTAAAACACTAAAAACCAAAAAACCTAAACCTAAACTAAATAAAACTTAAAAAAAGAAATTAAAAAATAAAAATAAATAAAATAAAAGCCTAAACTAAATCTTCAACCTAAATCTAAAAATAAAATGAATTAAAAAAATAAAGTTAAACTAAAATAAAATAAATAAAAATCTAAACTAAACTAAAAAAATAAATTTATCTTAAGAATAAAAAACCTAAATAAATAAAAACTAGATGTAAAATAAAAATAAAAAAACCTAAAATAAAATAAAATAAAAACTAATTAAAAACTTAAACATAAAAATAAACCTAAAAATAAATAAAAAAATAAAACATATACTAAAAAAACTAAACATAAAATAAAAATAAAATTAATAGAATAATATAAACCTAAACCTAATCCTAAAATAAACTAAACATAAACATAAACATAAAGTAAATAAAATAAAATAAACTAAAAATAAACCTAAACATAAACTAAAAAATAAACCTAAAATAAAAACCTAAAACTTAAACCGAAAAAAATTAAATAAAAGCCTAAACCTATACTTAAAAATAGAAAATAAAACCTAAACCTAAAAAATAAAATAAAAATAAAACTCAACTAAAAGCAAAACCAAAACCTAAACCTAAACCTAAAAAATAAACTAAAATAGAATACCTAAACTAAAATAAATAAGCTAAATAAAAAAAACTTAAATAATAATAAAATAATAAACTAAGTAAACATAAACCTACCAGTTTACTTATTTTTCAAAAAAAAAAAAAACCCTAATCCTTATATCCTAAACCCTAAACCCTAAAACTAACCCAAAACCCTAAGCCCTAAACCTACAACACTAAACCTACAATCCTTAACCATAAATTGTAAACCCTAAAGCCTAAAAATTCCTAAACCCTAAATACTAAAAATTCTTAAACCCTAAACCATAAACCCTAAACCCTAAACCCTAAACCCTAAATCCTAAACCCTAAACCCTAATCCCTAAAACTAACCCTAAACCCTAAATTGTAAACCTACAACCCTAAACCCTAAACCCTAAACACTAAAAAACCCTAAACCCTAAATAAAAACAAAAAATAAACAAATAAATAAAACCCTAAGACTAAACCCTAAACCCTAAAACTAACCCAAAACTCTAAACCCTAAACACTTAAAACCAAAAAACTTAAACCTAAACTAAATAAAACTTAAAAAAATTAACAAATCAAAAATAAATAAAATATAAACCTAAACCTAAATCTAAAGATAAAATGAATTAAAAAAATTAAAGTTAAACTAAAATTAAATAAATAAAAACCTAAACTAAACTAAGAAAAATAAAGTTAACCTAAGAATAAAAAACCTAAATGAAGTAAAACTAGATGTAAAATGAAAATAAAAAAAAATACCTAAAATAAAATAAAATAAAAACCAAATAAAAACTTAAACATAAAGAATAAACCTAAAAATAAATAAAAAATAAAACCTAAACCCTAAACTAAAAAAACTAAACATAAAATAAAAATCAAATAATCAGAATAATATAAACCAAAACCAAAACAAAAATAAACTAAACTAAGATAAAAAATACCTAAACCTAATCCTAAAATAAATTAAACCTAAACCTAAACCTAAAGTAAATAAAATAAAATAAACTAAAAATAAACCTAAACCTAAACTAAAAAACAAACCAAAAATAAAACCTATAACCTAAACCTAAAAAAATTAAATAAAAGTCTAAACCTAAACCTAAAAATAATAAATAAAACCTAAACCTAAAAAATAAAATAAAAATAAAACTCAACTAAAAACAAAACCTAAACCTAAAAAATAGACTAAAATAAAAAACCTAAACTAAAATAAATAAGCCTAAAATAAATAAACTAAACTAAATAAAAAAACCTAAATAATAATAAAAATTAAAATAAACTAAAATAAATGATAAATAAACAAAATAAACCTAGACTGACTAGTTTATTTAATTTTCAAAAAAAAAAACCTAATTTCTATATCCTAAACCCTAAAAGTAACCCTAAACCCTAAACCCTAAACCTACAACAGTAAACCTACAATCTTAAACTATAAACTGTAAACCCTAATGCCTATAAATTCCTAAATCCTAAAGCCTAAAAATTCCTAAACCTAAAACCTTAAACCCTAAACCCTATACCCTAAAAATATAAACCATAATAAACCCTAAACCCTAAACCCTGGTTGAGCTAATTTTTATGAAAGGTGATCTTAAAGAAGTGAAGAAGTAAAGTTGGTGCCGCCTGGTCCCTTATTGCACCTATTGATATTATGGTTGCTCCAAGGAACATTGGTCTGGATCCTTTACACACTTCTTTTTTCTAGGTTCTCAACATCCCAACAAAGATCAACAAGAGTACTATTGAAATTATCACCCCAATTGTGCTGATTAAAAAAGGTGATAAGGTGGGATCCTCAATGGCTACTCTCCTTGTTAAGCTGGGCATTAGGCCATTCTCTTATGGCCTTATCGTTTAGTCTATGCTTGATGATGGTTCAGTGTTCAGTCCTATGGTGCTTGACCTTAGTGAAGATGATCTCATCGAGAAGTTTTTGATAGTCTTTTCAATGTTTACTTCTCTCTCACTAGCCCTCTCTTATCCCACCCTTCCTACTGTGCCCCACATGTTCATTAACGCTTACTAGAATGTCCTCACCATCATGATTGCCATTGATTACAACGTAGAAGTTTAAAGAGGAAGATCTTAGTAATTTATCTCTTGCACTGATGTCGCCGCTACTACTACTCCAGCTGCTATTATGGAACAGAAGAAGAGCCTATTGAGGAATCTGATGATGATATGGGTTTTATCTTGTTCGACTAAGCTTTGTTGGACTTTTATAAAATCAAATTTTATTGACTCTGGTAATTAAATCATTTTGTGAAATGCTATTTTTGTGAATTTTTGAATTGCATTTTATTTTATCCTATTTTATTAGTTGATAGAAGATAATGTCTTGTTTGATTTGGTAATTTCTTATTTGATATGAAATCATTTGAGTTTTTTATAAAAACTCTAAAACCTTAAACCCTAAACAAACCTAAACTAAACCTAAACTAAATAAATTAAAATAAAAATGTAAAACTTAATAAAAAAACCTAAACCTAAACTCTAAAATGGGCAAAACCTTGATGGCAAGAACATCACCATCAACAATTGGAGGTGAGGTAAAGGAGAAATTATCACTGGTGGTGGGGATCTGGTGGATGGATATGGAAGTAAGGTTGGATGTGGGAAAGTTAAAAAATAAGAGAGATTGAGGAACGATCCCGCCACTAAAGTGGGGTGGTTAAAGAGATAAATAAACCTATCCACCTAAACTAAAATGGAACTATTCTCTATTAAAAAAGTTTCTAGATTTTTGATCCTATTTTAAACCTAAAAAACCTAAAATAAAAATTTTAACTAAACCTAAACCTAACCTAATTAATTAAACTAATTTAATAAACCTAAATCTTAAACCCTAAAACCCTAAACACTAAACCCTAAACCTACAACCCTAAACCCTAAAAAATCTTAAATCCTAAACCCTAAACCTTAAACCTTAAACTAACCTAAAACCATAAATCCTAAACCCTAAACCCTAAAATATACAGCCCTAAATCCTAAACCCTAAACTCCAAACCGTAAACACTTAACCCTAAACCATAAAAGGCTAACCAATTAAACCTAAACTATAAAAAATCTAAAAATAAAATAACTAATAAGTCCTAAACCTAAATAAAATAAAATAAAAACCAAAACTAAAACCTAAACCTAAACCTGCACCTAAACCAAAATGTAAAAATAAGATAAAAAAAAAGAAAAACTAAAATAAAATAAAATAAATAAAAACCTAAACTAAACTTAAAAAATAAAATAAACCTAAAAGTAAAAAAATCTAAATAAAATAAAAACTAAGCATAAAATAAAAATAAAATGAATATAAAATAAGATAAAAATCTAAACCTAAATAATAAACCTAAAAAAAATAAATAAAACTTAAAACCTAAACTAAAAAAAAACCTAAACCTCAAATAAACAAAATAAAATAAACCTAAACCTAAACTAATATAAACTAAAGTAAAATAAATAAAACATAAGCTAAACCTAAAATAATCTTATCCTAAACCCTAAATTAAATAAAATAAAATAAACTAAAAATAAAGCTAAACCTAAACTAAAAAAAAACTTAAAAAAACTTGAAATAAAAACCTAAAACCTAAACCTAAAAAAATAAGATAAAAACCTAAACCTAAACTAAAAAATAAAACTTAAACCTAAAAAATAAAATAAAAGTAAAACTCAACTAAAAAATAAAACTAAACCTAAAAAAACAAAAATAAAAAACCAAAGCTAAAATTAGTAAACCGAAGACAAATAAAAATAATAAACCTAAATAAAAATAAAATAAAACAAACTCAACTAAATAAAAATAAACAAAATAGACTTAAATATATCAATTTAGTTAATTTAAAATAAAAAAACCTTAACCCTAAACCCAAAATCATAAGCCCTAAACCTACAACCCTAAACCCTAAATCCTAAACCTTAAACCCTAAATCCTAAAAACTTGAACCCTAAACTCTAAACCCTAAACGCTAAAACTAACCCTAAACCCTAAACCTACAATCGTAAACCCTAAACCCCAACCCTATCCCTAAATCCTAACCCCTAAACCATAAACCCTAAAACCCTAAACCCTGAACCCTAAACTAACCCTAAACCCTAAAAACCATAAACCATAAAGCCTAAACCCTAAACCCGAAACTAACCCTAAACCATAAGCTAGCCCTAAACCTTAAACTAACCCTAAATCCTAAGCTAAACCTAAACACTAGATCCTAAACCCTAAACCCTAAAAACCCTAAAGCCTAAACACTAAACCATAAACCCTAATCCCTAAACCCCAAAAACCAAAAAACCTAAACTTAAACTAAATAAAACCAATAAATAAATAAAACTTAACCTAAATAAAAAATAAAATAAATTAAAAACCCAAAATAAAACCTAAACCTATACCTAAAAATAAAATAAAATAAAAAAAATAAAAACTAATCTAAAATAAAAGAAATAAAAACATAAATTTTTCTAAAAAATAAAATAAACTTAAAAATTAAAAACCTAAATTAAATAAAATTAAATGTAAAATAAAAATAAAATAAGCCTAAAATAAAATAAAATAAAATAAAAACTAAATAAAAACTTAAACCTAAAAAATAAACCAAAAAATAAATAAAAAATAAAACCTAAACCATAAACTAAAAAACTGAATAACCTAATCCTAAAATAAATAAAATTAATTAAACCTAAACCTAAACTAAAATAAACTAAACCTAAAATAAACTAAACCTAAACCCTAAACTAAATAAAATAAAATAAACTCAAAATAAAACTAAGCCTAAATTAAAAAACAAAAGCTAAAATAAAAACCTAAAAATTAAACAAAAAATAAATAAAAACCTAAACTTAAACCTAATAAAACAAAATAAAACTAAAAAATAAACATAACCATAAACCTAAACCTAAAAAATAGACTAAAATAAAATACCTAAACTAAAATAAATAAATTTAAAATAAATAAACCAAGCTAAATAAATAAAATAAAATAGACTAAAATAAATAATAAATCAACTAAATAAACTAAATAAACCAAAACATATTAGTTTACTTAATTTTTTTTTATAAAAAAGCCCCTAAACCCTAAACCCTAAATCCTAAACCCTAAAATTAACCCTAAAGCCTAAAACTAACCCTAAACCAAAAACCGTAAACCTACAACCCTAAACCCTAAACCCTGAAAAAGCGTAAACACTAAACCTTAAACCCTAAACCCTGAACTAACCCTAATCCATAAACCCTAAATCCTAAACCCTAAACCTAACCCTAAAACCTTAAACTAATCGTAGACCATAAACCCTAAACTCTAAAAACCCTAAACCTTAAAGCCTAAACCCTAAACCCTAAAAACCTTAAGCTAACCATAAACCCTAAACTCTAAAAACCCTAAACTTTAAAGCCTAAACCCTAAACCCTAAAAACCTTAAGATAACCCTAAACCCTAAACCCTGAACATTAAAACTTAAAAACCCTAAACCCTAAAGCCTAAACACTAAACTCTAAACCCTAAACCCTGAGCCTAACCCTAAATCCTAAAACCCTAAACCCTAAAATGCTCAACCCTAAACCCTAAACACCTAAACCCTAAAAACCTAAACTTAAACTAAATAAAAGCTTAAAATAAAATAATTAAAAAACTTAAACCTAAATAAAATAAAAATTAAAATAAAATAAAAACCTAAACTTAAAAATAAACCTAAACTTAAAAATAAAAAAATAAAAAATAAAAAAATAATAAAAAATAAAAATAAACTAAAATAAAATTAAAAAAAACAAAACTAAAGTAGAAAATAAAATAACCTTAAGAATAAATAATCTTAATAAAATAAAAACTTAACGTAAAATAAAAATAAATTAAACTTAGAATAAAATAAAATGAAAACTAAATAAAAACCTAAACCTAAAAAATAAACCTAAAAATAAATAAAAAATCCCTAAAATAAAAAAAACCTAAACCTAAAATAAAAATAAAATAAACTTAAACCTAAACTAAAATAAACTAAACTAAAATAAATAAAACCTAAACTTAAAATAAACTAAACCTAAACCTAAACCTAAACTAAATAAAATAATATAAACTAAAAATAAATCCAAATCAAAACTAAAAAATAAAACCTAAAAATAAACCTAAAATAAAAACTTAAAAGCTAAACCTAAAATATAAATAAAAATTGAAACCTAAACTTAAAAATAAAAAATAATACCTAAATAGAATAAATAAAATAATAGTAAAACTCAACTCAAAAATATTTCTAAACCTAAACCTAAAAATAAACTAAAATAAAAAACCTATACTAAAATAAATAAACCTAAAATAAATAAACTAAACTAAATAAAAATAAAGAAAATAAAAATAAATAAATAAATAAAAAAAGCCTAAAACCTTCCTAAACCCTAACCCCTAAACCCTAAACCTTACACCCTAAAACTAACCATAAACCCTAAACCTACAACCTACAACCCTAAACCCTAAAATACCTAAACCCTAATACTCTAAACCCTAAACCCTACACCCTAAACCCTAAACCCTAAACCCTAAACCCTAAACCCTAAACCTAAACCCTAACCTTAAACCGTAAACCATAAACCAAAACCTAAAGTAAGTAAATAAATTTTAAAAAGAACACCTAAACTCTAAAACCTAAATAACATAATCCTAAACCCTAAGAATGGGCAAAACCTTGATGGTAGAAACATCCATCAACCCAGTCTAGATCTGGAAAAGGCAGAACGGATGATTATCACAATGGTGGTTGTGGATCTAGAGGTGCTAGTGGATATCCGTGGTGGGAAGGTGGTTATGGAGGAAAGGAGAAGGTTATAGATGGTGGTGCATGGAGAGATCGGGGATAAGATGGTGGATCCCGCTACTCAAAAGGTCGGGGTGGTTCTGATGGGAACTAGAGAAACTGAAGGATGATCAATCTGATATGTTGTTTATGGAGCTATGTCTTTAAAAATAAAAATAAACTAAAACAAAATAAAGAAAAACCTAAATTAAACTAAAAAAATAAAATAAACCTTAGAATAAAAACCCTTAATAAAATAAAAACTAAACATAAAATAAAAATAAAATAAAATAAAAACCTATACATAAAAAATAAACCTCAAAATAAATAAAGAGTTAGACCTAAAAACTAAACTAAAAAATAAACCTAAACCTAAACAAAAATAAACTAAACTAAAATAAATAAAACCAAAACCAAAAAAATAAAATAAAAATATAACTCAACTAAAAAATAAACCTAAACCTAAAAAATATACTAAAATAAAAACCCTAAACTAAAATAAAAAACCTAAACTAAGCTAAATAAAAATAAAAAATAAACCTAAATAAAAAAATAAACTAAAATAAATAAAAAATATACTAAATATACCTAAACCTACTGGTTTACTTAATTAAAAAAAAAAAACCCTAAACTCTAACCCCTAAACCCTAAATCTTAATACTAACCCTAAACTTATAACCCTAAACCCAAAACCCAAAACCCTTAATAACCCTAAACCCTAAACCCCAAACTCTAATCATAGACCCTAAATTCTAACAACATAAACCCTAAAACCATAAATCATAAACACTAAAACCTACACCCTAACCCGTAAACCCTAAACCCTAACCCTAAACCTTAAACCCTAAACCTAAACCTAAACCCTAAAACCTAATAAACCTAAATCGTAAGAATGCGTAGAACCTTGATGATAAGAATATCACTGTCAACCAGGCTCAGTATAGATCTGGTGATGGAGGTGAAGGTAACGGTGATGGTTATCACATTGGTGGTGGGGGATTTAGAGATGCTGGCGAATATAGAGGTGGTGGTTAAGGACGTAGGAGGAGGGACAAAGGTTACAATCGTGGTGGCAGTTGATGGAGAGACCGGGGATACGATGGTGGATCACGCTACCCGAGAGGCTAGGGTGGTTCTGATGGGAACTGCAGAAACTGAAGAACGACTGACCCTAAACCCTAGAACCCTAAGCTCTAAACCCTAAACCCTAAACCTTAAACCTTAAACCCTAAGAAGCTAAAAACCTAAACATAAACTAAATAAAACCTAAAAAAAACTAAACCAAAATAAAATAATAAAATAAAAACCTAAATAAAAATCTAAACCTAAATCTAAACCTAAAAAGAAATAAAATAAAAAATAAAAATAAGATTAAAATAAAATAAATAAAAACCTAAACTAAACAAAAAAAACCAAAATAAAATAAAAAGCAAACCTAAAATAAAAATAAAATAAACCTAAAATAAAATAAAATAAAAACTAAATAAAAATATAAACCTTAAAAAATAAACCCATAAAAAAAACTAAACCAAAAACTAAAAAAAACCTAAACCTAAAATAAAAATAAAATAAACATAAACTTAAACTAAAATAAACTAAACCAACATAAATAAAACCTAAACCTAAACTTACTCTCTAAATAAATTAAAATAAACTATAAATAAACCTAAACCTAATCTTAAAAATGAAACCTAAAAATAAACCTAAAATAAAAACCTAAAACCTAAACCTAAAATAATAAAATAAAAACCTAAACCTATACAATAAAATAAAACTAAAACTAAACTAAAAAATAAACCAAAACATAAACATAAAAATAAAAAAAAACTAAAATAAAAAACTTAACCTAAAATAAATAAAACTAAAATAACTAAACTAAACTAAAAAAAATACACCTAAATAAAAATAAAAAATAAAAAAAACTAAATAAACCTAAATCCACCAGTTTACTTAATTTAAAAAAATAAAAAAATAAAAGAATAAAAAATAATAAAAATAAAAACCCTAAACCCTAAACTCTAAACTCTAAAACTAATCCTAAACCCTAAACCCTGAACCCTAAACACTAAACCCTAAACCTTAAAACCATAAACCCTAAACCCTAAACCTTAAAACACTAAACCCTAAACCATAAAACTCTAAACCCTAATACCTACAACCCTAAACCCTATACCCTAAACCTCAAACACTAAACACTAAACCCTAAACCCTAAAAACTAAAAAACATAAAAACCTAAACCTAAACTAAATAAAACCTAAAATTAAAATAAATAAAGAAACTTAAATCTAAATAAAATAAAAAAATAAAATAAAAAAATCTAAACTAAAACCTAAACCTAAACCTAAACCTAAAGGTAAATATAAAATAAAATAAAGACTAAAAATTAAACTAAAATAAATTAAATAAAAACCTAAACTAAACTAAAAAATATATAGATCTAAAAATAAAAAACATAAAATAAAAACTAAATATAAAATAAAAATAAAATAAACCGAAAATTAAATAAAATAAAACTAAATAAAAACCTAAACCTAAAAAAATAAACCTTAAAATAAATAAAAAATAAAACCTAAACCCTAAACTCTTAAAAAAACTTAAATTAAAATAAACTAAACTAAAATAAATAAAACCTAAACCAAAACCTAAAATAAACTAAACCTAAACTAAAAACAAAATAAAATAAACTAAAAAATAAACATAAACCTAAAAAAATAAAACCTAAAACCTAAACCTAAAATAAAAATAAAACCAAAAATATAAAATATATATATATATAAACTAAACCAAAAAAATGAACATAAACCTAAACCTAAACATAAAAAATAAACTAAAATGAAAAAACTAAACTAAAATAAATAAACTAAACTAAATAAAAATTAAAATATAGCTAAATAAAAATAAAAAAAATAAAATCAACTAAAAAAATAAAAAATAAAGTAAATAAAATAAATAAACCTAAACCTATCGGTTTACTTAATTTAAAAAAAAAACCATAAACCCTAAACCTTAAACCATAAGCCTACAACACTAAACCCTAAACCCTAAACTAACCCTAAACCCTAATTCCTAAACCTTAAACCCTAAACCCTAAACCCTAACCCTCACCCTAAACCCTAAACCCTAAACTCTAAACCCTAAACCTTAAAACCCTAAACCCTAAACCTAAACTAACCTTAAACCCTAAACCCTAAAAACCCTAAACCCTGAAGCTTAAATCCTAATCCCTAAACCCTAAACCTAAAGTTTAAACCTAAACTAACTAAAAAACCTAAATCCTAAACTTAAACCCTAAACTAAACTTAAAACTTAAAACAAAACTAACTAAACCTTAAACCTAAACCTTAAACTAAAACCTAAAACCTAAATCTTAAACCCAAAACTATAAACTAATACCCTAAACCTAAACCTTAAACCTCAAACTATAAACCCCAAAGCTAAACACTAAATCCTAAACAAAACTAAACCCTAAACCTAAACCCCTAAACCCTAAAACCTATACAAAATCAGAACCCTAAACCCTAAGCCCTACACCCTAAAAATCTAAAAACCTAAACCTAAACCTAAATTAAATAAAACCTAAAAATAAAATAAATAAATAAACCTAATCCTAAATAATTTTTTAAAAAGAAAATAAAATAAAAATCTAAACTAAAATCTAAACCAAAACCTAAAAATAAAATAAAATAAAAAATAAGAATAAAAATAAACTAAAATAAAATAAATAGAAATATAAACTAAACTAAAAAAACCTAAATAAAATAGAAATTAAAAATAAAATAAAATAAAAACTAAATAAAAACCTAAACCTAAAAAATAAACTTAAAAATAAATTAAAAGAATAACCTAAACCCTAAACTAAGAAAAGCCTAAACCTTAAATAAAAATAAAATAAGCTAAACCTAAAATAAACTAAACCTAAACCTAAACCTAAACTAAATAAACTAAAATAAACTAAAAATAAATTTAAACCTAAACTAATAAATAAAACCAAAAAATAAACCTAAAATAAATTCCTAAAGCCTAAACCTAAAAAATAAAAAATAAAAACCTAAACCTAAATCTAAAAATAAAAAAATAAAACCTTAACCCAAAAAATAAAATAGAAATAAACCTAAACGTAAGAGATAAACAAAAAAAAAAAACTTAAAGTATACTAAATAAACCTAAAATAAATAAACTAAATAAACCTAAACCTACTGGTTTACTTAACTTTATAAAAAAACACAAACCATAAATCCTAAACCCTAAACCCTAAAACTAACCCTAAGCCCTAAACCATAAGCCTACAACCCTAAACCTACAACTCTAAATCCTAAACCCTAAACCATAAAACACTAAACTCTAAATTCTAAACCCTAAACCCTAAACACTAAATCCTAAACCCTAAACCCTAACCCCTAAAACATGAAACACCCTAAACCCTAAACCATAAACCATAAACCCTATAACCTATAACCCTAAACCCTAAACCCTAAACCCTCATAATGGGTAGAACCTTGATGGCAAGAACATCATCATCACCACTCTCCCTAGAGCAAAGGTGAAGGTGGAAATTTTGAAGGTTGGGGATGAGGTGCCGGGATATGAGGTGGTTGGAGTAGTGGTGATTATCGAGGTAGGAGGAATGATGAAACTTATAACCATGGTGCTAGCAGAGGGAGAGGTTGGGGATATGATGGCAGATCCCACTACTCGAGAAGTGGACATAGTTCTGATGGGAACTGGAGAAACTAAAGAACGACCAAACTGATCTACTACTTATGGAAAGACAGTTCTACTTATCTAGAATTTTTGATTTTCTCTATGGGTGCTCATTTTTGATCGATGTCATCACCTGTGTCTTAAAAAATATGGGGTACTACTTCATTGATGAAATCAAAAAGAAGAAATGTTGACTTTATTTTCTTCTTAAAAAAACCTTAAACCCTAAACTAAAACTTAAACCCTAAACCTTAAACCTAAACCCTAAATCATAAACCCTAAACCCTAGACCCTAAAACCTAAACCTTAAACCCTAAAAACCCTAAAACCTAAATAGTAAACCTAAACCCTAAACCCTAAACCCTAAACCCTAAAAACTAAAACCCTAAAGCCTAAAGCCTAAAGCCTAAACCCTAAAACTCTAAAACCTAAACACTAAAACCTACAACCCTAAACCCTAAACCCTAAAAACCTAAAAACCTAAATTTAAACTAAATAAAACCTAAAAATAACATAAATAAAAAAACCTAAACCTAAAGAAAATAAAATAAAATAAAAACTTAAACCTAAAATTAAACTTAAAAATAAAAATAAAATCTAAACTAAAATAAAATAAATAAAAACCTAAACATTGCTAAAAAAACTAATATAAACCTAAAATTAAAAAACTAAATGAAATAAAAGCTAAACATAAAATAAAAACTAAATAAAAAGTTAAACATAAAAAATAAATCTAAAAATAAATAGAAAATAAAAGCTAAACCCTAAACAAAAAAACCTAAACCTAAAATAAAAATAAAATAATCAAAATAAAATAAACCTAAACTAAAAATAAATTATACTAAAATAAATAAAACTTAAACCTAAACATAAAATAAACTAAACCTAAACCTAAACCTAGTAAATAAATAAAATAAATTAAAATAAATTAAACCTAAACCTAAACCTAAACTAAAAAATAAAACATAAAACAAAGCTAAAATAAAACCTAAAACCTAAACCAAAAATTAAAATAAAAAATAAAAACTTAAACCTAAAATATCAAATAAACCTAAACCTCAAAAAAAATAAAATAAAAATCAAATTATACTAAAATAAATAAACCTAAAATAAATAAACTAAACTAAATAAAAATTAAAATAAACCTAAATAAGAAATAAAATAAACAAAAATAAACAAAAAATTAACTAAATAAACCTAAACCTATTAGATTACTTAAATTTTAAAAAAACATAAATAAAAAAACCCTAAACCCTAAACCACAAACCCTAAACCCCAAAAACCTAAACCCTAAATCCTAAACCCTAAACTCTAAACCCAACAACCCTAATCCCTAAACCCTAAACCAAATCTAAACCTAAACCTAAACCTAAACCTTAAACCTAGTCCCTAAATAACTAAACTAAAGTTTAATCTAAACCCTAAACCCAAACCCTAAACCCTAAACCCTAAACCCTAATCCCTAAAGTCCTAAATCCTAAACCCTAAACCATAAACTAACCCTAAACTCTAAACTAACCCTAAACCCTAAACCCTAAACCTAAACACTAAACCTTAAACCCTAAACCCTAAACCCTAAACCCTAAAATCATAAACCCTAAAACACAAAACCCTAAACCCTAAACTAAACCCTAAACCCTAAGACCTAATCCCTAAACCTTAACCCTACACCTTAAAATCTAAACCCTAAACATAAAACTAAAGGAACTAAATAAATTAAAAAGTAAATTGAAACCCTAAAAGCTAATAAACCTAAACCCTAAGAATGGGGTAACCTTGATCAGGAACCTCCCCAACCAGCTCGCTAGATCTCAGGAGGGAGGAAGGTAGGCAATGTTTATCATAATGGTGGTGGGAGATCTGAGGTGCTGGTAGATATGGAGGTAGCAGTTATGGAGGCGGGAGGAGTGATGGAGGTTACATCCGTGGTGGTGGCGGAAGGAGAGATCAGGGATTTGATGATAGATCTCGCTACTCGAGAAGAAAGGGAGTTTCTGATGGGAACTGGAGAAATTGAAGAATGGTTGATCTGATCTACTGTTTATGGAACTGTGTCTTTATAGTAGAGACTGTTCTATTTATCTTGGATTTTTGATTTGCTCTATGCGTGCTCATTTTTTATCTATCTCATCTCTTGTGTCTTACAAAACTTGGTTCTCTATTAATAAAAACCATAAACCTGAAACCCTAAATCCTAAATAAAAACATAAACCCTAAACCTAAAAATTAAACCCTAAACCCTAAACCCTAACACGAAATGTTAAAAACCCTAAACCCTAAACAAAAAAAACCCTAAACCTTAAACACTAAACCCTAAATCCTAAACCCTAAATCCTAAAACCTACAACCCTAAACCATAAACCCTAAACCTTAAACCCGAAACCTAAAACCCAAAATACTAAACCTAAACCAAATAAAACCTAAAATTAAATAAATAAAAAACCTAAACCTAAATGAAATAATAAAATAAAATAAATAAAAACCTAAACTAAAACCTAAATATTAACCTAAACCTAAAAATAAAATAAAATAATGATAAAAACTAAACTAAAATATAATAAATAAAACTAAACTAAACTAAAAAAAAATAAACCTAAAAATAAAAAGCCTAAATAAAAAAAATTGAACCTATAATAAAAATAAAATAAACCTCAAAAAATAAAATAAAAACCTAAACCTAAATCTAAAAATAAAATATAAAATATAAAAAATAAAAATAAAAATAAAACTAAAATAAAAAATAAATCTAAACCTAAACCTAAATTTAAAAAATAAACTAAAATATATAATTTAAACAAAAATAAATAAACTTAAAATAAATAAACTGAACTAAATAAAAATAAAAATAAACCTAAATAAAAATAAAATAAAATAAACTAAAATAAATAAAAAGCTAAATTAAATAAACTTAAACATATCATTTACTTTTTTTTTTAAAACCCTAAACCCTAAACCCTAAAATCAGAACTAAATTAAACCCTAAACCCTAAACCCTAAACCTAAACTTAAACCCTAAACCCTAAGCTCCTAAACCCTAAACTCTAAACTCTAAAACCCTACTCTAAAATTAACCTGACTAAACCAAACCCTAAACCTAAAACTATAAAATATAAATCATAAATCAAAATAAAACCTAAACCCTAAACTAACCTAATCCTTAAACCTAAACCCTAAAACCCTAAACCTAAAGCTAAACACTAAACTAAACCTAAACCTTAACCTTAAACCCTAAACCCTAACCCTAAATCCTAAACCATAATCCCCAATCATTTCACTTTGATTTCTCAATATGTGAATTCATTAACCATTAATTCTTTTTGGTTATGGGTGCTTTAGTTGGTTGACCATTGTAAATTGATCAGGCAATGAATATGAAATCTCATCCTTTAGTGGCTTGAATTCTTATTGAATTGAACATTACCAAGAAACACCCAAAAGAAATCTAGTTGGGATCTGAGAATTATGGTTACATGCTAAGAATTGAATTTAAAAATTTCCCTATCTTTTGCTCTCATTACAAAATCCATGGTATAATTATAATTGTTTCATTTTTTCATCCTCAAAAAAAGAAAATCCCTATTAAGGAAACTTCTATTCGTAACCCTAGGCCGACCATTATTAAATATCAAAAAGCTACTTAAAATTTTTTTTTTTTTTGAATGTTCCTAGTAAGGTTGTTTTACCTATTACCTCTTATGTGCAATTGAAGGCTTCTAATGTGGACAATAATAGTTTTCTAAACTTTTGGATGATTCTATTCCTCGATTCGATCTCCATCTTTGATGGCTTTGATTGATAAAAATGAAGCTTTAATTCAAAATATTAATGTGGATATTAATGTTATGCATCATTCAAATTCTATGGAGAATATGGTTTGGTTCCTCATGATAATCAAGTTGCAAAACCAAATTCTAATTTCAAGTTCGTGGATGATTTAAATTCTCAAAAAGATTTGGTTTTGTCTAATAATTTGGGTATTGAAGAGGAAGGGTTGAGTGTTCACACTTTCCTTTTAAATAAATCTATTTCTGCTCCCTTGCTATACCCAATGCTCATTTTCCTTTAAGAATTTCTAATATCTTGGAAGAAGGAGAACTCACTTCTATATAGGAGACTTCGCCAAAATCTATCACTAATTTTGCTAAATCCTTCTCAGATGATGATTTTTTGGAAAAAGAAAATGGTTTCCAAACTTATCATGCTAATAAGAGAAAGAATATTAAAAATTTCCCTCCCAAATTTTCAAAAAATACTAGATTTGTTGTGACATACCTCTCCTCTCTTAATTAACCTTTTCTTAACCCCATTTTATTTCCTTGTGTTTAATTTTCTTGTTTGGAATGTTAGAGGGATTGGTACTCTCTCTATTCATAACTATATTAGAAATCTTTGTAGATTTTATATATCTCTTTACTTATTATTCTGGAGCCTCTTATTCATGCTAATAAAATTAACCATGTTGCTAGAATGATCAATCAATTTTTTCTAATGTTAGAATAAGATTTGATGTTTTGGAATAATTTTGTTGATATTTCTATTCTTGATGATTTTCAATAGGTAATCCCAAATCTCTTAAGGTGATTATTGTGTTTTCTTTTGTTTATGCATCTTGTAATAAATCTGAGAAATCTTCTTTGGGATAATTTGAGGAATTTTGCTACATCTGTCAATAAACTCTGGTTTGTTAGAGGGGATTTCAACATCATTTTATTCTCTTCTGAATAAAGTGTTGTTTGCTCTCCTAATATTCATTCCATGGAAGAATTTTGTAATATGATCCTTGATTGTAATTTGATTGATATTGGTTTTAGGGCTTCTAATTATACTTGGTAAAACTCTAGACTTTGGCAAAAGGTTAGATCAAATTCTTTTAATACTCATTGGATTACTCAATGGCCTATTATTTATATATATAGATCATTTAAGCAGAACCTTGTTTGATCATGCTCCTCTTTGGTTTCTATTAAAGAAAATTATAATATATTAAAGAATTTCTCTCCTTTCAGATTTTAGAACATGTGGATTCAGCATATTAATGTTGACATCACTTGGAGTGAGTTCTCAACCCTCTTCTTAAGCCCTGGATCTTCTAGACACTAAGACTTCCTTAGCCATAAGACACTTCTAGTGATTAGGTGAACACGTAACCTAAACCTAAAGACATAGAAGGGTTAATCATAGGATTATACTATGCCTTAGAAATTAAGGAGACTCGTCTACTCTATAGCCTAAATCTGACTTGTGTTCACCTTCTCAAACCAAACCTCAAATTCAATTCAAATATAATTAAATGATGATTGAAGCCCATGATCAAATCAAAAATCAAAATCCTTCTTAAGACCCATGATTTATCTTATGACTTAGCCAAATCAAATCAAATCCAAATTCAATTAATTTTCAAAGATCAATTCAACCTTCAATCAATTTATTAAATTCTAAACTAAACTTCAAATCATGATCCAAACCTAAATCCAAATCAAATTAAATAAATCCAAACCTTTAAGCCAATTTCATGTACTTACCAAGTTCAACCTAAAACAATCAATCCTTCAATCATCATTCAAGTTTACATATAATCACAATCAAAACCATCAAGTAAATCATTCATATTAAATTCAAAATCAAATGAAATTATAGTCAAGTTTAAGCCTAAATTAAATCAAATCATGATTTCATGTTAAGTCACTAATATGTAGAAAAAGAAATGATAATAACAAACAACAAATTTTAATTTAAAAATACACAATCCATTTGAAATCTAAAATGAACTACAAAGAGAGAGAGAGAGAGAGATTAAACCAAAAAATTTATCAAAAAAATTAAAAAAAAAACTATAAATAAATGTATATATATATATATAAATAAAAAAAATCAAATAATTTTTATCAAATTATGAATCCATATTATCATAATTATTAATCAAAAAAAATTAAATTACATCTCTATATTCAATTATTTAAAAGTATAAAACTTAAACATTTATTTAAAAAAATCAAGTCTCACCTTTTTTAAAAGTGAAAAAAAATATTAAACTCCCTATTTCAATCAAGAAATAAAAAATAAATAAAGAAGTTGGGTCAAATTTGACATATCCCTCTATCTCTCTCTCTCTCCTTTAGCTAGAAAAACAAGACACACTAGAAACAAAAAAAAATGATCCATCCTTTTCCTCTCTCCATCGCAAGAGAAGCCAAAGCCCTCTTATTCCTACTTTACTTGAGAGTGGATCTCCCATCCCAACCGATCCTAAAAAAATAAAAAATAAAAAATATCTCTGAGAACCTCTCCTCTGTTGGACGCAAAGTAAAAGAACTCCCTCATAGCCCATCTTTTCCTCTCAAGTGAAGCCTAGCTCCCAAGCAGATCCAGTACCTCTTCCTCTAGGTGATCTCTTCCTCATTTCTCCAAGAAAATCAGATACATAGTCATGAGGTAGCTGATTGAGACTTTTATCCCACCATCCCATAAATCAAATTTGAAAGAACAAGACATGCCATGAATTTTTATTGATTGATGGTCCATGCCACTTGATAGCTCGCTACTAGTGAACTATCCCTATATGCCTCCATCCTCCTTCATAAAGACTGTGACTTTCTAGCTCCAAGTGTTGGTCTCATTCTTCATTACATCTCCAATTGCATTTTAGTCATAAAATTCAAAGTCTATATATGAATGGGATTTAGTAAAGAAAGAATTTACTAAAATTGTCAAGGTGATATGGTATGAGCCCACCATTTAATCTGAGGATATCAAATCAAAGAAGATGAGAAGATCATAGATGACATGATTGCTATGAATTAGTGTTATTTTCCGCTCAAGACACTTTGAGGGAAATGAGCTGAATGACCATGGAATAAAAGTATTGATGAGAATAAGATGGTTTATCCATAAAATCCAATGAACTAAATTCCAAATCAGTGATGGTAGTGAGGAATGATCCATAGAACTTCTAGAGGATTTTGAACCAAATGCTCAATCTAACACATATAATGATGAGATTATTGTTCTGAAGACAATAAAGGAATACATTAGCTATCTAGGAATGATGTAAGACCATCTTTATGCAATAATTCCAAATCTTTAAGAAGAATCAAAATAGCTTTGTTCTTTGAAAGATGTTTAAGCATTGATGGATTTAGAGCTATGGTAGACCATCTTGTTAAGGTCATTTAAGATCATTTTGGTCAACCATCAAAATTGCATGGATGGCTCGATACATCATGATTTGATCATCTAAATGATACTATATGTTATAAGATTATTGAGAACATTTAAAAAGTCAAGAATTTGATTTTCTCTTAAAAAATGCCAAAAAAAAATTTATAAAAATAAAAATAACCATTGAGCAAACAAAAAAATGCTACATATTATATGCTAACAAGCAATCTTGTTCTTCCAAAAAGAATTTGGTAATATTACATTAACTTATGAGGTATAATTCTTAAATTTAGAAAGTATCTCACATTGATGTGTTAATGCAAGCATCATTAGGATAATTTATAATCAATTTACTTTAATCAATTTGGCAAGAGTTTAGAGACAAAAGTAAGACCATTCATTTTATGTGTTTGAAGTGAATAGTTTTGATTTATCAAATGGCAAATTTGATATTATCAAGCCATGATTAATCATGGGCCATTTGATCTTTAATGATCATGATTAATAATATTTTATTTATTATTAAATTCAATTATCTAAAAGAGAGTTAATCAATATTTAGAATAAAAAGAAAGAAATAATATGTGATCAAACAAAATCCAAAAAAATGTCCAAATTAAATTATCATAAAAATTTAAGTAGAAGTTTGTATAAAAAAAATTTAACTAAACCAATACATTATAAATATTATAATCAAATATAAAATTTGTATGAACACAATTTAAAATGTCAATTATAAAAATCAATTCAACTAATTATTTTATGTTCATCAAAAGTCAAAAAAGAAAATTTAGTTAGACATATTCTTAATTATAATTAATTTAACTATTAATTCAATTGACTAAGCTTTATGATTAGTTTCTACATAAAATATTGGAAAAATAATTAGATATCTTTCAATTTGGAGGATAATTAACAATTTGGCATATTAATAAGAGAAATTAATTGATTAATTAATGATTTGATTAATCAAATAAAATTACAATCATTGATCTTTATTAATTAATTCATGGGTAAATCTTTAGTGTTTAATAGTCTAAAGAGATTAATAAAATTACATGATTTATCCATATGTTAAAATAATAAAAGAATTAATAAATTTTAATCTAATTAATCAATAATTGAGCTATATTATTCTTCATTTCTTAATCATTGCAAATTATTTTCCTGCATAATGTTACTCATACATTTAATTAATTACTTTAAAATAGGGGTTATTAGTAGATTTAATGCATACAAAATTAATGTAAAATACTTAATTACATTTTGTTAAATAAAAATCAATTCATAAACATGGGAATTTAGATGCAAACTTTCCTTCATTTCATTAAATCAAATTGAAATATAAAAGTTAAAAGTGAAATAAGAAACTTTGGTTTCCTATAGTGATTTTATTTATATGATTAATCCTTAAGATTAATTTTAATTGAATTAAATCATGTGTTTATTTAGTTATTCTTCTAATCATAAAATGTTGTATGTCATTTGATTCATGTATTCATTGAAAAAAATTAACTAAATAAATGGTTCTTATGTCAAGCTTGTATGTGTTGGATCTAATTAATATATGTGTTCTATTATCACTATTATATCAAAGTTATTTTCAATTATAAGTCAACTATTATATTTGGAGTGATAATAGTTCAAATATTTATAACTTTATGTGTCTAAATGTAAACAGATAATTCTTTCTATCTATATGGATTTACATAAAGTTTAATGTTAACATGTCTATAGTCCATTTAAAAGGACACAAATTTGTTTGGATTCATTCCTATGTCTTTCAATGTTAGAATTTAGATAGAACTTTAGCTCACATATATAAATAATTCAATTGAAAGAAATACAATTTTTGCATGATTTTTCATTCTTGTAGTCACTTGTACATTCATGGTTGCTTAAGCCCCTAAGCATAATCCAAGTTAGGATAGGTGGGCTTGGTTAACCATGTACATGGTGCTAAGTCCAAATTATGATATAATTGCTTGGGATTGTATGTATGTTTAACTAACCTTTATTCTGTGGGTGTAGTTAGATTTACTTTTCTTATTCTTAATGTAATTTTGCAATTAGGAATTAGGATTAGTGCTATTGGGGATAAGGATGAGCATTGGCTAGAAGGCTTTGTCCTAAGAGGCCAAGTGATGCCTTTGAAGTGGAGCAAATCAAATCAAAGGAAAGAAATGAAGCCATGTAGAATGAAGAATGAAGACCCCCCATAGCATTCATTCATTATAAATTATAATTATTATTTTGTAATTTTGGTTTGTATAAGGGTAGAGCTTCCCATTCTTTCTTTTGGTTGTACAATGGTATTTGACTCATCAACCTTTTATTTTTCATGATAGTTATAAAATTGGTTGATGATTTATTTAGATTTGTACTAGAAATGGCATGCTTTCCATAGTTTCTTAAATGATTGATGTTTGAATGTATGGCCTAGATGCGATTAGGCTCATTGGGAAAAATAAATATTTTACCCAACTACAACTCATAACTAAAGTTTTAAATAATTCATAACCTCACATAAAGCCTAGGCATTAAATCAAGATAATTAAAAGATTTAGTAACCCCTTAGCTCAATGTTGTATGTCTCACATCATGCATGCATATTGCTTCACTCTTGCTAAGAGAGGGTTTCCATCCTTTCACGATAGGGGAAGGCTTGACCTTTGAGGGCCTCCTCTGTGGAGGAAAACACCTATTTCTTGTTGATTTAGCCAATAATCTAACTTCATCATGCATATAGGCATACAAAATGCCAAAACCTTTGTCAAAATAATGTGTCTAAAATAAAATAAAATTTGAAAAATTTGCATTTATTGATTAAGTCATTACTCATACCACTCCTGCTCTAGTCTCTTAGGGAGTGGGTTTAAGGACTTTTGTCTCTTTCTAAATTAATAATTGCCTAACTATCTTCCAAATGCATAAGACTTGCCTACATGGTTTTAAAATTGTAGGAGTAGTTAGCTAGCAGCCACTCCAGGTGATTATAAGCCCAACAATCAGGTGGTTTATTCTCTTTTATGGAGGTAAACCTTATGCCCATTTTTGTTTAGACCTAGATCGTGCTTTAGCTTATGCCAAAGCTCCCTAGATATAGGGTCTAAGGTTAATATTTCTTTTGAGCTACTAGCATAAATCCTCACCTCTTAGGCATTTTCATAACCTTGTGTTGTTTGATTATAAGTCCTAGCTTTATAATAAAATGTCAACTTCAATAAAATTAATCTCTTCAACGTCAAACATATAAAGCCCAACTACAAGATAGATTAGAATGCTCACTAGGCTTCCTAGTATCATGAGCATTTCCTACTCATTCCCTTTGGCTTTGATAATAAGTCTTCTCCTTGAACAATCATAATTGATTTTCCTATACAAACAATCCTTTGATAGTCTAGCCTTAAAATCCTTGGAGACCTTAATTTTTACTTTAATTGAGAGTATTTCTAAGGAATTCTCATTCCTTAAGATGTAATTAACTATGGGGTCTTGATCCATAGGGAACTTAATGAACCCATCTTAAAATAAACCTACTTTACTTCTCCATGTAAAGTAGGGGAAAGATCTCTAGTATATTCAAAGACCCATCATGTCTTAGGAGTCCTTATTAGGTGATTAAGTCTATTATAGGGTGATGATTTCTATCTTTTGAGATAGTGCATCATTTCTTAATGTCATACCAGATCACTTCAATAAGTACTCCCTAAGATATGCTTGGTGCCCCACATCTAAAAAATAAACAGTAATTAAATTTTAATGTTGTATAAAATTGGAAAGCTCCTATACATCCTGATAATTCGATTAGGGGGATGAATAGGCTCTGGTTTAAACTGAAATGACTTTAAAAAAATCTGGTTTGCTAGAATAAGTATTATTTTAAAATCTTTTTGCTAATATCAAGGATATGGAAAATTTTGTTTATGCTCTTGAAGTTTCTGTTATGATGGAACCTTCCAAGATTATGGACTTGAATGAGGTGAAGCATAAACTTGTTAATTTTCAAAATATGGAAGAAACTTATTGACATCAAAAAGTTGCTAGTAAACATATTACAGATGGTGACAAGAATACAAGGTATTTATATGCTTTAGTTAATAAAAGAGAGCTCTAAATAATATTCAAAACATTAAAAATGATAATGGAGAATGGATTATGGAGAATAATGATATTAAGGATTTTATTATTATTTTAGAAATATGCTTAATAAGAGTTTCTCTTATGAAGCTATTTCTAAATTGTACTAGATTCCTTCTATTATTACCAATGATGAAAATGCTTTGCTTACTATTTTGCCTAATGAAGATGAAAATTTTAAAGTTCTTAATAGCATAAACATAGATTCTCTTGCTGGTCCGGAGGGTTTCACCACTCAATTTTTTCAAAAATATTGGTTTATTATTAAAAATGATTTGATTGATGTTATGATTGGTTTTTTTGTTGGTAATCCTTTTCTTAGATAATTTTCTAGCAGTTCTACTATTCTCATACTTAAGAAAGAAAATTTGGACTATTGGAGTGAGTTTAGACCTATTAGTCTTTCCACCTTCTTCAATAAGATAATTTCCAAAATTATTGCCAATAGGCTTAGTTATTTTCTTCATAAGATTATCTCTCAAACTAGTTTTGTTAGAGGTAGATCTATTTCTTATAATATTTTACTTTCCCAAGAATTAATTCATGATTTAGATGTTAAGACTAGAGGTGGAAACATTCTTTTCAAATTAGATATTAATAAAAGATTTTGATAATATCTCTTAGGATTTCCTTTTCATGTTCTAAATTTATTTGGGTTTCCTAATGAATTAATTTTTTCTATTAAAAATTGTATTAATAATGCCTAGTTTTTATTTTGCTTAATGGGGAAACTTTGAGTTTCTTTCCTTCCTCCCATGGCTTTGGGCAGGGGATCCTTTATCTCCTACTTTATTTATCATTGATGTTGAATACTTATCTAGGAGCATGAATGATTTATTCTTAAATAATCTTAGTATGTATTACAAACTATTGGCGGTCTTCTTGTTTCCCATTTAAGCTTTGTGGATGATTTTATTATTGTTTGCAATGCTTCCATTCATCATATGAAGAATCTTAAGAATTTTTTAAATACATTTGGTAGAGAAAGTGGTATTACTATCAATGATAACAAAAACTATTTTATTACTTCCTCTAGTGTCTCCAATAATAAAATCAATCACATCCTACATATCACTAATTTTAAACATCAACATTTACCTCTTAAGTACTTGGGTGCTCCTCTTTTTAAAGGTCCAAAATGATCACATATTTTTGATGAGTTAATTCAAAAAATTTTAAATAAAATTTCTATTTGGGAATTTCATTTACACCTTTGGTGGTGCTCCTGCTCTTAAAAGCACTCTCAATTCAATGCCACTATATTTGATTCAAACTATTATTCCTACTAATTCTACTCTATCAAAATTGATCGCTTGCTTAATAAATTTTTTGGGATCAAATAATTCAATTAAAAGAATGCATTGGACATTCTAGTATAAATGTTGTGGTCCTTTGGGTGAAGGTGGTCTTGGTTGCAAACCTATTCTTGAAGTGATTACTGCCTTCTCTCATAAGCTCTAGTGGAATTTTAGAAAGAATGATAGCCTTTGGGCTAATTTTATGATGAAAAAATACTACCAAGGTAAACACCCCCTTATCTGTACTTATAAAGTTGGTGACTCTCTGGTTTGGAAAAGGCTTTGCTCCATTAAATGGGTTACTGAATCCTTAATATCATGGGGTATGCATTCGGGTTCATCCATCTTTTGGCAAGACAATTAGATTGGCAATGGCTCTATTGACTCTTTTTATCTACACACTTTACTATTGCTATCAAAGTTAACTCTTTTTGGCTTAATAATAATTGGAATGAAAACAAACTTGAGAATTATATTTCTATTTCTCTTTTGATAATTTTAGAAATGTCCCTATTTTTTCTAACAAACTGATCAAATTCTTTTAAGCTCTCTTACAATGGTGATTTCATTCTTAAAGAGGTTTGGAATTTTATTAGAGATAATAACTCCTCCTCTAATGTTTTCATTAAACTTTGAAACAATATCATTCCCATTTCTTATTAGTTTTAGCTTGGAGGATTTTGAATAACTTTATTCTTGTAGATTTCTCTAGAATAAAGGGTTTTATTTACCTTTTAAGTGTTATTGTTGCTGTCATATTGAAAATGTTAATCATGTTTTTGTAAATGGTGTCATTGCTTCTAAATTATGGATATGGTATGTTGATTTATTTAACACTAATTATTTTCATGGTTCCCTTTCTTTATATCAACTTTTGAAGCTTGTTTCCAAAAAATTATGAAAGGTCATATCAAAATATTAATTGCTATTACCTATATTTGGTTCATTTGGATGGATAGAAGTGATGCTAAATATTGTGGTATTCCTATGAATCATAAAAGGATCTAGAACTAAAATAAAAATTCATGCTTTGTTTAATGTTAATTTAATTAGTAACATCCATTTTAGAGGTTACAAATTTGAGGCTAAAAAAGTAAGTCTCATTATGCCTAATGTTTCTTTCAATAAGGCTATTAGGATTATCCATTGAATCAAACCTAATGATAACTTTATTAAAATCAATACTTATGGTTCATTTTCACCTAATAAATATGGTTGTGGTGGTATTATTAGGGATTCCAAAGGTACTACCATTTATGCTTTTGTTTATCCCTTCAAAGCCTATTTTGTTATTTATGAGCTTATGGCTGTTAATAAAGCTATTGATATTTTTTGAACAAAGGCCTATTTAATATTTGGATTGAAGTTGACACTCTTCTTTTACTTGATATGCTCAATTCTAATAAAATGGGGAATGCTAACTTATTTTATCTCCTTAATCACACTAAAACCATCCTGTCTCAAGTTTGCTACAAAATTTCTCATATTCTTCATGAAGGTAATACTTATGTAGATTTCCTAGCCAATTTGGGCGCTAAATTAAATGAGCTCACTATATTAGATAATCAAAACTTACCTAAGCTACTTTTGTGCTTTCCCATATTGGGATTGCTCCTTGCTGTTCTTCTTTAGGGTCTTGGCTAACCTCATTTTCTATGAGTGCTACCTTGTTTGGTGGATCCTGCTGTTTATTTCTACCCTCTGCCTGGTTGTCCTGGATGGTTTTTGTTTCAAGTGTGCTATTAGTCTTTTCATTTTAGTCTTAATGTTGGGATTTTTGGTGGTTGATGCTTTCCTTTCCTATTTTGGCTTGATGACTACTGATTGTTGGATGTTCCCTCTAACTTGTGGCTTGAAGGTTGATGTTTTGTGGTTGTTGCCTTCCTATTTTGTTTTGGTGATGATTGTTCTTTTCTGTGTCTGAAGGGACCTTATTTTGCTCAGTTCCTTTCCTCCTTGGTTTGCTGCTGGTGGTCCTCCTAGGCTTGCCTTTCCTTGATTGTTTGCCAGTGATTACCATAATTTATTATTTTTGGTGGCCTATTGGGGCTATGCTATCATCGATCTTTCCTTGAATGAGGTTTGCCTCATATCCGGGTTGGTTGCTTCCTTATCTGAGTTGGATCTTCTATTATTGTGGTGGTTGGTTTGGCCTCATTAGGGTGGCTGGTTGGTAGGGTCTTACCTCAATCGATCTTGGGGTTGTTGGTGCTTTATCTTTGGTTTTGATTTAGCTTGGTCTTACCTCTCAATTGTGGTAGATCTTTTCTATTTTGTTGATCTTAGTGGTGGTTTGCTAGTTTTGGTTTGGTTCTTTTAGTTTTTGATCTACTCCTGTAATGGTCTTCCTCTCTTGACTGTAGCTGCTTATCTTTTGCTTTTTTCCTATTTGGGTGGCAGCTTAGCTATGGATCTATTTTATCCTGGCATAAATGTTGTTTGCTGGTGGACTGGGTGGCATTATTAGTTTTTGCTTTTGTTTGTCGGTGAGCTCTTTTTTTAGTCTTTGTTTTGGTTTGATGTCATTTTGGATTGGCTTGTTGAAGGCTATATACTATTATTTTGTCTTGGTGACTTGGTTTGGTGTCTGTATTTTATTTTGGTATTTATTTTTTGGTGTATTTTCTCTCCTTATTTCCTAATACCTACCTCTTTGTGATGGTGGTTTTGCTATTACACTTGTTGTTCTTGGTGGTAGCCTTTATATGCTCCTTTGGTCTTTTGTTTATCCTCTTGGTGGCTATTGGTGTTATCTGTCCCCCCTATTTGGGTATTAGTTTGCTATATTTTCTGATAATCTTGGATGATTCTTTGGATTTGGGCCTATCTTTTCTGGACTGTTGTTATCCCCTTAATGATGCTTGCACTTTTGGTATTTCTCTTCCCTTTTGGTGTTGGCTTTGGTTTTCTATGTATTGTTGTTGTCCCATGGATGGCTTTTAGTCCTTACTAGTTTGGTTGTTTTGGTGGCTTTGTGCTTGGATGTTCTTTCTAGTTGGAAGACTTTGTACCTTGTTGGATGATGATCTCTATGATGCCATGAGGGCTATGATGGCCTTGATGTTTCTCTCTCTTTCTTCTTTTGGTTGGTAGCACTATTTATAATTGTACCCTTTCTTCTCAAGTTTGAATTCTTACATATAATGTTGCTCCTTGAGATGATTGCGACTAAGCCTGAGCCTTTTCTTTACTTTGCTCTTTCTCTTTATGCTTACTTAATTGTACTCATCCTTTCCTTAGTTGTAGATTTCTTTTATAGGTTGGCAATCTTGCAAGTGGATTTTTTGTCATCAAAGAAATCAAGTGGATTTTCTATTACTTATATGGATTTTTTTTTGATTTGGTTTTCTTTTGCTTCTCTTTATTTAATATTGTAATTGTTTGATTCATCTCTTTAGGTTTTATTGTAGCTCTTTGAGCATTAGTTTAGAGATTTATCCCCTTTAAGGACTTTGTACTTTATTTTGTGGAAATAAAATTCCCTAATTTTCTCAAAAAAAACCCTAACCTTAAACCCTAAACCCTAAACCTCAAACCTTAAACCTAAACCTAAAGTAACTAAAAAAATTAAAAAATAAACCAGAACCCTAAATCCTAATAACCCTAAACCTAAATCTAAACCCTAAGAATGGGTAGAACCTTGACAAAGACATCACCATCAATCGCTCCTAGATCCGATGGTGGAGGAAAGGCTGAGGCTCGGTTATCGCAGTGGTGGTGGGTGATCTGGAGGTGTTGATATGGAGGTGGTGGTGGAGGAGGAGTAATGGAGGTTACAGGTGAGAGATTGGGATATGATGGCGGATCTGCTACTCGAGAGGTGGAGACAATTCCAGTTATGGAACTATGTCTCTTACAATTGGAGAAACTAAGAATGGCCAATCCATCCTTATGGAACTGTTTATGAGAGTTCTTATCTAGGTTTTGATTTGCTATGTATGCTCATTTTTTCATGTCTTGTCGTGATAACTTGGTGTGCTACTTGGTTGATGAAATCAAAGAAGAAATGTTAATTTGAATTTGTTCTTTTAAAACCATAAATCATCCTAAACTAAAACCTAAACCCTAAACTAAACCCAAACTCTAAACCTAAACCCTAAACCCTAAACCCTAACCCTAAACCCTAAACCCTAAACCCTAAAACCCTAAACCCTAAACCATAAAACCCTAAACCCTAAACCCTAAACCCTAAATCCTAAAAACTATAACCCTAAATCATAAACCCTAAACTCCAAACCCTAAACCCTAAACCCTAAACCCTAAACTAACCCTAAACCTAAAAACCTAAATAAAAAAATAAATAAATAAAAATAAAATAAAAAACTTAAACCTAAAAATAAAAAAAAAATAAAATAAAATAAAACCTAAACTAAAATCTAAACCTAAAATAAAATAAAATAAAATAAATAAAATAAAATAAAATAAAAACTAAAACCAAATAAAATAAAATAAAAACCTAAACTAAACTAAAAAATAAAAAAAAACCTAAAATGAAAACCAAAATAATAAAATAAAAATACCTAAAAAAAATAAAATAAAACCTAAACCTAAACCTAAAATAAAAAAATAAAACCTAAACAAAATAAAAAATAAAAAATAAAACTAAACTAAAAATAAACCTAAACCTAAACCTAAACCTAAAAAATAAACTAAAATAAAAAACCTAAACTAAATTAAATAAACCTAAATAAATAAACTAAACTAAATAAAAAAATAAACCTAAATAAAAATAAAAAATAAAATAAACTAAATAAACCTAAACCTATTGGTTTACTTAATTTAAAAAAAAAACTCTGAACTCTAAATCCTAAACCATAAACCCTAAACCATAAACCCTAAACCCTAAAAACCCTAAACACTATATCCTAAACCCTAAACCCTAAACATGCAACCATAAACCCTAAACCCTAAACCTTTTAAAAACCTAAACTACCTAAACCCTAAACTAAACTCTAAACCCTAAAACCTAAAAAAACATAAACCCTAAACCCTAAACCCTAAACCCAAACCTAAACCTAAACTTAAAAAAACATAAACCCTAAACCCTTAACCCAAAAAACCCCAAAAAACCCTAAACCCTAAACTAAACTTAAACATAAACCTAAACCCTAAACCCTCTAAACCATAAATTAAACCATAAACCTAACCAAAACCCTAAACCCTAAACTTTAAACTTAAACCTAAAGTAACTAAATAAATAAAAAATAAACCTAAACCCTAAGAATGTAACCTTGATGTGAACAACACCATCAACTGTGCTCACCTTAGATCGCGTGGAGGAGAAGGTGGAGGAAGTTATCAGTGGGGGGCTATGGAGGTGTTGGTGGATATGGAGGTGTGGTCAAAGTAATGGTAGTATGGTGGAGGGGAGATGAGGTTACATGGTGGTGGCGGAGGGAGAGATTGCGGATATGATGGTGGATCCTGCTACTCGAGAGGCAGGGTGGTTCTGATGGGAATTGAAGAAACTGAAGAACGGTCAATCTGATCTGCCACTTATGGAACTGTTTATTTACAGTAGAGATGGTTCTAGTTATCTAGGGTTTTCGATTTGCTCATGCATTTTTTATCTATGTCATCAGGTGTCCTAGAAATCTTGTGCTACTTGTTGTTGAAATCAAAAAAAAAGAAACCTTAAACCTTAAACCTTAAACCCTAAACATGAAACCTAAACCCTAAACTAAAACCTAAATACTAAACCTAAAACCTAAACCCTAAACCCTAAAATCTAAATAAATGCTAAAAATCTAAACCCTAAACCATAAATCCTAAACCCTAAACCCTAAACCTAAACAAAAAAAATAAATAAATTAAAATAAAACCTAAACTAAAACCTAAACCTAAACCAAAACCTAAGCCTAAACTAAAAAAAATAAAATAAAAAATAAAAAACCTAAATAAAATAAAAACTAAACCTAAAATAAAAATAAAATAAACCTAAGATAAGATAAAATAAAAACTAAGTAAAAACCTAAACCTAAAAGATAAACCTAAAAATAAATAAAAAATAACACCTAAACCCTAAATTAAAAAAAAAAAACCTAAATCTAAAAAAAAAAATAAAAAAATAAACCTAAACCTAAAAAAAAATAACCTAAACTAAAATAAATAAAACCTAAACCTAAAATCAACTAAACTAAACCTAAACCTAAACCTAAACCTAAATAAATAAAATAAAATAAAATAGAAAGCTAAACCTAAATTAAAAAAATGAAACCTAAAAATAAACCTAAAATAACAACCTAAAACTAAAACAAAAAAAATAAAATAAAAACATAAACCTAAACCTAACAATATAAAATAAATCCTAAACCTAAAAAAAAAATAAAAATATAACTAAACTAAAAAAAACTTAAAGATAAAGCTAAACCTTAAAAAAGCATAAACCCTAAACCCTAAACCTTATCCCTAAACCTTAAACCTTAACCCTAAACCCTAAAACCCTAAATCCTAAACCCTAAACCCAAACCCTAAACCCTAAACCCTAAGAATTGGTAACCAATAGAACATCACCATCATTAGATCTAGTGGAGGTGATGGTGAAGGTGGTTATTTGGAAGTGTTGGGGATATGGAGGTGGTGGTCGAGAAGTTGGTTATGGGGGGAGGAGCAACAGAGGTTACAACCGTGGTGGTGGCAGAGGGAGAGATCGGGGATATGATGGTGGATCCGCTACTCGAGAGGCCGGTGGTTCTGATGGGAAATGGAAAACCTGAAGAACGGCTGATTCGATCTATTATTTATGGAACTGTGTCTTTATAATAGAGACAGTTCTAGTTATCAAGGGTTTTTGATTTGCTCTATGCATGCTCATTTATTATCTATGTTGTCACTTGTGTCTTAGAAAACTTTGTTTGTTACTTGGCTAATGAAATTGAAAATTAGAAATGTTGAATCTAAATTTGATCTCTATTAAAAAAAACAAAAACCCTAAACTCCAAACTAAACCCTAAACCCTAAACCCTAAATCCCAAACCCTAAACCTTAAACCCTAAATCCTAAACTAACCCTAAACCCTAAATCCTAAACCCTAAAAAGCTAGAAACCTAAACCTAAACCTAAACTAAATAAAACTTAAAATTAAAATAAATAAATAAAATTTAAAGCAAAATAAAATAAAAATAAAATAAAAACCTAAACAAAACCCAAAACCTAAACTTAAACATAAAATTAAAATAAAATAAAAAATAAAAACCAAACTAAAATAAAATAAAATAAAATAAAACTTAAACTAAAATTAAAAAAAACTAAATAAAATAAAAACTAACCCTAAAATAAGAATAAAATAAACCTAAAAAAAATAAATAAAAACTAAATAAAAAACTTAAACCTAAAAAATAAACCTAAAAATAAAACCTATAAATAAAGAAAAATAAAACCTAAACCCTAAACGAAAAAAAAAACCTAAAGCTAAAATAAAAATAAATTAAACCTAAAGTTAAACTAAAATAAATAAAAGCTAAGCCTAAACCTAAACCTAAACCCTAAATTGACCTTAAACACTAAGTCCTAAACTAACCTTAAACCATAAGCTAACCCAAAACCTTATACCCTAAATGCTAAAAAACAAACCTAAACAAAACCCTAAACATACAACCCTAAACTTAAACCTAAACTATACCATAAACCCTAAACCCTAAACCCTAAACTATAAACCCTAAACAAACCTAAACTCTAAAACCATAAAACCTAAACTTTAAATTGAAACCCTAAACTTTAAACTAGCCCTAAACACTAAACTCTAAACCCTAAACCTTAAACCTAAGCTTAAACCTAAACCCTTAACCTAAATCAAAACTCTAAGACTAAACTCTAAACCTTTGTTTCTTAAAATAATTAAAACCTAAACCTAAATAAAAGAAACTTAAACCTAAACTTAAACCTAAACTATAACCTAAACATAACTTAAACTTAAACCTAAAATAAACCCTAAACTAAAACTAACCACCTAAACCTAAACCTAAACCTAAAACTAAACTTAAATCAAACTAAACCCTAAACCTAAACCTAAATCCTAAACACTAAAACCTAAACCCCTGACCCTAAACCTAACTAAACCTAAACCCTAAACCTAAACCTAAACCCTAAACCCTACACCCTAAGAACCCTTAACTAAAGAAACACTAAACCATAAATCCTAAAATATAAACCTTAACCAAACTAAATTCTAAAAGCATAAACCTAAAACATAAACCTAAACCCTAAACCCTAAACCCCAAACCTAAACCTAAACATAAAGTAACTAAATAATTTAAAAAATAAATCGAAACCCTTAAACCTAATAAACCTAAACCCTAAGAATTGGTAGAACCTTAACGACAGGAACATCACCGTCAACCAGGCTTAGTCTAGATCTGGTAGTGTAGGCGAAGGCGGAGGAGGCGATTATCACTATGGTGGTGGGGGATTTGGAAGTGCTAGTGGATATGGAGGTGGTGGTCAGAGCAATGGTTATGGGAGAGAGGTGAGGTTATACCATGGTGGTGGTGAGGGAGAGAGATCGGGATATGATGGTGGATCCCACTGAGGTTTGGTTTGGAAATGAAAAACTAAAATAAATCCAATCTATGTTGAAATGTGTCTTTACAAGAGAGAGTAATTATCTAGGGTTTTGATTTGCTCATGCTCATTTATTATCAATGTTGTCGTCTTACAAAACTTGGTGTGTTACTTGGTTGATGAAATCAAAAAAGAAATGTTGAATCAATTTCTTCTTAGAAAAAAATAAAACCTAAACCCTAAACTAAAACCAACCCTAAACCTAAACCTAAACCCTAAACTTAAACCCTAAACCTAAACCCAAACCTAAACCCTAAACCTAAACTCTAAACCCTAAACAATAAACCCTAAACCCTAAACTCTAAACCCTAAACTAACCCAAAACCCTAAAAAGCTAAAAACCTAAACCTAAACTAAACAAAACTTAAAATTAAAAAAAAAACCTAAACCAAAATAAAATAAAAAAAAATAAAATAAAAATATAAACTAAAACTTAAACCTAAATCTAAACCTAAACTTAAACCAAAAAAGAAAAAAATAATCTAAAATAAAATAAATAAAAACTTAAACTAAATTAAAGCATAAAAAACCTAAAAAAATAAAACTAGCTAAAATAAAAATAAAATAAAATAAATAAAATAAATAAAAAAATTAAATAAAAAACTTAAATAAAAAAAATAAACCTAAAATAAACTAAAATAATAAAAAATAAACCTAAAATAAATAAAACCTAAACTTAAAATAAAATAAGATAAACCTAAACTAAACAAAATAAACTAAACTAAAATATAAATAAAACCTAAATATAAACTAAATAAACTAATAAAACTAAATAAACCTAAATAAAGATAAACACTAACTAAACCTAAACTAAACTAAACTAAATAAACCCTAAATAAACCCTAAACCCTAAACTTTAAAACCTAAAATTAAAATTTTAAAATAATAAATTAAACTAAAATTAAATTTATAAAAAACCCTAAACCCCCTACCTAAACTTAAACCCTAAACTAACCTAAACCTAAACCCTAATCATAAAAGTTAAAACCTAAACCTAAACTAAATAAAACCTAAAAAAAATAAAAAAACCTAAACCAAAATAAATAAAAAATAAAATAAAATAAAAACATAAACTAAAACCTAAACCTAAACCTAAACCTAAAAAATAAAAAAAAATAAAAACTAAACTAAAATAAAATAAATAAAAACCTAAACTAAAATAAAAAATCAAAAATTTAAATAAAATAAAAAAGTAAACTTAAAATAGAAATAAAATAAACATAAAATAAAATAAAAACTAAATAAAAAACTTAAACCTAAAAAAAACCTAAAAATAAATAAAAATAAAACCTAAACCCTAAATGAAATAAACCTAAACAAAAATAAACTGAACTAAAATAAATAAAACCAAATGTTATTTAAGCCTTTTTTTTAAGCGTTCTATGCAAGCCCCATAGTTAATTACATCCTAAGAAAAGTGAATTCCTTAGGGATACTCTCGATTAAAGTAAGTAATTATTATCTCCAAAGATTTCAAAGATAAGACTCAATAAATTGGCTATGTTAGAAAATCAAATGGGATAGATCAAAAAGGAGAGACTTATTATTGAAGCCAAAGGAGATGAGTAGGGAATGCCCATGATACTAGGACACTAGTGAGCATTCTAGCCTATCTTATGATTGGGCTTTATATGTTTGAAATTAGGAGGATTACATGTTTGAGTTGAAATTTATTAGAAAGCTAGACTTATAATCTCACAATACAAGATTGTGGAAAAGCCTAAGAGGTGAGGACTTATGCTTGTGAGGGAAAATAAGATCATAAATCTAGGGAGCTTTTGAGGGCCAAAGCACATCCTAAATCTAAGCAAAGATGGGTATATGGTTTACCTCCACAAGAGAGGGTAAACCACCCACTGACTTATAACTACTTGAGTGGAAGCCAACTAACTCCTCCTACACCTTAAAACCATGTGGTATATATGTTTTGCAAGATGGTTAGGATGTTATTTTAAAGAAACTAAAGTCCTTAAACCCACTCCCTAAGAGACTAGAGCATGAGTGGTATGAATAATGACTTATAATGTAAACCTTTTTTCAATTTTATTTTTGGACTCTTCATTTTGACAAAGGCTATAGGATTTTTATATGTCTAAATGCATGATAAAATGAGGTTATTGGCTAAATCATAGAGAAAGAGGTATTTTCCACTGGGAGACCCTCAAAGGTCAAGCCTTCCCCTATCATGAATGGAAATTTTCTTAAAAAGTGAAATAAGATGACATGCATGATATTAAGCATACAACATCCAGCTATGGCGGTGCTAAATCTTTTACTTATCTTGATTTAATACCTAGACTTTAAATGAGGTTATGAGTTGTAGTTGGGGTAGAAAAATTAATTTTACTTAAGAGCCTAACTATCCAGCCACACTTAATTCACCATATATGAAGAAACTAAAGAGACATGTCATTTCTATTTTGTAAACAAAATATCAAATAATTTATAAACCCAACATAAAAGAATAACAAATGGTGTACCATAACAACCAAGAGAAATGGGTATCCAAGGTCTACCCTAATACAACCTAGTATATGAAAGAATAATTATAATCAAATAAAAAAATGCTATGGAGGTCTTCATTTGTTCATTCTTCATGTCTCCTTCATTCCTCGATTGGATTTGCTTGCTTCAAAGGCATCATGGGGGCCTCCTAGGACAAAGCCTTCTAGCCTCCACTCATCCTAATCCCCCATAACACTAATCCTGATTCCTAATGCAAAATTATATTAAAATATTAAAAAGTAAATCTAACATATGCAAAGACAAGTGTTAGCTAAACACACCACAAACAAAAGCTATATGTATAATTTGGACTTAGCACCATGCACATAGGCAATCAAGTCCACCTGTCCTAATTTAGATTGTGCTTAGGGGTTGAGCAACCTAAAAAAGAGAGCATTTCTATTTATTTTATGCTCCCCTTAAGTACAATCTTATAGAAAATAAATTAGGCTAATCATAACATCTAGTCTAAAGCATATACCCTAAGATCCATTCTACAACAATATATCATAAAACCAAACATACATCAAACCATGCACTGCCCTAACATAAGGATAAAAGTGGTGATTTAATCTAAGGTGTGTCTATTAAAGCTTATGTGGTATGTCTTAACTGTGCTCTTTTATAATTTTATGAGTGAGAAAGGATGATTTCACTTTAATTGGCTTAATTGGTTTATAAGTTTTACTTAATGTTTTCTTTTGTTTCACTTGGTTTACACTTAATAGCTAAGTGTTATAAAGAGAAAAAAAAAGGGAGAGGATCACCCTCTTTTATCCCTACCTTAAGCCACATCAAAAGCATATTAATTAATCAATTCTTTTTAATGAATGGCTTATTACATATTTTAATTAATCCTAAGTTTAGGTTCACTTTAAATAATCTTATTCAATAAGAAAGGCATCTTAAGATTAATTGGAGTTAATTACTATCACACAACACATGTTTGTTCATTTCTTTCCATCATATGTAGCATGCATATGATTAAGTCCTAAACATATCTATGCATACAATATATTTTTGCACACTTAAATGTGGATGCATGAATGATTTTTTTAAAAAGAGGATTCTCATTCATTAGCTAAATACACATTCAAATGTATGAAATTTCTAAGAAAGTACTTCCATTAGACAGTGAATGAGGTAGGAACCTCCTTGGGCTACTTAAAAGCATCCCCGTGTCCATAGATATATCCCCTATTCTCAAATACATGTGGATGTATAAACAACTATAGGAATGTAAATCATGCAAAAATTATTATTTTTTGTTTTGAATTATGCATATGGAATATGGTGAGCTTTTCACTCATTAGCCAAATGCACACACAAGTGTATAAAAGTTATAAGCAAGTACTTCACCATTATTTGATCAAGAGAATGAGGTAGGAACCTCCTTGGGGCTACTTAAAGCCATGCATCCCCGGTGTCCAAACTAAATATACCGCTATTCTTAAATACTCATGAGTGCAACTATAAGAATGTAAACCATGCAAGAATTATATTTTGATTTTATACATATGAGCTAAGATTCTATCTAAATTCTAACATGGATATACATAAGAATTAACCCAAGCAAGTATTATGTCCCTTTCAAATGAACTATACACTTGTTAATATTCATATCCTTATGTAAATTCATGAAGATTAAAGAAAATAGAACTTCATATCATATGTTCAAAATTGTAAGCACATACAAGCTTATAAATACTCATAATTATCATTACTATGTGTTATAGTTGATTTATATACTTTACATTTAATTTTCTATTTAATAGTGATAATAGCCAAACATATTTTTTAATTTAAGCCAACACATGCAACTTGACAAAAAGAAGTCATTTTATTTGATTAATTTTGAAAAGGATGAATGCATGATTACAAGTGGCATACAACATTTAATACAATTGAAGAGAAATAAAAGAACATAAGCACATAATTTCATTCAATCTAATAATTCCTAAGGACAATCATATTAAACAAGGTCATTTAAAACAAACCAAAGTTCCTTAATGCCATTTTCATGTTTTATTTGATTTAAGAAATGTGAGAAAGATTTGCTAATCCTAATCCCATTCCCATATGTGAATTAATTTGATTTAATTAAAAGCAATTAGGTTGATTTTATGAATTAGCTAAGTTAAGTATGGATTAAATCAATTAATTAACCCTTACTTATGTCACCTTAAGGTAATTAATTAAATAATTATGAGCTAATATATTGTGCAAATAAATTGAAAAGTAAATAGCAATGCTCCTATGAAATGAAAGGGGTAGCTCATAATTATTAATTAATTAAGCTTAAGGAACTGACTATTTTTATGGTTTTCTCACACATGTGAGCTAACCATAATTTCATTATTCTCTTTAGGTTTGAACACAAAGAACTACCCAAGGATTAATTAGGGAAATTAGATTTAATTAAAATTTTAATTTAATTGATCAAAGGATTAGTCCATTAATTCATTTTTCTCATCTTAATTATCAACTTTTGATTATCTTTTCAAAATGAGATGGACTTAAGAGAAAAGGTTTGAAAAGAGGTCCCAACCTAATTCCATAAGTTATCCATTTAATCAAGCATGAATTCATATAATTTGAGTTTTAATTTAGCCAATTAAGTCATTGATTAATTAATCATTAATTAGTATTTTTTGGATGAAAAGATGGAAAATTAGTGAAAGGATTAGGGGAGAAGCCCTAATCTCAATCCCTAAGCCTGCTTACTATTCAACAATAATTAAGGAGTCCAAATAATGGATTAATTATTGTTCATATATTTAATTATCAATTAATTAAGTTAAGAAGGTAATTAGGGATTAATCAATCAATTTTCCTAATTAACCAACCAATATATTCCAAGAAAAATAAGGGAGGTAGAGGTCATCTCCCTAAACATCCTCAAAAAGTTTGAAATCAATTGGATGATTAATTAATGAGTAATTAAGCTAATTAAGTTTTCAATTAAACCTTAATTAAGCCAAAATACAATTCAAAATTAATTCAGGATAATTTTAATGGATTCCTCTCTAAAATAACTTTAGAATGAGCGCATTTGTATTTTTCAGATTTTTCTATAATTAGTTATGAATTTTGGAAGTTTCAGCATTAAAAATGGATTACTTAACTATAATTGAAGCCCTAATCTGTCGGGTAATAATATGTACGACACGGTGTGCTTTCCACATGGCCATGAGATTGGTTATTTAAGTTATCACACATAGCGAGTTACCGAGGTGGGATGCTTTCTCATGAGCCTTTGATCAAAGATTGGATGACCATGATCCCAAGTTAAGTAGGATTAATTTGGTTGATCTAGCATGATTTGATCAGATCCATTTTGATCATGGAATAGATGGTCCATGATGTCTCCTCCGAAGCGTGAGAGATGAGACCGCCCATCATTGCTCGATCTGAGCTACTCAAGCTCGAATGGTGATCAAATTGATTCCACACCATCAAGGAAGCAAAATGAAGATATCTAAATGTGGAAATCTCACGACATGCAAATTTTCTTCAAAAAGTTCCAACCCATTTTAAGCTAAATGTTAGTTTCAATGGCATACCTCACTGGAGATCGATGGTTCTAAAGATTTAGAAAGCTTTGTTTAGTAAAAACAAAGCCCTATCAGGTGGCACAAGATTTGATTTGAGTGGATTGCTTGGAAGGCCAAGGTACGGGATGGAAGTGGTCAGCTTCGATTGAGCTCGACCCTCCGATTGTCGGGAAGCTTGGGAGATGATCCATTCTCACTTGTACAGCTCCAAGGATGGTATGTGCAAAGTTAATTGCACATTGATGGAGGTTTGAGCAATTTTCAATTGGATTGGGGATCCCCTATTTCAATTTTTCTTAAAATTGATAGAGGAAGAGATGGGGATCTCCGAAAACCTTGGAAATCATTCTAGTGTGTGCATCTCGGCAAGGTTTGAATCAGTGTCTCTGGATTTGAGTGAGAATGAGGGTATACCCCTCATTCCTTAGATCGATTAGCTTTATTTGGCTATTTTGATCAAATGGCTATCATGGGGAGCTCAATTTGGGCAGGGAATCACCTTAGCTAGCTTCACTTGAGTGGAGGAGGGTGTGAGAGTGGCTACCATGGGAGTGGTGGGTGTGCTATGGCTTTCCAAGTGTTCCAATAGGAATGGGGAGGTAATTTCACCTCCCCATGAGTCATGGAAGACCCAACCACCCTTGGGTCAAGTTAACCTGTGTCCTTGGTGCCTAAGTTGACCAATGGATGGCTGCCAAGTTGCCAAGGAAGAGAAATGACCATTCCCAAGTGATTTGCCTCATGTGATGCCCTATCTTGGTCATTTGAAAATGGATTTGATTTGGGCAGATTTGAGATGAGTCAAAAGTGGGTTAGCCCAAATTTTGAATAATTTGGAGTTCATTTAGTTTGATGTGGCTTAATTTGACATACTTAGGTCAAATTAAATTAGGTTGGGTGAAGTTGACCAATTGGTCGAATTGGGTCAAACCAAGGGTTGGGTCAAGTTCACATGACCATTTGGAGTGTATTGTGTCATTGATTTGGTTCAATTTGCTTTGGATTTGATTTTGGCTCTTGGATTCATATAGGTCAAATAAGTTGACCAATTTGACCAAATTGGCCAAATTGGCTTGGGTTGGGTGTTGGTTAAAGTTCAATTGGTTATTTGAAAACAATTATAGGATTTGGTTTAAATCAATTTAGATTTTATCCAATTTGATCCTTTAGGTCAATTTGGGCTAAGTTGGGTTAGGTTGACCAACTAGTCTAATTGGGCTCAATTATGGCTTTGGTCAAGTTCAATAATGACTTTGGAATGAACTTGAGCCATTGGTTGCAATCAATTTGGTTTAGGTTATAATTTGGCTAGTTTGAGTTCATATGGGTTAAAGGGTTGACTTGGTTTGACCCAATTCATGCCAATTGATTAACTGGATGATCAACAATCATGACATGAAGTTTGGATTGGCTTAATTCACTTTGATTTGAATTGAATTGGATTTTGGTTCATGTAGGCCAAATTGGCCACTTTGGGTCAAGTGAGCTATGTTTAGTTGGCTTGATTTTGAGTTGAGTTTAATTTAAGTGAGTTTATATATGGATTTGAGATTGACATATAAAATTCAATTGGTTTGGGTTCAAATGAGTTTTGGTTCATTTGAATATATTTCAAGTCAAATGGGCTAGGTTGGATTTGACTTGAGTTGATTTTGATTTGGCTTGATGATTGTAGTTTTCATTTATATTTGGATGATTTGAAGGAATGATTGATTTAAGAGAAAATCCATTAGTTTTCCTTGATTTGGATAGGATTTGGTTAAGTCCAAGAAATTGGCTTAAAGGGTATAAATTGGATTTTGACTTGATTTTGGATTTTTTGTCATTTTGAATTTATATATTTATATTTAAGAATAAATGAAGATATAAATGATTCATGAGAAAATCATTTGAGTTTGAGTGGTTTGGAAGCAAATTTGAGCTTAAGGATGGATGTAGGTAAGGGCTTAAGTAGGGAATTAATTTAGTTTGATTTATTTTTGGTCATTGGAAGGTGGGTTTCATTTAAATTTATGAGTATAAATGATGGAGTAATAGGTTTATAAAGAAACCAATTGATTTTTGATTTGTATGAGATTTGGCTAAGCTTATGGAGATAGTCCATAGGGCTTAAGAGGGATTTGGCTTGGTTTGATTTAGGTTGATTTAGTTATTTTAGTTTATATCTCATTTATGTTTGTGAGTATAAATGAAGATATAAATGATTCATGAAGAGATCAATCAAATTTGGGTTAAATTGGGAGGAGATTTAACTAGGTTTATGGAATTCCACCATAAGGCTTTCAGAGGGATTTTGGATTTGATCATGGGTTCTAATCATTTGGTTTGGAATTTGGATTTGGATTTGATAAATGATTGGGATTGAATTGATCTTGGAGAAAATCAATTGAATTTGGTTAAGGCTAATTTCATAAGATGAAATCAAAGGCTTAGGAAGGGTTTTGATTTTTTGGATTTGATTATGAGTTTCAATCATTTCTTTGGAATTTGGATTTAGATTTGGTATTTGAGTTGAATTTGAGGTTTGGTTTGAGAGGAAAGCATAGATTGGGTTTAGGCTATAGGTAGGTAAGTCTTCCTAAGTCCCTAAGGCATAACCTATTCCTATGGCTAACCCTTATAAGTCTCTAGCTTAGGTTAAGTGTTCACCTAATCACTAAAAACTAAGAGCTCTTAATGTCTACAAGAGTCCTAGATCTATGATGAAAAGTTGAGAACTCCTCCAAAAAATGAAGTCAACAAGAGCAAGGTTAGCAAAACTCCCCATAGGAATCAGACTACTTTGAGTTGAGATAAGTCCCCACACTCTCTTAGTAGTCACCTTTGGGTCAGTATATTTTACAACAAGTTACCTGCAATCATTCTCACTTTGAAGATGTAAGTTGCTACACATTCTTTCCAAAGACAGCTATTGATGGCAACCCTAGGTTGGGTTCGATATTGTACATCAATGGGTCACCCAGTGGCGGTCCTTTAGAAGATGTAAGTCTAATGCTTTCTTCATAACATTTGCACACAAAAAGGCACCCTTAGTCGATAGTCTTACCCCTTGAAGACTACCCCTTTGGATTATAAATCAGATAGGCCAACATAGCCCTTCTGTGGGTCCATTGCACAATGGGATCCATCAAATCAAATTAATCGACTATTGAGTGACATAAGTCTTGACATTCACTCAAGAGCCTTAGGTAGGTTTGATTTGTTGTACCATCAACAAGTCACCATGATTGTTCCCCACTTTGAAAGATGTAAGTCTCGACGCTTTCTTCTTTAGCATAATTGCACAAAAGGTAACCCTTAGTCAATAGTCCTACATGGGTAGACTCTTTGGACTGAGATATAGGCAAGGGAACATAGCCCCTTCTCTGGGTCCATCACCAACAAGGTCCACAACATAACACACCAAATTAAATTAAATCAAATCAAATCAATATAATCAAATTAATCATCAAGACTACTCTTGAGAGGTAAGATATTCAATGGCACTCATTAGGTCTTTGATTTATTGTGCCATCGCATATCACCCAATGATTGATCCCTACTTTGGAAGACATAAGTTAACACTTTCTTCCAAGTAGCCATTGCACACCAAAGGCAACACTTAGGTCGATAGCTACCCTATGGCAGGTGGACTACCCTTTTGGATTTGTAAATCTAAAATAGGACAAAGTGTCTATTGCTCCTTCTCAGTGGGTCCATCGCACACAGACAGGGTCCATAACAAACCAAATTCAAAGCCAACCTTCCTAGTGGAGTCAAATTAAACATATCGAATAAACCAAACTTCAGAGAAATTAGATTAGTCTCCAAATCAAAATCTAAATCTAACAAATTCAACCAGGCTTATGTCCCAGTGGATGAACCCTCAATTCAAAATCATTCTCGCTAATAGAGCCATATGAAATCCAATCAAACTCTTATCCCCGTAGCAAACTCGCTTCCCGTGGAAGGTTCACATTCTCAATCCCTAGAAGATTCAAATCCATATCATTAGCAGATATGCCTGAACATCAATTAAAATAAAATAAATTTAAATTTATTCGATGTTGATCCCCAGTGGATTTTATATTCTTATACTCAGTGGAAACACACCAAAACTAATCATATTCATAATCAAACTCAAATCCATATCCCCAGCGGATATCATGAATCTGCTTCCCTAGTGGAAGGTTCATATACTCAATCCTTAGTGGATTTCTCCTTTTATGCCCTCAGCATAAACCTCTCACATGTCATGCCTAATGCATGTGTGATCCCTTAGAAGATCTTCCTTCATGTCCTTAACATGAAATTCCAACAAAATCTACTTTATTCTCTTATGCCATTGGCATAAGTTGAGTTGCATTGCACTAAGATTTTGATTCTACCTACCTTTGGACTGACATAGATCATTTTCATTAGTATTTGCAATCCTTTGGATGTTGTTGATCATCTCGGTCAACGCCAATATGTGCGGTGTGCCTTGTTAGTTACACCACACTTGTTGGGGGTTCTTTTGTTGACCTCACTTTTGGAGTGAGTTCTCAACCTCTTCTTAGGCCTATGAGTCTTCTAGACACTAAGACATCCTTAGCCACAAAACACTTCTAGCAATTAGGTGAACACTTAAATTAAGCCTAAAGACTTAGAGGGTTATCCATAGGATTACGCTACACCTTAGGGATTAAGGAGACTAACCCACTCTATTTCCTAAATCTGGCTTATGTTCACCTTCTCAAACTAAACCTCAAATTCAATTCAAATATCAAAAGCCAAATTCAAATCTAAATTAAATGACTGAAGCCCATGATCGAATCCAAAATCAAAATCTTTCCTAAGCCCTATGATTTATCTTTTGGACTTAGTTTAGCCAAATCCAATCCAATTGATTTTCTCAAAGATCAATTCAAACCTTCAATCAATTTATCAAATTCAAACTCAAACTCAACTTCAAATCATGATCAACCAAAATCCAAATCAAATAAAATCCAAATCAAACTTAAGCCAATTTCATCGACTTAGCCAAATCTCATCCAAATCAAACAACTCAATTGATTTTCTCATAATCAATCCTTCAATCATCACTTCCATACTATACCTACATCAATCGCCAAGATCAAACCTAACTAACCCATTTGACCCAAAATATTCAAATAAGCTCCAAATCACCTAAGTCCAAATAAAATCAAATTAAATCAAAATTAAACTAAATTAAATTGAATCAAAACATGAAATCAATGCAAAACAAAAAACAAAAAAAGAAATCAAGATGGGACATAAAATAGCAGGTCATTTCACCTAGAGTTGACCCATGGCTCCACTAAGACAAAAAAGTCAACAAATTAAAATTTGATCAAATTGAGCCACTCCAAAGACTCAAAATCATCAAATGAACATGTTTGAGTCTAAAACTAAACAAATCTAAATTTAATGAAGATCCAAATGGGTTGATTTGGCCACCTAACCCAAGTAGACCCAAATGATCCAATTAAATCTAAATTCAAAAAATTGAAAATTAATTCAAATCAAACATCCAAAATTATTTTAAATTTATAATTAGATAAAATTTAGCCAAACATTGGGTTTAATTTAATAAATTTGATCATTTAACTCAAATAAGTCCAATGTGGTCCATTAAGACCAATTTTAGTCAAAATGGGCTTAAATCTAAATCTACATCAAATCAAGTGAGATCAATTACTCCAAATCATCTTAAACACTTAATCAACATGAGTGTAACCCAAACACATGATAATTGAGCCAAATTGATCATTTGAATCAATGAAGCCCAAGAAACAAAATATAATTAGCAAGCTAATCAAACTATAAAAAATTAGAAAATCAATCATATAACAAAAAAAACTATCAACATTGTCATTGTATAATTAAAATAGAAATAATAATAAATTTGAACATCAAATATAAATTTGGTTAAAATTAAATCAAAATAATTAACTACTAAATAAATAATAAATATACAATTTGAATAATCAATTATAGTATATATAATTTATAAACTTTAGTTAAATTAAAACTATAATATCAAAATTATTAAAATTGTGAAGATTTATAAATAAAAAAAGAATAAGTCTAAAAAAAACAATAACAAAAAATTCCATCCCACGTGACACCAAGAGAAAAATATATATATATTTATCAAGCATGTATGCTATCATTCTCATACCACATTTATCTCATTAAAAATAAAATAATAATAAATTTGGACATCACTCTTAATAAAGCTAGCAAAAGCATCTTTTTTATTTCATGTGAATCTCAAAAATTTTTTTATTTTCTATTCAAATGAAAACTTGCTCTAGATTTAAAATAAAATAAAATATCTTATCTTACCCACTAGCATAAAGCCATCTCTCTCTCTCTCTCTCTCTCTCTCTCTCTCTCTCTCTCTCTCTCTCCATAGAGAGCCTCCCATCCCGAGTAAAAAAAATAGCAATCATTGAGAGACTCCTTTCCATGTTTTCATGTCAATACCATCTCCTCGCATTTTCATCCCCATGAAGATAGGAATAAGAGAGAAAGTTTTCTCATCTGTGAGCCTCTCATCCTCACCATTTTTTAAGAGAAGATTGACCTCTCTCTCACATCTTCCTTATGCAACCAAATTTAAAACCAACATTCCTAGTGGAGTCAAATTAAATATATGAACAAACCAAACTTCACCCGAGTTAAATCAAATTAGTCTAAGTGGAGCCTAAATCAAATATAAATTAAATTCAACCAAAGCTTATGTCCCCCCTCAATTCAAAATCATTCTCCCTATGGAGCCATAAGAAATCCAATCAAACTCTTATAGCAGATAGCTTCCCTAGTGGAAGGTTCACATTCTCAATCCCTAGATTCAAATCCATATCCCCAAGGATATGCATCCATATCAATTAAAATAAAATTTAATTGATCTTGATCCAGTGGGTTATATATTCTTATCCCCAGCGGAGACACAATAAAATAAATCATATTCATAATCAAACTCAAATCCATATGTCCAAATGGATAGCAACGCTTCCCTAGTGGAAGGTTCATATACTCAATGGATTTCTCCTTTATGCCCCTCGATAAACCTCTCACATGTCATGCCCAATGCATGTGTGATCCAATAGATCTTCCTTCATGTACTTAACATGAAATTCAAACCAAATCTACTTTGCTCTCTTATGCCCTTGGCATAAGTTGAGTTGTATTACACTAAGATCATGATTCTATCTACCTTCTAAACTTTGGCATAGATAATTTTCATTAGTAATTGCAATCTTTTGGATGTTGTTGATGATCTTTGTCATCTCAATGGTGTGCCTTGTATTACACCACACCTATTGGGGTCCTTTGTTGACCTCACTTTGGAGTGAGTTCTTAACCTCTTTTCTTAGACCCATGAGTCTTCTAGACACTAAGACTTCCTTAGTCATAAGACACTTCTATAATTAGGTGAATTAACCTAAGCCTAAAGACTTAGAGGGTTAACCATAGATTAGGCTATGCCTAGGATTAAGGAGACTCACCTACCTATAGCCTAAATGACTTTGTTCACCTTCTCAAACCAAAACTCAAATTCAATTCAAATATAAAAAAATCAAATTCAAATCCAAATCAAATGATTGAAGCCCATGATCAAATCCAAAATCAAAATCCTTCCTAAGCTATGATTTATCTTATAGACTAAATCTTTAGATCCAAATCAATTCAATTGATTTTCTCAAAGATCAATTCAAACCTTCAATCAAATTATTAAATTCAAACTCAAACTTAACATTAAATCATGATCCAAACCTAAATCAAAATCAAATAAAATCTAAATCCAAACTTTTTAGCCAATTTCATGGACTTAGCGAAATCTCATCCAAATCAAACCTAACTCAATTGATTTTCTCATAAATTAATCAATCCTTCAATCATCACTTCAAGCCATACCGAAATCTATAATCAAATCAATCAAGCTAAGGTCAAACCAAACATAACCCATTTGACCAAAAATATACAAATAAGCTCCAAATCACCTAAGTCCAAATAAAATTGAATTAAATCAAAATTAAACTAAATTAAATTGAATCAAAAACATGAATTTAATGCATAAACACAAACAAACTAAAAAAGAAATCAAGATGAGACACAAAATAGCAAATAGGTCATTTGACCTAGAGTTGACTGGCGTGGGATCCACTAAGACAAAGTCAATAAATTAAAATTTGATCAAATTGAGCCACTCCAAAGAATCAAAATCATCAAATGAACATGTTTGAGTCTAAAACTAAACAAATATAAATTTAATGAAGATCCAAATGGGTTGATTTGGCCACCTAATGCAAGTAGACCCAGATGGATGCTATTAAATCTAAATTCAAATTAAATTGAAAATTAATTCAAATCAAACATCCAAAATCATTTTAAATTTATAATTAGATAAAATTTAGCTAACCATTGGGTTTAATTTAATAAATTTGATCATTTAACTCAAATAAGTTCAATGGGCCCATTAACCCATCAAAATGGGCTTAAATCTAAATCTACATCAAATCAAGTGAGATCAATTACTCCAAATCATCTTAAACACTTAATCAACTTGAGTGTAACCCAAACACAACATAATAAGCCAAATTGATCATTTAAATCAATTAAGCCCAAAGAAAAACAAAATATAATTAGCAAGCAAATCAAACTATCAAAATTAGAAAATCAATCATATAACAAAAAAACAACATTGTCATTGTATAATTGAAATAGAAATATAATAAATTTGAACATCAAATATAAATTTGATTAAAATTAAATCAAAATAATTAACTACTAAATAAATAATAATAAATAAATTAATTTGATATATAATTTATAAACTTCAGTTAAATTAAAACTATAATATCAAAACTATTAAAAATTGTGAAGATTTACAATTAAAAAAAGAAATAAGTCTATAAAAAAAAAACTCAATAACAAAAAAAATTCCATCCTTAGTCACGTGACACCAAGAAAAAATATATATTTTTTTATCAAAAATGTATGTTATCATTCTCATGCCACATTTATTCTGCTAAAAATTAAAATAAAAGAATAATAAATTTGGACATCACTCATTTATTAATGCTAGAAAAGCATCAAGTCTTTTTTATTTCACATGAATCTCAAATAAATTTTATTTTCAATTCAAATGAAAACCTACTCAGCTTTAAAATAAAATAAAATAAAAAATAAAATATCTTATCTTACCGCTTAGCACGCAAAGCCATCTCTCTCTCTCTCTCTCTCTCTCTATCCATATGAAGCCTCCCATCCTAAAAAAAATAAAAATATAACAATCATTGAGACTCTTCCATGTTTCTGTCAATACCATCTCCTCCTCCATTTTCATCCAATGACTAACAAGAGAGAAAGTGGCTTTTTCTCCTTGCATGAGCCTCTCATCCTTTCCATTTTTAAGAGAAGCTTGACCTCTCTCATCTTCTCCTTCATGCAAGAGTCAACCATCAGATCTCATTCCATTGATCAAAGGCTAGCCACATGGGATTGAGTCCCTTTGTTCATCCTCTTCACTCTCCATATTCAGACACATGAAGATCTCATCTCTTGCAGATACTTCCTCCCTCTATGATTAAAGGCTAGCTACACACCTCCTCTTTGAACCAATAGAGACTCATCAAACTCTTATCCACAGAAAGCTTCATCCCCAAGCCCATAGGTCAAGAGGCACTATAAATTATGAGAATATTCATCGCTAACTCAATGCAAAATCGTCCTCTTTTAAACTCTTATGCTATGGCATTCTTCTCATCCTCTTATTTTAGTTCAACAAGATTTCATGCTATAGATCGAGCCTCTCTCCTCTTCTTTCTCTATTAGGCAAAATCCAACACTTGATCTTCTATATTTACAAAAAAAAATTTTAATCCCTTTATATGTTGAACCTCCTTTCCTTCTTCTAGACATTCCACTTCTAATTTATAATTCTTCATTGTTTGCATTTGAACTCTTCTCTACACAACCCAAGCACATCTAAGGAGATATTTCCTCACTTGTTTCTAACTATTTTTCCATGAGAATGATATATTGAGTGAGCTTATGATACTTGGTGAGGAGGCAATAAAACAAGCTTCATGTCAATAAAGCTATCAAATTGACCAAATGAACACTATCTTCAATCAAAGGAAATTTAAAGTGAACCATATGAGCAAAGAAAAAAGAATGCTAGCATTGATCCAAAACAATATAATAGGGCTTATTTCTTCTAAATGAAGCCACCTCTTCATCAATCCAATAAATTAGCTCTAGTGATATAATTATAAACACTTAGAAAGCATTTATGTTAATGTAGCATCGTTAGATCCAACCTTTAGAACCAATTTTACTTTTTAATCCTTTAAGAGTTTAGAGATAAAAAGCAAACTAATATTTTATGTGTTTGAAATGAATAGTTTTGATTATCAATGGCATTGATTTGATTCCATCTATCAATGATTACTAACATTTTGGTTTAAATGATAATGATTAATCCACTTATTTTTTATTTATTATTAAATCATAAAAAATGAGTTAATCAATTTTAAAAAAAAAAAAAAAAAAAAAGAAATAATATGTGATCAAACAAAATAAATTAAATTATCATAAAATCTAAGTAAAACTTAGATAAAAATAGAAAAATTAACAAACCAATAGTATTATAAATATTATAATGAATATAAAAGTTGTTTAACAAATTTATGAAAGTTAATTATAAAATCAATTTAATTCTTATTGTTATATGTTGATTCTAAATCAAAAGAAAATTTAGTTATGTGACATATCCTTAATTATATAATAACTATTACAATTGGCTAAGCTTATTTGATTAGTTATTCATATAAAATTTTGGAAATTCTTAACTAATTCAAATCACATTTTAAAACAAAATATATATATAAAAAAATATATATATATATATATATATATAAAATATATATATATATATATATATATATATATATATATATATATATATATATATATATATATATATAAACTCACATCCTTGACATAGACAATTAAGTAAGAAAAAATATGAGCAAACTTGTATAAACCATATTCTAAATATCATAATCAAATCAAATAAACATAAAATTCTAAACTTGAAATTTAAATCATATTATTAAAATTTCAATCTACCAAAATAAGTTAAACAAAAATAAACCAAATAAACAAACCTATTGAACTAAGAAGAGAATATCATTGCTAAAGAGATAATCATTTATATATAACTAGATGGCTAAAATAAGTTAAATAATTAGAATTCAAATGAAAGAACACATTAAACTTCAAATAAATCATAAGTAAATTTAAATACATTCACAATCCAAATCAAACTCAAATAAAATAATAAAAAAATCAATGAATTTAAACAAACATTGAAATGACAATAATCATTTGAAATTAAAACCAAAAAAAAGAAAAGATTAGATATTAAAGATATTGAATTATCAAAATTTAATTAAATCAAAATATCTAATCAAAATTAATATGAAATTAAATAAACTTAAACTTCATTAGATATTAAGGATATTAAATTATCAAAATTTAATTAAATCAAAATATCTAATCCAAAATTAATCAATCAAAATAAACAAAGATTATGCAAACTCAAAATTTAGAAACCTAATTTAAATCAAATAAACATTAAGAAAATAAAATCAATCACATAAATTCAAATGGGCTAATTAAGATACTTAAGGACCTCAGACTCTAAGTTAGACAGAATATGAAAGTTCCATCCAAAAAATGGAATTTATTCTACTCTTCATTCTTGAAATCTAAATATCACTTTAACCAAACAAAAGTAAAAAAAATGGAAAATAAATCATTAAATCATTTAAATTGAAACCTAAAGGAAAAAATTTAAACAAATTCAAACTCAAATGAAACTTAAACCAAAGAAGCCTTAATGTCTTGTCACACAAACCCTTTTTTTTCACAAATAGAAATCAAAATCTGAATTAAATTAGGTCAATGTGTTGATCTATGGTTGATGTTGTGTTTTATTTGTGATGTAATATTTAGGCTAGATGTTAGAATATGGATCTATCATGTATTGATAGTATAAAATTATTTTTTATAAATTGTGCTTAAATTTAAAAATATATAATGCTGAGGTTGCTTAAGCCCATAGGATAGGTGGGCTTGGTTACCCATGTCGGTGCTAAGTTTAAATTATAGATATAACTACTGGTTTTATGTGTGTTTAGCTAACACTTATTTTGCATGTGTACTTAAATTTACTTTTCCTATTTTAATATATTTTGCATTATGAATTAGGATTAGTGCTATGGGGTTTAGGATGAGCATTGGCTAGATGGCTTAGTCCTTGGGTGCCATGTGATGCCTTAAAGCCTACCACATCAAAAGAAGCAAAGATATAATGAAATGAAGGAGACATGAATAATGAATACTTGAAGACCCCCATAGCATTTATTATTTGTAATTGTAATTATTATTTTATATACTAGGTTGTATATGGGTAGAGCTACCTACCCATTTTCTCTTCGAGGTACTGAACACCAAGACCAGCCTTTTATTCTTTTATGGTAGTCTATAAAATTATTTGATGTTGTATTTAGATTAGCATTAGAAACAACATGCCTTTCTTAGTTTTATATGTTTGATGCTTTAATGTGTGGCTTGGATGCGATTAGGCTCCTAGGATAAAATTAATTTCTCTACCCAAAATAATAACAAGTAATTAATATTTAAAATAACTCATAAACTCACCATAAAGCCTAGGTTCTAAATAAGATAATTAAAATATTTAAAAATCCCTTAGTTGAATGGTTGAATGTCTCATAATATGCATGCATATTCTTTCTCTCTTGATCATGAAGGATTTTCATCCTTGCACGATAGGAGAATGCTTGACCTATGAGGGCATCCCTTGTGGTGGAGAACACCATCTTCTAGCTGATTTGGCCCATAACCTATTTTCATCATGCATATAAGCATCAAAATCCTAAAGCCTTTATCAAAATGAAGTGTCAAAATTGAAATAAAATTTGAAAAGATTTTACTTTTGTAGATTAAGTCATTACTCATACCACTCATCCTCTAGTATCTTAGGGAGTGGATTTAAGGACTCTAGTCTCTTTCTAAATAATAACTACCCTAGCTATCTTGCAACTCAAAAGACTTTCCTACATGAATTTAAAGCATAAGAGGACATAGCTGGCTACGACTCTAGGAGGTTGTAAGCCTAGCAATCGGGTGGTTTATCCTCTCTTGTGGAGGTAAACCATATACCTATCTTAACTCAGACTTAGGTCATGTTTTGGCTTATGCCAAAGCTCCCTAGATTCAAGATTTGAGGTAGCTATTTCCTTCAGGCTACTAGCATAAATTCTCACCTCTTAGGCATTTTCACAATTTTATGTTGTTGGATTATAAGTCCTACCTTTCTAATAAAATGTCAACTTCATTAAAATTAATCTCTTCAACTTCAAACATATAAATCCCAACCATAAGATAATTTGAAATGCTCATTAGGCTTCATTATATCATGTATTTCCTACTCATTCTCTTGGCTTCAATAATAAGTCACTTGAACAATCCCATTTGATTTTTCAATACAAATAATCTTTTGATAGTCCTTAAAATTTTGGAGACTTAATTTCTACTTTAATCAAGAGTATTCCTAAGAAATTCTCATTCCTTATGATGTAATAAACTATGGAGGCTTGCCTCCACAGGGAACTTAATGAACTTGGCTTAATATAAACCCTTCTTTACTTTTCCATGTAAAGTTGAGGAAAGATCTCTGGTATATTCAAAGACTCATCATGCCTTAAGAGTCCTTATTATTTGATTAGGTCTATTATAGGGTGATGATTTCTATCTGTCAAGATAGTGCATCATACCGTAATGTAGTACTGATCACTTCAATATAAGATCTAATGTGGTGTCCCACCTCCAAAAATAAACATCATTACCCTAAACCCTAAACAATAAATCCTAAACCCTAAAACCTAAACCCTAAACCTTAAACCATAAACCTTAAACATTAATAATATTATAAAATTAAAGTGAAAAAATCCCGCTGTCCGAGCCCTCTCCTCGTGTTCTGCAATTTTCCTTCCCCATCTCATTTTTTGGCTTTTTAGATGCTATTTGCATATTGATTTTAACAATTCTCATTGGATTCCTTCTTGAATCGATAGGAAGTGGTCGATTTTGTCTCTTCCTTGGAGTGACATTATGACTTGGCAACTTCTATTATGATTCCTATAAAATCAAAAGATGGTTCTGCTTATCATCTACCTGCTTCTACTACCTCGAAATCATTCAAAGATGTTCTCACTAGTAAGGATGGCTATTTAGGTGAGTCTCTGGAACTTATTTTGACTTCTTTTTTAGCCATGCCTATGGTTATGTGCTTTGATCTAATTATGGAAAAGCTTGCTAAGCCTTTTGATTTAACTTTGGTTGGAAAGTTTACTCTTCATAGGCATAATCTAGAAAACATTCACTCTTTCTTTCTTTGTCTAAACCTTTTGGGTGCTTTTATGATTTGTTTAATTGATCCTCATGACATTTTAATTTAGTTGATGAATGATTTGGATTACTCATGTTTTTTTTCTCATATTATTTTGTTTTCAATTCCCAAATGAGGTTGCAAAAAAAGGACTCCACTATTTAATATTAAGAAAAAATCCCTAATTGTTCTTGTTTGGATTTCTCTCCCCAATATGCCTATTCATTTCATTAACCAGGAATTCCTTTTTACTGTGGGTGCCTTATTTGGTCAACCGTTATAAATTTATCAAGCAATGATTATAAAATCTCATCATTAAATGGCTAGAATCCTTGTTGAATTGGACAATACCAAGAAACACCTGAAAGAAATCTAGTTAAGATCTAAAAATTATGATTATATGTGAAAAATTGACTTTAAAAAATTTCCTATCTTTTATTCTCACTGCAAAATCCATGGGCATGATAATTTTGAATGTTTCATTCTTCATCTTCACTAAAAAAATTTAAGATAACTTCATTATGAAAATCCATTTTCTCTTGTAATATTCATTCCATGGAAGAATTAATATGATCCATGATTGTAATTTTCAAAATATGGAAGAGACTTATTGGTGCCAAGTAAACACATTAGATGGAGATAGAATACTAGCTATTTCCATGCTTTAGTTAAAAAATAGAGCCTTAAATAATATTCAAAAAATTAAAGATGAAAATGGAGAGAGAATAATGGTATTAAGGATTCAATCATTAATTTTAGAAATATGCTTAGTAAGAGTTGCTCTTATGAAGCTATTTCTAAAACGCACTTAATTTCTTCTATTACTACTAATGATGATAATAATTTTCTTACTATTGTGCCTAATGAAGATGAAATTTTTAAAGATCTTAATAGCATGAACATAGATTCTATTGCTGGTCTAGAGGCTACCAAAATTTTCCAAAAATGTTGGATTATTATTAAAAATGATCTGATTGAGGTGGTTGATTTTTAAAGGTAATCCTTTTCCTAGATATTTTTCTAGCACTTCTATTGTTCTCATACCTAAGAAAGATAACCCAGACTATTGGAGTGATTTTAGACCTATTATTCTTTCCACCTTCTTCAATAAGTTGATTTCCAAAATTCTTACCAATAGGCTTAGTCCTTTACTTCATAAGATTATCTCTCTCAACCAAACCGATTTTGTTAGAGGTAGATTTATTTTTGATAACATTTTACTTGCCCAAGAATTAATTCATGATTTAGATGCTAAGACTAGAGGTGGAAACATTCTTTTCAAATTAGATATTTCCAAAGCTTTTGATAATATCTATTGGGATTTCCTTTTTCATATTATGAATTTTTTGGTTTTCTGCTAAATTTATTTTTCTTAAAAATTGTAATAATGTTTGGTTCTCTATTTTGCTTAATGGGGAAGCTTTGGGCTTCTTTCCTTCTTCCCATGGCTTAAAACAATAAGGGCATCCTTTATCTCTTTATTTATTATTGTTGTTGAGTACTAGAGCATCAGTTATTCTTAAATAATTATAGTATGTACTACATAACTCTTGGTGGTCTTTCTATTTTCCACCTAAGCTTTGTAGATGATTGTATTATTTTTTAGCAATGCTTCTCTTCATCATATTAAGAACCTCAAGATTTTTTTAAATAAATTTGGAAGAGAAAGTGGGATTTCTATCAATGATAACAAAAGTTGTTTTATTACTTCTTCAGATATCTCCAAAAATAGAATTAATCAATGCATATCACTAATTTTAAACATCAACACTTACCTTTTAAGTACATGAGTGCTCCTCTTTTTGAAGGTCCAAAATGATCCCACATTTTTGATGAGTTAATTCAAAAATTTTAAATAAAATTTCCGTTTGGGAATTCCATTTACTTTCCTTTGGTGACTCACTATTCTTAAAAGCAATTCAATTCCTCTTTATTTGATTCAAACTATTATTCCCACTAATTCTACTCTTATCTGAATTGATCGCTTGCTTAATAAAATATTTTGGTGGTCCAATAATTCTATTAAAAGAATGCATTGGACTTCCTTGCATAAATGTTGTGGTCCATTGGGTTAAGGTGGTCTTGGTTACAAACCTATTCGTGATGCTATCACTGCCCTCTCTCATAAGTTTTGGTGGAATTTTAGAAAGAATGATAGCCTTTAGGCAAATTTTATGATGGAAAAATATAGCGAAGGTAAACACCCTCTTACTTGTGCTTATAAAGTTGGTGACTCTCCAATTTGGAAAAGGCTTTGCTCCATTTAATGGATTGTTGAATCCTCAATATCTTGGGGTATTCATTCGGTTCTTTCTTTTTGGCAAGACAATTGGCAATTGGCTCTATTGAGTCCCTTTTATCTACACACCCTACTAGCTATCAAAGTTAACTCTTTTTGGCTTAATGACAATTGGAATGAAAACAAACTTGAGAACTAAATTCTTATTTTTTTTGACCAGTTTTGCAACATTGCTATCTTTTCTAATAAACTGGATCAAATTTTTATTAGCAATAAACAAAACCCCTCTAGTATTTTCATTAAACATTGGAACAATATCATTCCCATTTCTTATTCTATTTTAGCTTGGAGGATTTTGAATAACTTCATACCTGTTGATTCCTTTTTGCTTAAAGTGTTTTATTTACCTTCTAAGTACTATTGTTGCTTTCATATTGAAAATGTTAATCATGTTTTTATCAATGGTGCTATTGCTTCCAAACTTTGGATATGGTATGATGATTTATTTAACACTAACTATTTTCATGGCTCTCTTTCATTATATCAACTTCTTGAAGTTTGTTTCCACAAAAAAAGGTTATATCAAAGTTTTAATTGCTATTATTACATTTATTTAGATGGATAGAAATGATTCTAAATATTGTGGTATCCCTATTACCCATAAAAGGATCCTTGCGAGAACTAAAGAAAAAATTCATCCTTTGTTTAATGCAAATTTAATTAGTAATCTTCACTTTAGAGGTTATAAATTTGTGGCTAAAAAATTAGGTATCACTTTGCATGATGATCCTTCCTACAAGAGTATTAGGATTAATATTAAGCCTACATAAAATTTTATTGAGATCAATTTGATGGTTCTTGTTTTCCCAAACAAATATGGGTGGAATTCTTAGGGATTCTAAAGGTACTCATTATTTGCCTACCCCTCAAAGCTTGTTCTATTATTTATGGCTCATGGTTGTGCCTGATATTTGTTTAAGCAAAGTCTTTAATAATATTGTTGGGATTATCTTTATATGCCCCACACTAAAAGCTTCTTTCTCAAGTTTGCTACAAAATTTTCACATTCTTTTGAAGGTAATGCCAATTTCTTAATTTGGGAGGGAAGTAAATGAACTCACTTTATTTGATAACCATAACTTACCTAAGCACCTACGTGGTTTGGTCAATCTGGATAACACTGGACTTCCTTACCTCAGATTTTAGCCTTTTGCTATTTATTTGATCATTTTGCTATGGTGGTTTTATTTAGACTATTTTTTGGTTGTTTATTTTATGCTTCCCTCACTATGAAGAAGTTTTTCTTTTCTATACTTAAACCTCCATTCCTCTTAAATCCATTCTATACATGAATGACCCTTTTTTAGGTTGTAGTGGTTTTTAATTGGTTTCCCTATCCTCTGAGACTGGTGGTTTTTGTTCTATGGCTCTATCACATAGCTAGTCATTCTTTGAGGGTCTCCTGTTGGGATGTGGTAGTGCTGATTTTTGGCCTACCACTTTTATTAATGGATGATGGGTTTGCATCCATTTTTGGCTAGCTATGGTCGTATTCAAATTGAACTTTTAGCTGCTATAGTTGGTTTTATTGGTTGCTACTATTTGCTTCATCCATTTGCCTGGTTGTTTTGGGTGGTTATTTTTCATGGCTGTTGTTGGCCTCTTCTGGCTTGGCTTAGTTTTGGGTTTTTTTGGTGGTTGATGTTCTCCTTTCTTGGTTTGGCTTGGAGGCTTTTGCTGGTTGGTTTTTCCCTGTCTTATGGATTGAGGTAGGTTATGTAGTTGTTGTCACCCTACTTTCTTATTTATGGTTGCTCTTTTGGGATTTGGAATGGGTTTTGTTTCCTCTGGCCTTATTTCTTTCATAATTTTGTGCTTATGGTTGGGTGGTCCTCCTGGCCTTTGTCTTGCTAGGTGACTACCATTTTTTTATTGGTTATTTTGGAGATCTCAAGTGTTGTGGATTTGTCTACTTGTCTTTCTTTCCTTTTTGGGCTATGTATTGGCTTTGTCACTGGTTAGTTTTGTTATTGACTAGTTATTGTTTGGTTGGTTGGGTTTTTTGGATGTGTATGTTTGATGGTTGATTTAGGTGCTTTTGGTTGGGTTCTTTGGTTGGGTTTATGGTTTGCCCTGGTTGGTTATCCTCTCTTGAGTGTTTTTTTTCTTTTGTTTTGTTCTCTTTGGGTGTCAATTTTTTGTTGCTCGATTTCTCGCTCAACCTTATGCTGGTTATTTTATTGGCTATTTTGTTTGTGGGGGATATGAGCTCTTGTGGTTTTTTTGGTCCTATTTTAGGACTTATTATTCGTGGTTAGCTGCTTGAGGGGTTTTGTGGCTGTTATCTTGCCTTGGATACTTGTGTCATGGCTTGGTGTTTTGAGATTTATGTTCGCTATTGGTATTGACTCCTTTTGGTTTATTTGGCTATCCTTGTTTTATGATATTTGCCTCTTGGTTGGTGGTAGTGGATTTGTTGTTCTTTTGGCTGCCTTAGTGGTGGTTTTGATGGTAATTTCTGGATGCCCTCTTGGCCTTTCTATGCTATGGCTTTCCTCTCTCTAGTGCTACTTATCTCCTATGATTTTGCTATTTGGGTGGAGGTTTTGCCCTTGAATTTGGATTGTTTTCCCTCTCATGCTATGACTGTTTGCTTTCGATTGTGTTGTTTCCCCTATTTATGTCGACCCTCTTTTTCTGTTTGTCTTCCTATTGGTGGTGGCTTTGGTGGAGTTACTGCTTGGTTTATTTTAGCTCGACCACTAATCCTGTTGTAACTTATTGGATATTGGCTTTAAGTGGTTGGTTTATTATGGGTTTTGGTTGGTGGGTTGGCTGCTGGCTGGCTGCTAGCTTGCTATTTTTTGTGTTTGTTTGGTGCAGGAACTAGATCACTATGGACTATTTTGCCTTGGATGGTTGCTTATATTAGGTATGCTGGCTATGATGGCCTTGATGTTTCCTCATATGTTCTCTCTGGTTGGTAGCGTGCATATGATTCTCATGAAGGTTGGATGCTCATATGTATTGTTCCCCTGAGATGATCTTACATGCTTGAGCCTTCTCTTCTCAACTCTTTCTAAATTGTTTACTTTATCTTTTCCCCGAGCTATGACCATTGCCTTTGTAGTGTTTTGTAGAATTCTTTTGCAAGTTGGAACTTCACGATGGAATCATCTTTACTACCAACTCAAGTTGATGTGGATCTTGCTTATCTTGACTTCTCAAAGGGATCATGAGTCGCCGCTAACTAGTCTTTTATTGCTTTCTTGAGTTATATTAGTCTTATTTAGTGTCTTTCTCATTTGCTTTTAAGTTGTATTTGCTCTTTAATTTTTTTCCATTATGCTTGATGGGGGTTTAGCTCTTTAGGTTTCTTGTAGCTCTGAGTAGTAGAATTTTGAGCTTTACCCCTTTTAAGGACATTGTATCCTTTATTTTTATGGTAATAAAATTCTAACTTTCCCTAAATAAAAAAAATAAAAATACCCTAAACACTAAATGCCAAACCCTGACCCCTAATCAAACCCTAAAAAGCTCAAAACCTAAACCTAAACTAAATAAAACCTAAAAATAAAATAAAATAAAATAAAATAAAAACATAAATTAAAACCTAAACCTAGACTTAAACCTAAACCTCAAAAGAAATAAAAATAAAAAAAATAAAATATACTAAAATAAAAGTAATAAAAACCTAAACTAAACTAAAAAGTAAAAAACCTAAATAAAATAAAAACTAAACCTAAAATAAAAATAAGATAAACCTAAAATAAAATGAAATAAAACTAAATAAATAAAAAATAAAACATAAAAATAACTAAAATAAAACCTAAAATAAATAAAAAATAAAACATAAACCTAAACTAAAAAACCTAAAAATAAAATAAAATAAACCTAAACTAAAATAAACTAAACTAAAATAAAACCTAAAATAAACTAAATTAACCTAAACTAAATAAAATAAAATAAACTAAAAATAAACCTAAACCTAAACTAAAATAAAACCTAAAATAAACCTAAATAAAACCTAAAACCTAAACAAAATAAATAATAAATAAAAATAATAAACCTAAAATAAAACCTAAACTAAAAAATAAACTAAAATAAAACCTAAAATAAATAAACTAAACTAATTAAAAATAAAATAAACCTAAATAAAAATAAAAATAAAATAAAATAAAATAAATAAAATAAACAAATAAACAAAATAAAATAAACCTCTACTTAATTTAAAAAATAAATAAAAAATAAAAAAATAACCCTAAATAAACCCTAAAATAATAAACACTAAACCCTAAATCCTAAAACCCTAAACCCTAAACCCTAAATCCTAAACCCTAAATCCTAAACCCAAAATCCTAAAATATACAACCCTAAACCCTAAACCCTAAACCCCAAACCCTAAACCCTAAACCCTAAATCCTAAAAACCTAAAAACCTAAACCTAAACTAAATAAAACCTAAAAGAAAAATAAATTAACAAAACCTAAACTAAATAAAATAAAAAAATAAATAAAATAAAAACCAAAACTAAAATCTAAACCTAAACCTAAAAATAAAATAAAATAAAAATAAAACTAAACTAAAAAATAAATAAAAACATAAACTAAACTAAAAAATTAAAATAAACCTAAAATAAAGTAAAATAAAAACTAAATAAAACTAAACCTAAAAATTAACCTAAAATAAAAAATAAAACCTAAACCCTTAACTAAAAAAAAATCTAAACCTAAAATAAACAAAATAAAATAAACCTAAACCTAAACTAAAATAAATAAAACCTAAACCTAAACATAAAATAAACTAAACTAAAACCCTAAACTAAATAAAATAAATTAAATTAAAAATAAACCTAAACCTAAACTAAAAAATAAACAATAAAAATAAACTTCAAATAAAAACCTAAGCCTAAAAAATAAAATAAAAACCTAAACCTAAACCTAAAAATAAAAAAATAGAACCTAAACCTAACAAATAAAATAAAAATTAGTCTAACCTAAAAAATAAACATAAACTTAAAAAATAAACTAAAATAAAAAACTTAAACTAAAATAAATAAACTAAACTAAATAAAAAATAAGCATAAATAAAAAAAAAAAATAAAATAAACAAAAATAAATAAACTAAATAAACCTAAACCTACTAGTTTAGTTAATTTTTTAAAAAAACCCTAAGCTTAAAATAAACACTAAACATTAAACCCTAAACCTTAAACACTAAGAAGCCCTAAACCTTAAACCCTAAACCCTAAAATCCTAAACCCTAAATTCTAAAAAACTATAAACCCTAAACACTAAACCCTAAACTGACACCCTAAACAAAACTAAACCACCTACAACATAAACATTAAACCCTAAACTAAACTAAATAAACCTAAACCTAAACCTTAAACTAAACCCTAAACCTCAAACCTAAACCCTAAAGTTAAACACTAAAACCTAAACCTAAACCCTAAACCTAACCCTAAACCTAAACCCAAACCCCAAACCTAAACTTATTTTCTTTTTACCTAAGATGGGTTTTGTTTTGACCTCTAGATTTTGGGTCGGTCTGATGGTTGCTACCTGGTGGTTCCTATCTTCTAGCTGGTTATTTTGGTTTTTCCTCCGTGGTCGTTGTTCTCTCCTTTTGTTACTTTGATGAGATGGTTTCTTCTGGCTTTATTCTTTTCTACACTAGTTGGTTTACTCTCCTCTAGAACTGAATTACTTTTACTCATGGTTGGATGGGTGGCCTTCCTGGGGAACTCCTATTGGTTGTTTCCTTTCTAGCCTTCTTTTGGATAATTTCTTCTTTTTTTTTTCTCTCCTTGTTGTTTATTATTGGAATCATCTTTTTCCTTAGTTTTTTGTTTGGTTATTCTCCTGGAATTAGCCTTTATTGGGTATGTTATTTGTAGCATATATTGTGTTGTTGTTATGCAACATGCCGATTTAGTCTTTATTATTGAGAAAGTTTTGTTTTTCAGCAGGTCTTGGCTAGCTATTATTGTTGCCTTTCTATGGTTATTGTGCTTTTTTTGGGCCTCTATTGTGTGGTACTTTATAGGTTTTTTAATTTTCCTTGGCTGTTGGGGATGCTTCCTTTGTTGGTTACTTATGATGGGTTATTTTCTGGTGGTTGCCTTATGGTTATTTTACTTAGCTAGGTTTGGTTGGAGGAACTTTAGTTGTCCTTGGAATCATGGTTTGTTGATTTTTCCTTATTGGTCTTTTCCTTCTTCTTGAACAATTTGTTGAGCTTTTTTATTGGCCAAACCTTTGTTGATTCTTTTGGATTGGACTTATTGGTTTCTGCTGGTTGGTTGCTGCCTTTGGCCCCCTTTTGTGTGGTTGTTTTGTCTTCTGGTGATTTGCACTGACTACAACTTATGTTTCCTTCAATTGGTGGTTTCATTTTTGAGCTATCTAGTCATTTGTGGTTGCTCACCTAGTTTGGCTTGGTGACTGCTACTTGTCAGGACTTTCCATTGAGGGCTCTTATCTGGGTTTTATTGGCTATTTCTCTGTTAATTGGCATGGGTCTGGTGCTTGTTGATGGTTGGTTATGGTTTTCTTGGTTTGTAGCTTCGATGGGTAGTTGAATAATGACTGTTGTTGGTGTTCTGACTATATTCTAGACTCTCTCTAGGATATTGTGATTAGTTATTTTGGTTTTTGTTTGGTGGTTTGACTGCTAGTTGGTTGTTGCTGTTCTTTATTAAATGTAGATCTTAGAACTCTATGGACTTGGCCTTGGATGTTTGCTTGTATCGTATGTCTATGATGGCTTTGATGTTACTCACCTTTCCCTGGTTAGTAGCATTATATATGATTGTAATCCTTTTATGAAGTTTGGATGCTCATATGTATTGTTGCCCCTTGAGATTATCCTAACGAGCCTAAGCCTTCTCTCTTTCTCCTCATTTATTTTCCTTTTAGCAATGACTTTTGCCTTTTACAGTGAGTTGAACTTTTAGGGAAGGACATTAACCAAGTGTTGTTACTGGATCTTGATTTCTTCTCAAAGAGAATCATTCTACTATTTTCGATATTCTTATTGTTTTATGCTTTTAGTATTTGATCTTTTGTTTTCTTTAGATGGGAGTTTAGTTTTAAGTATAGCTGAGAGAGAATTTTAGAGCTTTTAAGGACATGGTATCTTTTTTATGGTAATAAATTCTAACTTTCCCAAAAGAAAAAACCCTAAACCCTAAACCCTAAACCTAAACCTAAACCTAAACTCTATAAACCCTAAAAGCATAAAACCTAAAACCCTAAACCCTAAAGCCTAAATCATAAGACTAAACCTAAAGTAACTAAAAGAATTAAAATATAAATCTTAACACTAAAACATAATAAACTTAAACCTAAACCTAAACCCTAAGAATGTGTAACCTGATGGAACATCACATCAACCAAGCTCGCCTAGATCTAGTGGTGGATTCAAGGCGAGGCATTGGTTATCTGGTGGTGGGGATCGGAGGTGGGTAGATATGGTGGTGGTGGTCAGAGTAGTGGTGGTTATGGAGGTGAGAGGAGTGATGGAGGTTGTAGCCATGGTGGTGGCGGAGAGAGAGATCGAGGATATGATGGTGGATACCACTACTCGAGAGGCTAGGTTGGTTCTGATGGGAGCTGGAGAAACTGAAGAATGACTGATCCTATCTTCTGCTTATGGAACTATGTCTTTATAGTAGAGATGATTCTAGTTATCTAGGGTTTTTTATTTTTGTATGCGTGCTCATTTTTTATCTTTATCATTGTTTATGTCTTAGAAAACTTGGTGTGTTACTTGGTTGAAGAAATCGAAAATAAGAAATGTTGAATTTGAATTTATTCTCTATTAAAAAATCAAATACCAAAAACTCGAAACCCTAAATGATGTCCTAAACCTTAACCCTAAAACCAAAGACCTAAATCCTAAACGTTAAATCCTAAACTCTAAAAACCCTAAACCCTAAACCTAAAACCCTAAACCCTAAACCCTAAACCCTAAGACCCTAAACCTTAAATCCTAATCACTAAACCCTAAACTTTGTTATAAAAAATGTTAAACCCTAAACCTTAAACCCTAAACTAAAACATTAAACCTTAAACCTAAAAGCTAAACCCTAAACCCTAAACCCTAAACCCTAAACTCTATACCCTAAACTTTAAAATCCTAAACCATAAACCCTAAAACTTAAACCTAAATAAAAAATAAAATAAAAACCTAAGCTAAAACCTAAACCTAAACATTAAGCTAAAGCTAAAAATAAAATATAATCGAAAATAAAAACTAAAATAAGATAAAATAAATAAAAACCTAAACTAGACTAAAAAAATAAAATAAACCTAAAAATTCAAAAATCTAAATGAAATAAAAACTAAACCTAAAATAAAAAAATAAACTTAATATAAAATAAATTGATAACTAAATAAAAACCTAAAGCTTAAAAATAAACCTAAAAGTAAATAAAAAAATAACACTAAACCCTAAACTACAAAAAAGCAAAACCTAAAATGAAAATAAAATAAATAAAATAAAATAAACTGAAACCTAAACTAAAATAAACAAAACTAAAAGAAATAAAACCTAAACCTAAACCTAAATTTAAACCTAAACTAAATAAAATAAGGTAAAAATAAACCTAAGCCTAAACTAAAAAATAAAACCTAAAATATAACCTATAACCTAAACCTCAAAAAATAAAATAAAAACCTAAACCTAAACCTAATAATAAAACATAAAACCTAAACCTAAAAAATAAAATAAAAATTAAATTAAACTAAAAATAGACCTAAACCTAAACCTAAAAAATAAACTAAGATAAAAAACCTAAAATAAATAAATAATCCTAAAATAAATAAACTAAACTAAATAAAAATAAATAAATCTAAATAAAATAAAATAAAAATAAACAAAAATAAATAAAAAATAAACTAAATAAACCTAAACCTACCGGTTTACTAAATTTTATTTTAAAAACTAAACCCTAAACCTTTAACCCGAAACACTAAAAACCCTAAACCCTAAACCTAAACCTAAAAAACTAAACTAAACCCTAAACTAAGACAACCTAAAGTCTAAAACACTAAACATAAACCTAATCCTAAACTCCCTAAAAACTATAATCCTAAACCCTAAACTCTATAACTAAACTATAAACCCTAAACCCTAAACCCTAAACCTAAACTCTAAACTATAAACCAAAAAACCCTAAACTATAAATCTAAACTAAACTATAAACCTAAAACCCTAAACCCTAAACTAATAAACTAAACTATAAAAAAACCTAAACCCTAAACCTAAACATAAACCCTCCCTAAACTAAAACCTAAACTAAACCTAAAACCTAAACCCCTATAAACCCTAAACACTAAATATTAAATAAATAATAAAACCATAAATAAAATAAATAAATAAATAAAATAAAAAACCTAAACCTAAATATAAAAATAAAATAAAACCCTAAGCTAAAATCTAAAGCAAAAGCTAAAAATAAAATAAAATAGATATTAAAAACTAAAATTAAATTAAATAAATAAAAACCTAAGCATTAAAAATAAACCTAAAGGTAAATAAAAAATAACACCTAAACCCTAAACTACGATAAACCAAAGCCTAAAATAAAAATAAAATAAGCAAAATAAAATAAACTGAAACCTAAAATAAAATAAACAAAACTAAAATAAATAAAACCTAAACCTAAACCTAAATTAAAATAAACCTAAACTTAAACCAAACTAAATAAAATAAAATAAGCTAAAAATAAACCTAAGCCTAAACTAAAAAATAAAACCTAAAATAACAACCTATAACCTAAACCTAAAAAATAAAATAAAAACCTAAACCTAAACCTAATAATAAAACATAAAATCTAAACCTAAAAAATAAAATAAAAATAAAACTAAACTAAAAAATAGATCTAACCTAAACCTAAAATAAAATAAAATAACCTAAACTAAAATAAATAATCCTAAAATAAATAAATTAAACTAAATAAAAAATTAACCTAAATAAAATAAATAAAATAAACAAAATAAATAAATAATAAATAAAACCTAAACTTACTGCTTAAATTTTATTTTTTAAAAAAGAAACATTAAACCCTAAATCTTAAACCCTAAACCCTAAACCCTAAACTCTAAACCCTAAACCCTAAACCCCTCAGCCTACAACCCTAAACTCTAAAACACTAAACCATAAACCCTAAATGCTAAACCCTAAACTCTAAAAAACCAAAATCCTTAAATCCTAAACCCCCCCTACAACCCTAAACCCTAAACCCTAAACCCTACAACACTATACTATAAAGTCTAAACCCTGAACGTTAAATCATAAACACTAAACACTAAGCACTTAACCTTAAACCCTAAACCCTAAACCCTAAAACCCTAAACTGTAAACCCTAAGCCCTTAAAACTTTAAACCCTAAACCCTAAACCTTAAACCTTAAACCCTAAACCCTAACCTTAAACACTAAACAATAAACCCCTAAGACCCTAAACCCTAAACCGTAAACCATAACCTTAAACCCACAACCCTAAACTACAAACCCTAAACCTAAATCTAAAGTAACTAAATAAATTAAAAAATAAACATTAACCATAAAACCTGCTAAACCTAAATCTAAACCTAAACCATAAGAATGGTCAGAACCTTGATGGCAGGAACATCACCATCAATGAGGCTAAGTCTAGATCTGGCTATAGAGGTAAAGGCGAGGCAATCATCGTGGTGGTGGGGGATCTAGAGGTGTGGAGGAGGATCGAAGTGGTGGTTATGGAAGTGGGAGGAGTGATAGAGGTTACAGTCGTGGTGGTGGGAGAGATCGAGGATATGATGGTGGATCCCACTACTATAGAGGCTGAGGTGGTTCTAATGGGAACTGGAGAAACTGAGGAATGGTTGATCTAATTTGGTTCTTATTGAATTATGTCTTTAAAGTAGAGAAAGTTCTTGTTATCTTGGGTTTTTGATTTGCTCTATGCATGCTCATTTTTTATCTTTCTTGTTGCTTGTGTCTTAGAAAACTTGGTGCATTACTTGGTTGATGAAATCAAAAAGATGAAATATCAAATATGAATTTATTCTTTGTTAAAAAAATAGCCCAAAAACCCTAAACCCTAAACTAAAACCTAAACCCTAAACCTAAACCCTAAACCCAAAACCCTAAACCCTAAAAACCCTAAACCCTAAACCCAAAATCCTAAACCCTAAACCCTAAACCCTAAAGCCATAAACCCTAAACCCTAAACCCTAATAACCTAAACCTTAAACCTTAAACCCTAAACCTAAACCTAAATAACTAAAATAAACTAAATACACCTAAATAAAACCTAATCTAAATAAACTTAAAATAAACTTAAATAAACCTAAATAAATAAACTAAACTTAAATTAAATAAATATAAACTAAAAATAAAATAAAAACAAAAACTAACTAAACTAAATAAAATAAACCTAAACCCCCCTCCCTTGCAGCGCTCTAGTGATTTCATTTTCCCCTTTATCAACGTGTCCCCTTCTGACATTTTTGGTGGATCCTTCATCATTCTCAACTAATTTTTAGAGTTTTTTCAATCTATGGTTGCTTGCGTGATGTGTCTATTCTAATTATGGCTATGGTGACCTCGAACAGTGGCTTATTTCTCCCATTTTGGATGATCTGGCTAGGGCATGTAGTTTTATGGGGATCCCTAAACTTAATGTCATTCTTACTATTAAATCCTCTAAGGATGCACTTTCTTATAAGAGCTCTACCTCTTTTGACTCAATAAATCTTATTTTGACTTCTTTTTGAGGTATGCCTCATCATGTGTTTAGATCTTGATGTCAAAAGCTTGCAAAACCTTTCAAATTAACTTTGATTGGAAAATTTTCTTTGTACGCCAAATTTGGATAAGATCGATCTTTTTTCCATAACCTTAAACTTTCGTGCTTTCTATATTCTTGATCGATCCAAGACATATTCTGATTCAACTTATGAATTATTTGAATTATTCAAGGGTTTTCTCATGTCGATCTTATTTTGTCTTTAATTGTCAAATGCGTTTATTAAAGTGGTCTCCCCTTTTTGATATAAAAGAGGAATCACCTACTATTCCTGTGTGGTTAGCTCTTCCAAATATGAGAATCCACTATGTTACCCAACAGGTTTTATTTGCTATCTGGGCACTTTTCACGCCTCCAAATTGATCGTGACCGTGAGATACCGTCCCTCTATGTATGGTTGAACTTGACATATCTAAAAAAAATTCTAAGGATTTTAGATTAAATCTAAAAAGTTTGGTTATTTACAAAAGGTCAAATTTAAAATTTTTTCAATTTTCTGTTCCCATTGCAAGATACATGGTCATGATAATTCAGAGTGTTTTGTTATTCACCCGCATCTTAGAAAGAAACTTTTGAACGATCCTAACTCTAAATTAGCTACTAATAAAGTAAGTAAAGCTATTTTTGTGCCAAAAAATAACTTAAATGTTGATATTAGGTTTGATTCTTTGGAATCTTCTGATGTTCCTAAAATTATTTCGCTTCATTCCAACCATGACAAAGGAACTAATAATGTTGAAAAAGATGATTTGTCCAATAGCCTTTCTTTACATGAGAATATGCCTATTATGGCTAATTCCATATTCAAAGAGACTGAAAAAAATGATGATTCATTCTCTAATGAGTCTATTCCTGCTTCTTTGCTAGCATTAATTGATGAGAATGAGGTTTTAAATGATAAATTGAATGCAGCTAAAATTCTTGAGCAAAACACTGATTTTGACATTGGTAATTGTGCTTTGAATGGTATAATTTCTTCTCCTTCCCCTAATTCCAAGATTGATCTTCATTCTAATCCCACTTTTCAACAAAATGCTAATTTGGAAGAGGGGAAGTTGTGATTAGAGATGTTCTTACTGATCATTATCCTATTAATAATATTCCTAATCAATCTTATTTTGATGGTGACACTTTGGATAAAAATAGAAATATTTGAATTGTCTTTAAAAAGGAAACTAAGAACTCTAAGATGCAACCTCCTAATCTTGCCAGATCTACTAGATCTAGATCCTCTTCACATAAATAATGTGTTGTTTCAATTTTTAGCTTAGGAGAGGATTTGTTATTCTTTTCTCTCTTTCTCTCTTTATTATTATCATTTAATTTCCTTTACAATTTTTTTATGTTTAATTCTCTTATTTGGAATGTTAGAGGGATCACTGTTTGTAATCGTATTAGAAATCTCTATAAAATTTACAATATCTCTTTACTGATTGTTATTGAACCTCTTATACATGCTGATAAAATCAATCATGTTACTAGAATGCTAAGTTTTAGTAATTTTTTCTTTAACATAAGTAATAAAATTTGGTGCTTTTGGAATAGCTTCTTAAATATTTTAATTTTGATGATCTTCAACATGTTGCCAATGCTTCTTTTAGTGATTCTTGTGTGATTGGCTCTTTTGTTTATGCTACTTGGAATAGAGCTGGTCGGAATGTTCTTTGGGAGAATTTGATAAGTTTTTCTCTTTTTGTTAACAAACCTTGGTTGGTTGGGGGTGATTTCAACACTATTCTATATTCACCTAAAAGAAGGGGTGGTTGCTCTCCTAATATTCATTCTATGGAAGAATTTTCAAATATGATTTTTGTTTGCAATCTTATTGACATTGGTTTTAAAGGCTATAATTATACTTGGCAAAACTCTAAGCTCCAACAACATCTTGATAGAATTATTTTTGACTATCATTAGATTAATCAATGGCCTCTTACCTCTATTGACCATTTGAGTAGAACTTTATCTAATCATGTTGCTTTTTTAGTTTATGTTAAAGATAACTCTAAAATATTAAACACCTCATCGTCTTTTAGATTTCAAAATATGTGGATTAAGCATCTAGATTTTCTTAAAGTTGTGGCCATTAATTGGATTGCCCCTTTACACCCTGATAATTCGATTAGGGGTATGCATAGATTATGGTTTAAGCTTAAAAGGCTCAAACAAAATCTAGTTTGGTGGAACAAACATTATTTTAAAAAAAATTTTGCTAATATAAAAAACATGGAACTTTTGGTTTGTGATCTTGAAATTGTAGTATTGACTAATTCTTCTAGGCTTAAGGATTTGAATGAAGCAAAAGATAATCTTATTAATTATCTGAATATGGAAGAGACCTATTGGCTTAAAAAAAAAGCTGCTAGTAAACATATTATTGATGGGGATAGGAATACTTGGTATTTTCATGCTTTATTTAATAAAAAGAGAGCTTTAAATTCTATCCAAAAAATTAAAAGTGATAATGGAGATTGGATCACTTATATTAATGTTATTAAAGATTATGTTATTAACCACTTTAGAAATATGCTTAACAAAAGCCACTCTTATGAAGCTATTTCTAATTCTCTTTTGATCCCCTCTATTATTACCAATAATGATAATCATTAGCTTACTAGGTTGCCTACTAAAGATGAGATTGGTTAAGTTCTCAATAGCATGAACATTGATTCCATTGCTGGTCTAGAGGATTATACAAATCAATTTTTTTCAAAATTGTTGGTCTACTATTAAGAATGACTTAGTTATGCTATTGTTGATTTATTTATAGGTAATCTTCTCCCTAAATATTTTTCAAGCACATTATTCCATTCCTAAAAAAAGATAATCCAAATTCTTGGAGTGATTTCAAACCTATTAGTCTTTGCACTTTCATTAATAAATTGATTTCTAAAATTTTTGCTAATAGACTAAGTCCTGTGCTTCAAAAATTATCTCTCTCAACCAAACTAGTTTTGTTAGAGGGAGATCTATATCTGATAACATTCTTCTTGCTCAAGAGCTTATTCATGATTTGGATGTTCCAACTAGAGGTGGTAACATCCTTTTAAATTAGATATTTCTAAAGCCTTTGATAATATCTCTTGGGATTTCCTTTTAAATATTCTACATTTATTTGGTTTCTCTGATAATTTCATTAACCTTAAAAACTATATTAATAATGCCTTATTTTTGTATTCTTCTTAATGGTGAAGCTTTAAGCTTTTTTCCTTCTTCTCATGGTTTGAGACAAGGAGATCCTTTGTCCCCTTCTTTGTTTATTATTGTTGTTGAATACCTTTCTATGAGTTTAAATGATTTATTAAATAATAATCCTAGGATGTACTTTAGAACTCTTGGTGGTATCCCTGTTTCTCATCTTAGCTTTGCTGATGATTTCATTATCTTTCTAATGCTTCCTTTCATCATATCAAAAGACTTAAGAAATTTTAAATAATTTTGGTAGAGAAGTGGTCTTTCTAATGAAAGCAAGAGTTACTTTATTACCTCCTCTAAAATTTTTAATAACAAAATCAATCATATCTTGAGAATCACTAACTTTAAACACCAACAACCCCTATTAAATATCTATGTCTCCTCTTTTAAAGGTCAAAAGGATCCCATCTTTTGACGAGCTTATCCAAAAAATTTTTAATAAAATTTTAGTGTGGGAATTTCACTTACTCACTTTTGCTGGCATGCTTACTTTTCTTAAGATTTCTCTTAATTTGATTCCTTTATATATTATTCAAATCATTATCCCTACTAATTCTATCTTAAATAGAATTGATCATCTCCTTAATAAATTTATTTGGTTCTCTAATAATTCAGTTAAAATGATGCATTGGACGACTTTGCATAAATTTTATGGTCCTCTGGGTGAAGGTGGGCTTGGCTGCAAACCTATTCATGAAGCTATTACTGCCTTCTCACATAATCTCTAGTAAATTTTAGAAAAATAGCCTGGCTAATTTTTTGATAGCTAAATACCGGTTTAGCCCTCTAATCATACTTATAAAGTGGGTGACCTATTTGGAAAAGGCTTTTCTCCATTAAATGGGAGGTCAATCCTTGATATCTTGGGGTATATTTGGGATCTTGTTTCTTTCTTTGCAAGGCAATTGATTGGTTGTGGTTCTATTGATTCTTTTATCTACCCATTCTATTGTCGCTACTAAAGTTAACTCTTTTTGGCTTAATAATAAGTGGAATGATGGTAAACTTAGCAAATTTATTCCTATCTCACTTTTATATAAATTTATTGATATTCCTATCTTTTCCAACAAGCTTGATCAGATTCTTTATAAGCTATCTAATAATGGTGATTTTATTCTTAAAAAGGATATGAATTATACTAGAGATGCTCATATTTCATCTAATGTATTTATTAAACTTTGGAATAATGTCACCTTGATCTCTTATTCTGTCCTTACTTGGAGAAGTTTGAAAAACTTCATTCTTGTTGATTCCTTGCTCTAGGATAAAGGTTTTCATTTGCCTTCCAAATGTAATTGTTAATTTTATATTGAAAATGTTAATAATGTTTTGTCAATGATGTTATTGCCTCCAAATTATGATTTTGGTATGATGATCTTTTTAATACTAACCATTTCCATGGTTTTCTTTCTTTATATCAATTTCTTGAAGCCTATTTCCAAAAAAAAAACTATGAAAGGTCATATCAAAGTTTTAATTGCCATTACCCTTATTAGTTAATATGAATGGGTAGAAATGATGCTAAATATCATGGTATTCTTATGAATAATAAAAGGATTATTGCTAGAACCAAAGAAAAAATTCATGCTTTATTTAATGCTAATTTAATTAGTAACACTCATTATAGAGGTTGCAAATTTGTCAAAAAAATTGGTTCTTTACCTAAGATCACCTTCTATAAAGAAGATAGGATTATATATTGATAAAACCTCATAATAATATTATTAAAATTAATACAAGATGGCTGTCTCTTAGAATACATTTGGTTATGGTGGTATTTTTTGGGGTTTTAAAGGTAATGTCATTTGTGCTTTTGCTTATCCTTATAAAGCTTGTTCTATTATCTATGCTGAATTAATGGTTGTAAACAAAGCTATTGACATTTGTTTAAAAAAGTTTTTATCAATATTTGGATTGAATTTGATGCTCTCTTACACATATTGACTTACTAAGATGGGGAATGCGGATTTATTCTACCTTCATAATCATACTAACACTCCTCTCAAATTTGCTTTTAAAATTTCTCACATTTGGCATGAAGGAAATGTTTGTGCAGATTATCTTGCTAATCTAGGTGCTAAATTAAATGATCTCACTCTTTATGAACATCATAATTTACCTAGACAATTGAGAGTGTTGGTTAATCTAGATAACACTAGATTACCTTATCTAAGAAATTAACTTTGCTTTGTGTATTTTAGGTTCTCTATGATTTTCTTTGTGTGCATTTTCATTTTGCTGCATTTTTTTGGTTGTTTCACTCTCTTGTCTAGTTTGTGCTATAATACTTGGGAGATCTCTTTGAGGTGGTGGCTGGCTGTTCAACCTCTTTTGTTGGAGAGGTGTTCTCTTTGGCTGACTATTTTATTTAGGGATTTAAATGTCAAAAATTTCTTCATGTGGTGCCTTGATCTTGTGGTGGCCTGCTTCTAGGTTATGCCTCTATGTGCTTTTGGCTTTTCCACTTTCTTAATTGGTCCTAGTTTTTTCTCTAGTTTTGGCTAGTTATTTCTTTACTTAAAGAGGTTCTTTTTTGTTGTTTTTGGCCTTGGTTGGTTCTGCTGTTTGCTACTACCCTCTACATGGCTATGATGGGTGACTATTATTTGATGGTTGTTGTCAATCTTTTTACCCTTGAGTTTTTGCTAAGCCTTTTGGTGGTTTTTGTGTTTGGGTGGGGCCTTGGTCTGTTTTCCTTGCCACTTTGGTTGGCTATTTGTGGTTGGGTGGTCCTCCTAGGCTGTGGCTTTTTGTCTGGTTGGGTGATGCCCATTTGTTCTTAGTAATTTTGGGTGGCTTCCTATTGGTTGTCACTATGCCTGTCTTTCTTTATGTTGGGATTGCCTCTCTTTTGGACTGGCTATTTCCTTATCAAAGTTGGCTCTTCTATAGCTTTGTTAATTGTATGGATGGTCTTGTGGGCTGCTGGTTCGGTTGGTTGTGTTGGTTGGTTTTGTTGGTTTTTCTTTTTGTTTTCTTTCAGATCTATTGTTAGCTAGTTGGGTTTACCTTTTGGTGGCTTTTCTTTATTTTGGTTTTATACTTATAGTGGATGGGTGTTGCTATTTTCTTATGATTGTCTTTCTATTTCTGATGGAGGTATTGGGATTACCTTTTTAATTCTTGCCTCTACTATATGGGCTGGATTGGTGGTTGCTATTAGTGTTAACCTTGACCTCTAATCTAATTTGGAATTATTAGTTTCTTGGTGCTAGTTGTAGGTTATTATTTTGATTTTAGGTAGTTGCTTGTGGTTGTCTGGTGACTCTAGTGGGTTTGGTTCTTATTCATGGCTGCTTTATTTTTTAGGTGATATCTTGGCAGTTGCTCTTTCATTTCTACTATGGTGGTTTTATTGATGCTACTTTCGGCTTGGTGTTTTGTGGGCTAGCTTTTTCTATTACTTGGACTGCATGTACAAGAGAATTATTGACTTTCACTCTTTGGCAAATTGCCTCCATTGAGGTAAGTGGGCTATGATGGCTGGGATGATTTCCTGATTATTTTTTGGCTGGTATCATCATATGTTACTATAACCCTTCTTTTGAAGTCTGACATTTGTGGTTGCCCTCAAGATGCAGGTGAGCTGAGCCTTATTAGAAATTTTCTCTTATATTGCTCTTTATTATGTGCTAAAGCTTGATTTTCTCTAGCTGTGCTAATTACAATTTCTAGTTACTTACAAGATTCTTTTAGAGGTTCTCTGCAAATTTTGAAACCTGGATGTGGATTGTGCAACTTTGAAAAGACTTCTGACCCTAGTAGTGAGCTTTGGCTGATCGTCTTATTTCCTGTGATGTTCCTTATTTGTTTTTTGGTCAGTTATTGCTTTTATTTAGTTTTCTTGCTTTTGTTGCATTTGATAGGGGATTTTTCTCTCCAGGTTAAATGTAAAGAAAATTATCCCCTTTAAAGACCTTGTACTCCTTTCTTTGTGGTAATAAATTTCTCCCCTTTGTGAGTTTCCCTAAAATCCCTAAACCCTAAACCCTAAACCATAAACCCCAAACCTTAAACTCTAAACCCTAAACTAACCCTAAACCCTAAAAAGCTAATACCTAAACCCTAAACCTAAACCAAAATAAAATAAAATAAAAAAAATAAAAGCTAGACTAAAACCTAAACCTAAACAGAAAATAAAATAAAAATTAAAACTAAACCCTAAACCTACAACCCTAAACCCTAAACCTTAAACCCTAATCACTAAAACACTAAACCCTAAACCCTAAACCCTAAACCCTAAACCCTAAACCCTAAATCCATAAATCCTAAACCATAAACCCTAAACACTAAAACTTACAACCCAAAATCATAAATCCTAAACCCCAAACCCTAAACCTTAAACCCTAAAACCTAAAACCTACAACCCTAAACCCTAAACCCTAAACCCCAAACCTTAAACATTAAGCCCTAAACCCTAAACTAAACCTAAGCCCAAAAAACCCTAACCCCTAAAGCCAAAACACAAAATCCTAAACCTTAAACCCTAACCCTAAAACCTAACTACATAAAACCTAAAACCCTAAGCCATAAAATCCTAAACCTTAAACCCTAAAGCTTAAACCCTAAAAACCTAAACCTAAACTAAATAAAATATAAAAATAAAAAAATAAAAAAACTATACCAAAATAAAATAAAAACATAAACTAAAATCTAAACTTAAACATAAACTTAAAAAATAAAAAATAAAAAAAACTAAACTAAAATAAAATAAATAAAAACATAAACTAAATGAGAAAATTAAAAAACCTAAACTAAATAAGAAAATTAAAAAACCTAAATAAAAAACTAAACCTAAAATATGCTTCGTTCAGTTGCGTGTGCTAAAAGCCTATAATAAAATGAAATAAAAAATAAATAAAATAAATAATAAAACTAAAATAAACATAAAATAAATAAGAAAATAAAACCTAAACCCTAAACTAAAAAAAAAACTTAAACCTAAAATAAAAATAAAAAAATGTAAACCTAAACTAAGATAAACTAAACTAAAATAAATATAACCTAAACCTAAACCTAATATAAACTATACTTGAACCTAAAATAAACTAAACCTAAACATAAACCTAAACTAAATAAAATAAAATAAACTAAAAATAAACATAAACCTAAAAAAATAAAACCTAAAAATAAACTAAAAATAAAATAAAAGCCTAAACCTAAACCAAAAAATAAAAAATAAAACCTAATGCTAAAAAATAAAATAAAAATAAATTTAGACTACAAAATAAAACTAAACCTAAACCTAAACCTAAAAAGTAAACTAAAATAAAAAACCTAAACTAAAATAAATAAACCTAAGATAAATAAACTAAAATAAATTAAAATAAAAATAAACCCTAAATCCTAAACCCTAAACCTTAAAACCCTAAACTCTAAAGCCTCAAACCTAAACCTTAAGCCCTAACCCTAATAAACTAAAAACATAAACCTAAACTAAATAAAACCTAAAAATAAAATAAATAAAAAACCTAAACCAAAATTAAATAAAATAAAAAAATAAAATAAAAACATAAACTAAAATCTAAACCTAAACCTGAACAAAAACATAATCTTAAGGAAATAAAATAAAATAAATAACTAAACTAAAATATAATAAATAAAAACCTAAATTAAACTAAAAAAATAAAAAAACCTAAATAAAATAAAAACTAAACCTAAAATAAAAATAAAATAAAATAAAAACTAAATAAAAACCTAAACCTAAATAATAAACCTAAACATAAAACCTAAAAATAAATAAAAATTAAAACCTAAACCTTAAAAAAAACTCTAAACCTAAAATAAAAATAAAAAAAATCTTAAATAAGAAGATAAAACCTAAACCTAAAGCTAAAATAAGCTAAACAATAAATAAAACCAAAACCTAAACAAAATAAACTAAACTAAAATAAATAAAACCTAATCCTAAACCTAAACTAAACTAAACATAAACCTAAGCCAAAACTAAATAAAATTAAATAAACTAAAAATAAACCTAAATCTTAACTAAAAAATAAAACCTAAAATAAATCAATAATAAAATTAAACACTAAACCTAAACCTAAAATAAAAATAAAACCAAACCTAAAATAAAAATAAAATTAAAGTAAAACTAAACTAAAAATAAATAAACCTAAAAGTAAACCTTAAAAATAAATTAAAATAAAAAACCTAAACAAAAATAAATATACTTAAAATAAATAAACTAAACTAAATAAAAATAAAAATAAACCTAAATAAAAAATAAATTAAACTAAAATAAATAATAAATTAACTAAATAAACTTAAACCTACTAGTTTACTTAATTTAAAAAAATAAAAAAAAAATAAAAAAATAAATCCTAAACCTTAAAAGTAACCCTAAACCCTAAACATTAAACCCTTAAGCTACAACCTTAAACCCTAATTCCTATGCCCTAAACCCGAACCCCTAAATAAACCCTAAAACCCTAACCCTAAACCTTAAATGAACCTAAACCTACAAAAATCTAAATCCTAAACAACAAACCCTAAACCCTATACCCTTAACCCTAAATGCTAAACCCTAAAAACCTAAAAACATAAAAAACTAAATCTAAACTAAATAAAACCTAAAAAATAAATACATATAAAACCTAAGCCCAAAAATAAAAAAAATAAAAAAAACCTAAACTAAAACCTAAACCTAAACCTAAACCTAAAATAAAATAAAATAAAAAATAAAAACTAAACTAAAATAAAATAAATAGAAACCCAAACTAAACTTAAAAAGAAAATAAACCTAAAAATAACAAACCTAAATAAAATAAAAACTAAATGAAAAATAAAAATAAAATGAACCTAAAATAAAATAAAATTAAATTAAAACAAAATCTAAACCTAAAAATAAATAAAAATTAAACCTAAACCTTAAACTAAAAAAAAAACCTAATTCTAAAAAAACAAAATAAAATAAACCTAAACCTAAATGAAAATAAATAAAAACTAAACCTAAACCAAAAATAAACTAAACCTAAACCCTAAACTAAATAAAATAAAATAAACTAAAAATAAACCTAAAACTAAACTAAGAAATAAAACCTATAAATAAACCAAAACAAACCTAAAACCTAAACCTAAAAAAATAAAATAAAAACTAAACCTAAAAAACAAAACTAAAGTAAAAAACCTAAACAGAAATTAGTAAACCTAAAATAAATTAACAAAACAAAATATAAATAAAAAATAAACTTCAATAAAAATAAAAATAAAATAAACATTATAAATAAAAAATAAACTACATAGACTAAATAAACCTAAACCTATCAGTTTGCTTAATTTAAAATAAGAAACCCTAAACCCTAAACCATAAACCCTAAACCCTAAAATTAACTCTAAATCATAAACCTTAAACATACAACCCTAAACTATAAACCCTAAACCCTAATTAGTAAGCGAACCCAAAACCCAAAACCCTAAACTCAAAACCCTAAACCCTATCCCTAAATCCTAAACCCTAAACTCTAAACCTTAAACTCTAAAACCCTAAACCCTAAACCTTAAACTAACCCAAAACACTAAACCCTAATCCTACAACCCTTAACCTACAACCCTAAACCCTAAACCCTAACCTTAAACCTAAGCCCTAAAAGCATAAACCCTAAAAAACCTAAAACCCTAAACCTTAAACCCTAAACCCTAACCTTAAACCTAAAACCATAAACCCCAAACCTTAAACCTAAACCTAAAGTAACTAAATAAATTAAGAAATAAACATAAACCCTAAATCCTAAAAAACCTAAACCTAAACCTAAACCCTAAGAATGGGCAGAACCTTGATGATAGAAACATCACCATCAACCAAGATCAGTTTTGATCTAGCGATAGAGGCGAAGGCAGAGGCAATGGTTATCGCAGTGGTGGTGGGGGATCTGGTGGTGCTAGTGGATATGGAGGTGGTAGTCAGACCAGTGGTAGTCATGGAGGTGGGAGGAATGATAGAGGTTATTTTTGCAGAGGGAGAGATCGAGGATACGATAGTGGATCTCGATACTTGAGAGGCCTCGAGAGGTTGATGAGGGAAAAGCGAAGATCGATCAATCCGATCTACAGCATATGGAACTCTGTCTTTACAATAGAGAGGGTTCTAGTAATCTAGGATTTTTGATTTATTCTTTGCACGCTCATTTTTGATCAATGTCGTCGCTTGTGTCTTAGAAAACTTGGTGTGTTACTTGCTTGATGAAATCAAAAAGAAGAAATGTTAAATATAAATTTATTCTCTATTAAAAAAAAACCAAAAACCTTATACCCTAAACTAAAACTTGAACCCTAAACCTTAAAATCCCTAAACCCTAAACCCTAAACCCAAAATTTTAAATCCTAAAATCATAAACCCTAAACCCTAAATCATAAAATCTAAACCCTAAACCTTAAACCCTAAACCCTAAACCCTAAACCCTAAATCCCAAACCCTAAACCCTATACCCTATACCCTAAACTAAACCCGAAACCTCAAACCCTAAAAAGCTAAAAACATAAACCTAAACTAAATAAAACCTTAAAATAAAATAAATAAATAAACCTAAACAAAAAAATTAAAAATAAAATAAAATAAAAACATAAACTAATACCTAAACCTAAACCTAAAAAAAAATATAATAAAAATTTAAAATAAAACTAAAATAAAATAAATAAAAACTTAAACTAAACCTAAAAATAAAACCCTAATAAAATAAAAGTAAACCTAAATTAAAATAAAATAATCCTAAAATAAAATAAAATACAAACTAAATAAAACCTAAACCTAAAAAAAACCTAAAATAAAACCTAAAATAAAAGAAAATCTAAACCCTAAACTAATAAAAAAACCTAAACCTAAAATAAAAATAAAATAAACATATCATAAACTAAAATAAATAAAACCTAATCCTAAACCTAAACCTAAACCTAAACCTAAACTAAATAAAATAAAATAAACTAAAAATATACCTAAACCTAAATTAAAAAGTAAAACCTAAAAATAAACCTAAAATAAAAACCTAAAACCTAAACTTAAAATAATATAAAAAACCTAAACCTAAACCTAAAATAAAAAATAAAACTTAAACCAAAATAAAAAAAATAAAACTAACGTAAAAAAATAAACCTAAATCAAAACCTAAACCTAAAAAATAAACTAAAATAAAAAAATTAAACTAAAATAATAAACCTAAAAAAAATAAAATAAACTAAATAAAAATAAAAATAAAAATAAAAAATAACATAAACTAAAATAAATAAAAAATTAACTAAATACATTTAAACATACTAGTTTACTTAATTTAAATAAATTAAATATTAAAAAATAAAAAAATAAAAAAAAACTAACCTAAACCCTAAACTCTAAACCCTAAACCCTAAACCTACAACCCTAAACCATAAAACCTAAAACCTGAAACCTAAAACCCTAAACCATAAACTCTAAACCTTAAACCCTAAAACACTAAACCCTAAACCCTACAACCCTAAATCTTAAACCCTAAACCCTAAACCTAAAAAGAAAAATAAAAAAATAAAAAAAAATTTAGAATCTAAAATACCAAAAAAAACATAACTAAACCCCCTTCCCAACCCCCAAAATAAAAACCCTAAACTTTATTCTGCAGCCCCTTCCAGTCCTGAGCTCTGGCGATTCTTGAATCCTTTTCCTTTTCATTCTCCTTCTCAAAAAATTTTATCTGGTTTTGCAAAAAATTTTTTTGCTTTGGCTTTGGCCTTTGGTCGATCCTTGTTTGGATCTTAAGTGGCTCCATTTGCCATGGAATCAGCTTCTGGAATACTTGGGGAAAACTAAATGCTCCAGCTACTCTGGCTCGGGCTTCCAATTGTTTGGAAATAGCTAAACCTTTTTCCTTTAAATCCTTCAAAGATGCCTTATCTGGTAAGGATTCTTCAACTTCTTTGATATTTCTTTAAACCTGGTTCATACGACCTTTAAAGGTGTTCTATCTATTATGTGCTCTGATTTGGAAATTGAAAAACTAATCGAGCTTTCTACAATCATTGCAAAACTCATGGCCATGATGTCTCATAATGTTTTGTTACTCATCCACTTGGGAAGAAAGTGGGTAAAGATCCTAAGGTTGCTGGAAAAATTGGAGATTTAAAAACTGATAAAAGAAAAACTACTTTAAATGAAAAGGATAATGGTGTTATGAATTATATTATTGATGTCTCTAATGTTGTTCCTAATATTTCTAATGGTGTTCTCAATGTAAGTGGTAGTGATAAACTTGTTAAAAATTCTTTTGAAACTATTTTGGAGAGTAATGAGGTTTTGGCTACTATTATTTTTATTAATCCTGAAGATTTGCAAGTGGATGATTTTTTTTATTTTAGTTTCAGATTCTAAGGAGATTTATGTTGCTGAAAATATAGAAAATGGTTCTCTTATTTCGCCTAAGAAAATCTTTAAAAGAAAATGTTATTTTATCTTCTTTGAATTTGGGCAAGAATGATGGTATGGAGCTTTTTGATAATGTGCAGCCAAGTGTTAGTTTGCTTAATAATTCTATTTCTACCCCTTCTTTAACTGTTATTCTGGATGGTACTTTGCTTAGTGATAATTCTTGTTTAATGGACAAAGAGGATTTATCTTCTTGTCAAATGAGATCTTCTGCTAAATCTATTGTTAATAATGATGATAAAACTTTTCTTATGATGAATCAATGGAGAATGAGACAATTTTTGAACTATTTTTATGAAAATGAAAAAATTAGTTTTAAAATTATCCTCCTAAAGTTTCTAGATCTACTCGATCTTCTTCATCTTTTTTGCCTAATAAAAATTAATGTTTAACTTTCTTATTTGGAATGTGAGGGGCATTAGTACTCTTGCTGTGAGGAATAGAATTAGGAATCTTTGTAGAATTTATAACGTTGGTTTCTTGGTTATTCTTGAACCTCTTATTTTTTCTTTTAAAATAATGCATGTAGCCAGGATGATTGGTTTTAGAAACTTTTATTTCAATAGCAATAATAAGATTTTATTATTTTGGAATATTTATCTTACTATTTATGTTATTAATGATTTTCATCAAGTTATTAATGTGGATATTTCATTTGGTGATTATCATGCTTTTGGCTTTTTTTGTTTATGCTTCTTGTAAGTTAGAGGAGAATTCTTTGGGATCAATTATCTAATTTTGCTTCTATTGTTAATAATTCTTGGATTATTGGTGGGGATTGTAATATGATCCTTTCTTTGAATGAAAGGAAAGGGGGTTCTTTACTGAATTTACATTCAATGGAAGATTTTGCAAATATGATTTTGGATTGAAATCTTCATGATGTTGGTTTCATTGCTTCTCAATTTACATGGAATAATCATAGATTATGGAAAAGATTGGATCGTGCCTTATTTAATAATTATTGGCTAAATTGTTGGCCAATCACTTTGGTTGAGCATCTTAGTATAACTCTCTCAAATCATGCTCCTCTTTTTGTTTCTATTAAGGATGTCGTCCATAATAATAATATCATTAAAAAATTTTGTTTTCAACATATGTGGTTACAAGATAAAAGTTTTCTTGATGTTAATGCTTATAATTGGTGTTCTCTTGTTTCTCCTAATTATTTTGCAATTGGTATGATGAGGTTTTCGTTTAAGCTTAAAAGGTTTAAGCATAATATCACTTAGTGGTACATAAACTATTTTAAAAATCTTTTTGATAATATCAAGAATAGGGAACAAAAGGTGAAATATTTGGAAGAACATGTTATTACTGATTCTTCTTTTTATTATAATCTTCGAAGCTAAAGATAATCTCATTAAGTTTCAGGATATGGAGGAGACTTATTGGATACAAAACGTTTCCTCTAAGCATCTTTTTGAAGGGGAAAGAAACAATAAATATTTCATGCTTTGGTAATGAAAAGGAGAGTTCTTGGTTGCATTCATAAAATCAAGAACTTTAATAGTTCTTAGCTTACCAAACAAGAGGATATATTTTTATCTGCTATTGATTATTTTAAAAATCTTTTAAATAAAAATTGTTATCTTAACCATTAATCCAATCTCTTTATCATCCCTTCTATTTTGTTAATAGAGGATAATGAGTGATTGGTCACTCCTCTTTGTGATGAGGAAATTTTTAATATTCTTAATGAATGCTAATTTTCGGATGGTTACACTACTTTATTCTTTCAAAAAGCTTGGTTCATTATTAAAGCTGATCTTGTTAATGTTGTTGAGGATTTTTTTGAAAGGAATTATATTCCTAAATATTTTTCTAGCATTTCTATTGTTCTTATTTCTAAGAAAGATACTTTGACTTTTGGAATGAGTTTAGACCTACTAGTCTTTGTACTTTTTTCAATAAATTCATTTCTAAAATTTTGACTAATATGCTTAGTAAGTTTTATCCTAAGATTATCTCTCCTAATCAAACTGGCTTTGTGAGAGATAGAACTATTTCAGATAACATCTTGCTTGCTCAAGAATTGATTCATGATTTGAATGTTAAAACTAAAGGTGGCAATTTACTTTTTAAGCTTGACATCACAAAAGCTTATGATAACATTTGTTAGGATTTTCTTAATAGCATTCTAACTTTATTTTGTTTTTCTAATCATTTTGTTTCTTTGGTTAAAAATATAATTAGAAATGTTTGGTTTTCATTAGTTATCAATGGTGAAAACTTTGAATTCATTAATTCCTCTCAATGTATAAGACAAGATGACCCTCTTTCTCTGTCGCTTTTTATTATTGCGATTGAATATTTGTCTTGTTGGCTTAATATTTTTTTTTTGAAAAGAATTCTAGTATGTATTTCAATAATCTTGGTTGTTTGGCTGTCTCTCATTTAAGCTTTGATGATGATTTCATAATATTTTGTATTAGCTCGTTACATTATGTTAAAAAGCTTAGGGTTTTCTAAATAAATTTGAAAGGGAAAGTGGCCTTTTGATTAGTACTCATAAAAGTTTTTCTATCACTTCTACTTCTATTTATGTTCATAGAATTAATAAAATAAAGGATATCACTAGTTTTTCTCATCAAAATCTTCCTATTAAATATTTATGCTCCCCTTTATATTGTGGTCATAAGAAATCCCATCTCTTTGATGAGGTAATTCATAATATTCAAAATAAAATTTCTACCCTAGAATTTCATTTTTTTTATCTTTTGGTGGTAGATTAATTGTTATTAAAAGTATTCTATATTCTCTTCCTTTTTATATGTTGCTTAATATTGTTCCTACTTCTCTTGTTCTTATCTATATTAAAAGTCTTTTTAATAAGTTTTTTTGGGGTTCTAGGAATTCAGCCAAAAGTCTTCATTGGACTTCTTGGTCCAATATGTGTGGTACTATTTATGAAGGTGGCCTTCGATGCAGATCTTTGATGGACTCCACCAATGATTTTTCTTATAAACTTTGGTGGAATTTTAGGAAAAATGAAAGTCTTTGGGCAAAATTTATGAAATTTAAATATTACAAAGGTAAGCATTTTTGGATTTGCAATTATAAACATGGTGATTCTATTGTTTGAAAATGGCTCTGTGATATTAAATGGAAAGTGGGACCTCTCATTTTTTGGGGTATTAATAATGGGTCTTCCTTTTTTTTTGGCAAGATAATTGGACAGGGGACTTTTCCATTGATTCTTTGCTTAATACCCATTCTACTTCTTCTTTAAACGTTAGTCATTTTATTTACAATGGGGAATGGAATTTCTCTTTTTTAAATGAGTTGATTCCTGATTTCATTAGAAATAACATCATTAATATTCCTATTGATGGCAATTTTTTGGATCAAATTTTTTTTGAATTTTCTAGTAATGGAGAATTTTCTTTTAAAGATACTTGGCATTATCTTAAAGTTTAAAAATCCACTTCTCCTATTTTTTTTAAAATTTGGAATAATATTATTCCTACTTCTTGCTCTATTCTTGTGTGGATAATTTTAAGGGATTATATTGTTATTGACTCTTTACTTTGGGACAAAGGTTATTATCTACCTTCCAAATGCATGTGTTGTTTTCATATTAAGAATGTTAATCATGTTATTTTGTTAATGGTGCCATTGCCTCTAAAGTTTGGGGTTGGTATGAGGATTTATTTAATTTAAGTTATTTTAATGGAAATTTAATGTTAATGCAACATCTGGATTCTTATTTTTTTAATACTGTTAAAGAGCATATCAAAATTTTGGTGGCTATTACTTTGATTTGGCTTATTTATCTTGATAGAAATGATTGTAAACATCGTGATGTGCCTATGAACCATAAGAGGATTATTGCTAGGACTAAAGAAAAGATTTTTTATTTACATAAGGCTGCTCTTCTCAGTAGTACTAATTTTAGAGGGTGTAAGTTTGTTGCCTCTAAATTGGGTATCTATTTTCCATATTGTGACTCGTCTCCTAACTTTAAAATTATTCATTAGATTAAGCCTCTTAATTTTTGCATTAAAATTAATACTGATGGATCTGTTGCACATAACAAGTCGGGTTGTGGTGGTACTTTTAGAAACAATCATGAGAATATTATCTTCGCATTTTCCACTCCTCTTTCTACTAAATCAATTATTTTTGTTGAATTGATGGCTATTTTGTATGATCTTAAGATTTGTTTAGAGAGAAATTTTCAAGCTATTTGGTTGGAATCAGATGCAAAGATGGTTGTTGGTAGGATCAATTCTAACCATAAGGGTAATGCTGGGCTTTTCTATTTAATTAAAAATATTAAAGCTATTATCCCTAAACTTTCTTTTAAAATTAAACATATTTTAAGAGAAGGTAACTCTTGTGCTGATTTTTTAGCTAGTTTGGGGTGCGATCTCTCATACTTTATTTTGTTTACCAATAATAATATTCCTAAGCATTTAAGAGGCATGTCTAATTTAGATAAATATGGTCTGCCATATGTTAGATTCTTTTAGAATTTTGTTATTTTTATTTAGTTGTTTCATTTTCCTTTGGCTAGTTTGGCCTGGTTGTTTTGTTGGCCTTTGTCCTGGCACTTGGGTGATTGGTGCCTTATCTCCTACTTTTGGGTATTGCTTTGGCTTGTTTGGATTTTCATTCAAGTGGTTGTCTTTCTTTGGCTTTGTTGGCTTTTGGTGCTTTTGGCTTTTGCCATTTATTTTTCTGCTGTGTTGCTTCCCTCTAGTTTCTTTGAGCTGGTTGGGCTGCTTAGGTTTTGGCTATGACTTTTTCTTCCCTTTATGGTTTTGGTGGCTCTACTATAGTTTGGTTTGGTTGGTCCTTTGTGGCTTTTCTTTCCCTTCCGATTTTGGTGGCTTTGCTACTGCTTGGTTTGGATGGTGGCTGTTGTGGTCCTTTTGGTTGGTGGCTGCATTGGTGGGCTGCTTATTGTGGTTGTTGTTATACACTTGCTCTGGCTGGTTGCTGGTGCCTATTTTTTCTTTTGGGTTGTTGTTGCTCCTACTATTTCTTTGTGTTAGTGGTTTGATTGCAGGTATTAGAACTTTGATGTATTAAAAGTTTGCTGGTTATTGGTTATGGGTTAGCTCCTTAGTCAAGGTAAGTTTGGCTGTGATGGCTGGGATGTTTTCTTTTAGCTGGTAGCATTATTTGTGACTATAACCCTTCTTTTGGAGTTTGGATGCACACAAATTTTGTTGCTCCTTTAGTTGACTGTGATTGAGCCAGAGCCTTGTCCATGGATTTTATTTCTTTTCTCTCTCTATGTTCTTACATTTTTTCATCTTTTCTCTTAGATTATCTCTGCTTAAGTTTCTTGCAGTTTTTTTTTTCAGATCATGGGTTATTACAGGTGGTTTGTGATCTACTCTGAGGGCTTCAGTGTTATTGCTGAGTTTTCTCTCTTTTCCTTTTACTTTTCTTTTTCTCTAGTATTAGGGGATTTATCTCCTTAGGCTTTATTATAGCTCTTTGAGCATTAGTTTTGGAGATTTATCCCTTTTTAAGGACTTTTTAATCCTTTTCTTGTGGCAATACAATTTTTCCTTTTTTGAAAAAAAAACCCTAAACCCCAAACCCTAAACCCTAAACCCTAAACCATAAATCCTAAAAACCTAAAAACCTAAACCTAAACTAAATAAAACCAAAAATTAAAATAAATAAAAAACCTAAACCTAAATAAAATAAGTAAATAAAATAAAATAAAAACCTAAACTAAAACCTAAACCTAAACCTAAACTTAAGCCTAAACCTAAACTAAAACCTAAACCAAAACCTAAACTTAAGCCTAAACCTAAAACTAAAACAAAATAAAAAATAAAAACTAAATGAAAATAAATAAATAAAAACCTAAACTAAACTTAAAAATAAAAAATTAAATAAAATAAAACCTAAATGTAAAATAAAAATAAAATAAACTTAAAATAAAATAAAATAAAAACTAAATAAAAACCTAAACCTAAAAATAAATAAATAATAAAACATAAACCCTAAACTAAAAACAAACCTAAACCTAAAATAAAGATAAAATAAATAAAGTAAAATCAACCTAAACCTAAACTAAATTAAACTAAACTAAAATAAATAAAACCTAAACCTAAACCTAAAATAAACGAAACCTAAACAGAAACCTAAAATGAATTAAATAAAATAAACTAAAAATAAACCTAAACCTAAACTTAAAAATAAACCTAAAAATAAACCAAAAACATAAACCTAAAAAAATAATATAAAAACATAAACCTACACCTAAAAATAAAAGATAAAACCTAAACCTAAAAAATAAAATAAAAATAAAACTCAACTAAAAAAATATACCTAAACCTAAACCTAAAAATAAACCTAAAAAATAAACTAAAATAAAAGAAACCTAAAATGAAATAAATAAATCAAAAATAAATAACCTAACTAAATAAAAATAAAAAATAAAGCTAAATAAAAATAAAATAAACTAAAATAAATAAATAATTAACTAAATAAACTAAAGGAACCTAAACCGACCAGTTTACTTAATTTTTTTTTTTTTAAAACCATAAACCATAAACCATAAATCCTAAACCCTAAACCCTAAACCCTAAACCCTAAACCCTAAACCATAAAAAACTGTAAACCCTAACCCTAAACCCTAAACCCTATAAGTATAAACCCTAAACCCTAAACCCTAAACCCTAACCCTAAACCCTAAACCTAAAGCCCTAAACCAAAACCTAAACTACTTAAATAATATAAAAAAAATAAACCTAAACCCTAAAACCTAATAAACCAAAATCTAAACCTAAACCTGAACCCTAAGAATGAGTAGAACTTTGAAGGTAGGAACATCACTGTCAACTAGGCTTATCTAGATCTGGCGGTGGAGGCAAAGGTGGAGGCAGTGGTTATCATAGTGCTAGTGGGGGATCCGGAGGTGCTGGTGGACATGGAGGAGGTCGTCAGAACAGTGGTGGTTATGGTGGCAGGAGGAGCGATGAAGGTTACATTCGTGGTGGGGGAAAAGGGAGAGATCGAGATATGATGGTGGATCCTGCTACTCAAGAGGCTGGGGTAGTTCTGATGGAAACAAAAGAACTGAGGAACGACCCATCCGATCTGCTACTTTTGGAACTGTGCCTTTATAGTAGAGACAGTTCTAGTTATCTAGGGTTTTTGATTTGCTCTGTGTGTGCTCATTCTAATCTATGTCATCGCTTTTATCTTAGAAAACTAGGTGTGTTACTTGGTGGATGAAATCAAATTAAAGAAATGATGAATCTAAATTTATTCTCTGTTAAAAAGAAAATTCCAAAAACCCTGAACCCTAAACTAAAATAAGAACGCTAAACTAAAAACCTAAACACATAACCCTAAACCCTAAACCCTAAAAACCATAAACCCTAAACACTAAACCCTAAACCCTAAAACCTTAAATGCTAAACCATAAAACCTAGACCCTAAACCATAAGCCCTAAACCCTAAACCCTAAACCCAAAAAACAAACCTAAACAAACCCAAACCCAAATCCTAAACCATAAACCAAATAATCCTAAACCCTAAACCCTAAACCCTAAAAAGCTAAAAACCTAAACCTAAACTAAATAAAACCTTAAAATAAAATTAATAGAAAAACCTAAACCAAACTAAAATAAACAAACTAAAATAAATTAAAAACAAAAACTGAAACCTAAACCTAAACCAAACCATAAAAGAAAATAAACTAAAAAATAAAACCTAAACTAAAATAAAATAAATAAAAACCTAAAATACTCTAAAAAAATAAAAAACCTAAATATAATAAAACCTAAATGTAAAATAAGAATAAAATAAACCCAAAATAAAAGAAAATAAAAACTAAATAAAAACCTAATCCTAAAAAATAAACTTAAATATAAAATTTAAAAATAAATAAAAAATAAAACCTAAACCCTACATTAAAAAAAAAACCTAAACCTAAAATAAAAAAGATCAAATAAACCTAAACCTAAACTAAAATAAACTAAACCTAAACCCTAAACTAAATAAAATAAAATAAACTAAAATAAACCTAAACCTAAACTAAAAAATAAACCTAAAATAAACCTAAATTAAAACCTAATATCAAACCTAAAAATAAAATAAAACCTAAACTCAATAATAAAAAATAACCCCAAATCCCCAAAACCTCTAAAAAAAGATCCTCAAAGCCTAAAGCAAAACAAAATAAACCCTAAAAATAAAATAAATAAATTAGCCAATACCAAAATAAAATAAAAAATAAAATAAACTAAAAACCTAAACAAAAACCTAAACCTAAACATAAAAATATAATAAATTAAAAAATAAAAACTAAAGTAAAATAAAATGAATAAAAACCTAAACAAAATTGAAACATAAAATAAACCTAAAAATGAAAAATCTATATAAAATAAAAACTAAACGTGAAAAAAGACCTAAAATAAAATAAAATAAATACTAAAAACTCCTAAACCAAAAAATTAAACCAAAAACTAAATAAATAATAAAACATAAACCCTAAAATAAAAAATATCCTAAACATAAAATAAAATAAATAAAATAAACCAAATCCTAAACTAAAATAAAATAAATAAAACCTAAACCTAAACCTAAATAAACTTAACCAAAACCCTAATCTAAATAAAATAAAATAAAATAAAAATAAACTTAAACCAAAACTAAACAAAAAATAAACCTAAAAAATAAAATAAAAACCTAAACCTAAACCTAAAAATAAAAAAATAAAACCTAAACCTAAAAATTGAAATTAAAATACAACTAAACTAAAAAATATTCATAAACGTAAACCTAAACCAAAAAAAAAACTAAAATAAAAACCTAAACTAAAATAAATAAACCTAAAATAAATAAACTAAACTAAATAAAAATAAAAATTAGAACTATATAAAAATAAAAAAACAAAATAAATTAAAATAAATAAAAAATAATCAAAATAAACTAAATAAACCTAAACCTATCAGTGTACTTAATTTTTTTTTTAAAAACCTAAACCCTAATCCCCAAGCTAAACCATAAATCTAAACCTAAACCCTAAACACAATAAAACTAACCCTAAACCCTAAACCTACAACCCTAAACCCTAAAACCTAAACCTTAAAAAACCCTAAACCCTAAAATCCTAAACCCTAAACCTTAACCAAAGCCCTATACCTTAAAAGCATAAACCCTAAAACCTAAACACTAAACCCTAACCCTAAACCCCAAACCATAATCCTAAACCTAAAGCAGCTAAATAAATTAAATAATAAACCTAAACCCTAAAACCTAATAAACCTAAACCCTATGAATGGGAAGAACCTTGATAGTAGGAACGTCACCGTCAACCAAGCTCAGTCTAGGTTTGGCAGTGGAGGTGAAGGTGGAGTCAACGGTTATTGTTGTGGTGGTGGTGGATCTAGAGGTCCTGGTAGATATGGAGGTGGAGGTCAGAGTAGAGGTGGTTATGGTGGCGAGAGGATCAATGTAGGTTATAGCTATGGTCATGGCAGAGGGAGAAATCAGGGATACGATGGCGGATCTCGCTACTCGATAGGCGAGGGTGGTTTTGATGGGAATTAGTAAAAAATGAAGAATGACCAATCCGATCTACTGCATATGAAACTGTGTCTTCACAGTAGAGATGGTTTTACTTATTTAGGGTTTTGATTTGCTCTATGGGTGCTCATTGTTTATCTATGTCGCTGCATCTTAGAAAACTTGGGGTGCTTCTTGGATGATGAAATTGAAAAGAAGAAATGTTGAATCTAAATTTGTTCTCTATTAAAAAAACCTTAAACCCTAGACTCTAAACTAAATCTTAAACCCTAAACTTAAAACTAGAACACTAAACCCTAAACCCTAAACATTAAAATCCTAAACCCTAAACACTAAACCTTAAACCCTAAACCATAAACCCTAAACCCTAAACCCTAAACCTCAAACCATAAAACAAAAATGCTAAACCCTAAACTCTAAACCCTTAATCCTAAACCCTAAAACCCTAAACTTTAAACCCTAAACCCTAAACCCTAAAACCATAAACCCAAAACCTTAAAACTAACAACCCTAAACCCTAAACCTGAAACCTCAATCCCTAAATCTTAAACCCTAAACTAACCCTAAACATTAAACCTTAAACTCTAAACTAACCCTAAACCCTAACCCTAAACCCCAAACCATAATCCTAAACCTAAAGTAGCTAAATAAATTAAATAATAAACCTAAACCCTAAAACCTAATAAACCTAAACCCTATGAATGGGAAGAACCTTGATGGTAGGAACGTCACCGTCAACCAAGCTCAGTCTAGGTTTGGCAGTGGAGGTGAAGGTGGAGTCAACGGTTATTATTGTGGTGGTGGGGGATCTAGAGGTGCTGGTAGATATGGAGGTGGAGGTCAGAGTAGAGGTGGTTATGGTGGCGAGAGGATCAATGTAGGTTATAGCTATGGTCATGGCGGAGGGAGAAATCAGAGATACGATGGCGGATCTCGCTACTTGATAGGCGAGGGTGGTTTTGATGGGAATTAGTAAAAAATGAAGAACGACCAATCCGATCTACTGCTTATGAAACTGTGTCTTCACAGTAGAGATGGTTTTACTTATTTAGGGTTTTTGATTTGCTCTATGGGTGCTCATTGTTTATCTATGTCATCGCTTGCATCTTAGAAAACTTGGGGTGCTTCTTGGATGATGAAATTGAAAAGAAGAAATGTTGAATCTAAATTTGTTCTCTATTAAAAAAACCTTAAACCATAGACTCTAAACTAAATCTTAAACCCTAAACTTAAAACCAGAACACTATACCCTAAACCCTAAGCATTAAAATCCTAAACCCTAAACACTAAACCTTAAACCCTAAACCATAAACCCTAAACCCTAAACCTTAAACCCTAAACCCTAAATGCTAAACCCTAAACTCTAAACCCTAAGCCCTAAACCCTTAATCCTAAACCCTAAAACCCTAAACTTTAAACCCTAAACCTAAACCCTAAAACCATAAACCCAAAACCTTAAAACTAACAACCCTAAACCCTAAACCTGAAACCTCAATCCCTAAACCCTAAACCCTAAACTAACCCTAAACATTAAACCTTAAACTCTAAACTAACCCTAAACCATAACCCTAAACCCTAAATCATAAACCTTGAATAAAGATGTCATTAAGAGTAAATCTAAAAAATGACCTAATCCTAACATAGTTATGGTAGCTAAAAAAAATGTCTTCAAGAGACTTTCCCTTGACTATTAGAGATTTGAATACCCAAACCTAACCTAAATCATACTATAATACAATATATTATAGTATAATGTATCACCATATATTTGAGCATGTAGTGATGTGTTTTTGGATGTTATACGATGTTTTGATATGTTTTTGCATATTATGGTATTATGCCCTATAGTCTATATTAATATAAATCATATAAATATTGATTTGATAAATCAAATGATGAAATTTATTAAATTTGAAGTGGGAATTAGGTTGTAGCACCAAAGGAGTGCTACGCCACTTGTAGTCTAAAAAGTAAGAATGTATGTTCAAAATAAATATTATATGTTATAGCGTAGTATAACATCATACATCATAATATATTATTTTGCACATTTTAAATACTATCAATATTTAACAATCATGCAGTCAAGCCTACACTAGCCTTATTTATAAAAATGTTGGTTTAGACTTTAAAGTGGTAGAATTTTTCCAAATTCATAATAGGTAGAGCATGGCATCATGATATATTATTTAAATTTAAAATATGTAAGTGATACGACTAAAATATATAATTTTTTATTGTTTAGACAAATATTATAATTATTTATCTTAAGCAATCCCTTCTGATGTGATATGCAATATAATATAATATAATATAATAGGTTATAGTATATTATAATATAGGATGCCATAACATAGTGTAACATCATGCATTATAGCATAAATTGTGTATTACTATTTATTTTTAGCATATTTTAGTTTATTATAGTATGATGCAGTAGAGTTTGTACTAGTATAATTCATAAAAATACCGATTTATAGGCTGAGATGGTGGGATTTGGACAAATATAAATTAAGCTTTAGTGAACATCTTTAGGGATGTGCTATGGTGTCATTTAATCAGAAGAATGGAATTTTATATCAAAAATAAATATTCAATTTTCAACCAAATTTTTTAAATTTTTTGCTTGAAGTGATTCATTTTAAGGTGTAATGTAAGATAATATATATTATATGAAAGCATATTAAAATATAATGTACATAATAATATAACTCATATATATATGAATGTGGTGGTGTGTTACTAAATGTTATTGTACATTTTAGTATGTTTTACTTTTGTTTTAATACATTGGGTAAAAACTCACAAAAGTGTTAATTTCAAGGTTCAGATGGAAGGATTTGGCTAAATTCATGGCTCACACCAATAAGCGACACCAAAATTAAGCAATTTTGTACCATTCCTAATAGAAAAAAATAATAATTTAACATCTAAAATGAACATTCTTCATATTTTGAGAAAATTTTGTTATTTGTTCCTTTTAAGTGATTCTAATGAGGTGTAATGTTAGACAATATATTATATTATAACAAATTATAATATAAAATCATATATTATAATCTAATATAGTGAGTTAATTCGCACTATAATTTGTTTAGCATGATATTGTATAGTTAGTTTGAACTTGCACCATCACAAATCATAAAATGTTAATTACAATGTAAAGATGATGTAATTTGAAGCGAACACATTGTTAGGCTTTTGGTTGAAGTATTAAAGGTGTGCATAAGAGAAGAAATAAGATTTGATGAGAATTTCCATGTCAAGGCCATGGAGAGGTATGGGATCACATACATTGGACAACATGTGAGGGTCTCGGGGCATAGAAGAAGAAAATCTACTCGGGATAAGGTTGAATTTGATTTGATTATATGATTTGTAGAAAAAAGATCCACAAGGGATAAGAATCTATAATACCCCAGGGATTAAGATTGAATCGACTTTAATTTATTTTATTTTAATTGATGTGGAGGCATATCTACTAGATATATGGGGTCGAGTCTGCTGGGGATCAGGTATATGAACCTTCCACTAGGGAAGAAGGTTTAGGCTATCCCCTAGGAATTAGGATTAGAGCTTGATTTCATAGATTTGTTTGGGGTTGTATCCACTGGGGATAAGATTTTATTTGAATTTCTTTATTTAGACTCTACTTGGGGAGTTGGATTAATTTGGCTCCACTAGGGAGGTTGGTTTTGAATTTGAATTATTTGCTTGACTTGTTTATATATGATTTAGGGCTCCACTAGAGAGAAGGGTGTGATTTAACTCCACTAGAAAAATCAAAATTGGTTAAATTTAATCTGAGTTAATGTATGGACCCTGTCTGTGTGTGATGGACCCACTGAGATGGGGCTATATCAGCCTTGACCTACCTCAAGTTTACAAATCCAAAGGGATAGTCTACCAATTGTGGGCTAGAACTAGCCAACCTAGGGGGTTACCTTTAGGTGTGCAACAACTATGCTAGGATGAAGGCGTAGCATACTTACATCTTCCAAAGCGAGGAACAACCACTGGGTGACCTATTGAATGCATAATAAATTGAACCTGACCTAGGGTGACTACTTAGTGAATGTCGTAGGGGACTTATGCCAACTCAAAAGTAGTCAAGATTAATTTTAGCATAATTTCATGTGATTTCATATGGTTTGTTTGGTTTAATTTGATTTCAAATTGAGGGCATATGCACTGGGATGTGAGTTCAATCGAATTTTATAGATTTAATTTATGGATGATGTCGGTGTGCGATGGACCCATTGAGTGGGGCTATATTAGACTTGTCTTATCTTAGATTTACAAATCCAAAGGGATAGTCTACTAGCCATGGGGTAGAGCTAGCCAAACTAAGGGGTGCCTTTCAGTGTGCAACCGCTGTGCTAGGAAGAAGGCATAGCAGACTTACATCTTCTAAAGTAGGGAACAATCGCTGGGGTGACTTATTTGTAGCACAATAAATTGAACCTGACTTAGGGACAACTACTAAGTGAATGTTGTTGGGGACTTATATCAACTCAAGAATAGTCAGGCGATTCCTATAGGGAGTTTTGCTAACACTGCCCTAAAGATAAGATACCTGTTTGGGAAAAGGTACCACTAGGGGTGTCCTCCTAATCCACAAGTGAATATATATTTTGTTTATATATTTTTGTGGACCCTGTAGGTGTGCGAGGGACCATACTGAGAAGGGTCTATGTCGGCCTTGACCGATCTCAAATTTATTAGACCAAGGGAGAATCTGAACATTCACAGGATGGATTCTCCAACCATAGGGGTGGTTACTAGGAAAGGGGAACTATCTAATCCGATCGTAACCCGATTAGTGTCTAAATGGAGTCGCAAAGGAAGCGATCCAAATATAGTGACCACAGGGGAGGTGCTGCTATGGGTGTTATCCTAAGCCTTGGAAAAGAAAACCTATAGGTGTATAATGGCTAATTCAAGGAGAAAGCATAACAGACTTACATCTGTCATGAGTATTCTATCTTAAGGTGCAAGAACCAACCAACCTAAAGTGTATCATTCAGTATACTAAGAACCAACCAACCTAAGGTACCCAACAGTGTGCAATAATCAATTTGAAAAGAAAGCATGTAAGCTTACAACTTTAAAGTGAAACTGATCATCAGGATAGTCTATCATCAGCAGGATAGATTCCATCTGACCTAGAGTGACTACTAAGCGGGGAGCCTCGAGGAAGGACTGGACTAAGACTTGAAATAGTCAAGAGAGAAGGAGCCGCTAGGGGACTTATCCTAAACCTCAAATATACTCAGCCCAATTCATGCATGAAGGCTAATCTAAGAAGAAAGCGTAATAGGCTCATATCCTTATAAATGAAGCCAACATGAGGTAGCTTACTGGCCTTGCAATAAGGCTTACCAAACTAATAAGGCTATCATCGGTCTGCAGTGGCCAAGTAAAGAAGAAAAGTGTAGCAGACTTACATCTTTCAAAGCAAGGTGGCACGTTAGCCCGAACTAGAGCAGCTATTGAGTGAGTGCCGCTAGGGGCATTTTCTCAAATTAGAGCAGCTCGAGATACAATATATTGTTTATTTTATTTGTTTTTGTTTAGTTTGTGTTTTTTTATGATGATGAAAGATAGGACACTACTCGGGTTCCTTGCACCTACCCTAAACACATCATGGCAGATTTATAAACAAGAATACTTTCAACATGGAAGAGATTGAATTCAAAATAGAATTCTCATTGATGATAATTATTTTCATACATGATTTATAATATTTCTTTAAGTAGAGCCCATTGATTGGAAGCATTGGGCACTCTCCCTTCTGATTAATAACATGATAAGATCCTCTTTAGTAGGCCTTCTCTATGAAAAAAGGGCCTTCCCAAGTGGGTTCAAACTTACCTCCCATTTTATGATGTGCAACAATCGATCTCCTCAGGACTAAAATAAGCTCTCCCACTTGAAATGCTCAAGGATGGACCAACTTGTTGTCATCTTGAATTATTTTAGCTTTGTACAAGTTGATATTTTGGCATGCCCGTAGGTGTCTCTCCTCCAAACCTTGGAGCTCTTCTAATCGTAGCTTAGCATTCTACTCTATTGTGATCTTCCTACCCACAGCTATCCTTAGTGATGGGAGTTACACTTCTAATGGTAGAACGGATTCAGACCCATAAACTAAAGAGAAAGGAGTAGACTGATTTGGAGTTCTATATGTGATGCAGAGGCCAACAAAGCTTCAACTAACTGCTCATTCCACTATCGCTCCTTGTTGTCGAGTGTCTTCTTTAGTATTTAGATGAGAGTTTTATTGAAGGCTTCTGCTAAGTCATTTTCTCTCAGGTAGTTGATGGTACAATATCTCCAATCTATGATATGTCTCTGGGAAAAGTTGTTGATCTCGGTGCTCTTGAATGTAGTACCATTATCAGATATAATTCATCGAGGCACTCCAAAGCTATATATGATATGATTCCTAAAAATTGGAGCACATGCTGAGCTATCACCTCTCTGAGTGGAATCACTTTTTCCCATTTGGAAAAGTAGTCAGTAGTAGCTGAGTTGAACCGATGAACTTTGGAAGAAGGAAGATCAATTGGACCCACTATGTCGATACCCCAACACCCGAATGGCCATGAGGCCAATGTAATATGTAGAATGTTGGGTGGTTGGTGTAGGACCATACCGTGTATTTGACATTGGTGGATTTTCCTAGCAGTATCCATGCAATATTTGATAATCGATGGCCAGTAGTATCCTAGTCTTTTGATCTTGACTTTCATCTTCAGAACGGATTGGTTGGCTCCACATAATCCTGAGTGTGCCTCAGTCATGATTTTACAGGCTTCTTGCTTGTCTAAAAAATGTAACCACATATGATCGAAAGAAAATCGGTACAAGACACCATCTACAAGAGTGTAGGAAAGTGCTATCTACTTTATCTAATGAGCTTAGGACTTCTCTTGAGGTAGTTAACCTTTATTTAGGTAATCCATGAATGTTTTCCTCCAATCTAACTCCTCATCCTTCTTGGCAATGGAAACTTCCCCTTCAAGAGAGTACTTTTTGATGAGTTCAATATCAACAAAAGGATGAGACTTGTCTATTTGGACATTTATTAATATGGACTCATTTTTTGGACAAGTCAATTCCTTGGAAAGCTTGGCTAAAGCGTACGTTATGGCATTCTCTCCATGAGGAATCTTATAAATGGTAACCTCTTAGATTTGGACTAACAACTCCATGGTGTTCTTGTGGTAGTGATGGAGCTTGGGCTCTAAAACCTTATAGGACCTAGTGAGAATTAGTTGAGAATCCCCAAAGATGTTGATTTTCTAGATTATTGGAGCAACGACTAACTTCAGATTGGTAATTAGAGCCTCCTATTCAACTTCGTTGTTGGTATAAGGATTAGATAGATGGTGTGAGAATCTCATCACATCACAGTTTGGAGTTAAGAGAACTATTCTTTCACTAAGCAGAGAGTCAACAAGAACTGGGTGTGCTGCTAAGAAATCTGCTAGCGCTTGTCCTTTCACTGCACGGAGGGGTACGAAGGTAATGTCAAATTATGAGAGATTCATGGATTATCGTGCAAACCGTCCAGATAGGGTCGACCCTGTCATGAGATAATGTAGTGGATTGATCCTAGAGATTAAATTCACCTCACGAGGAAGCATGTAGTGCTACAGCTTTTGGGATGCAAAGATTAAAGCTAGGAAATGCTTCTCAATCGGTGGAAAATTAGACTTAGTAGGGATTAGATGATGGCTGAGGTAGTAGAGTGTGTTTTCATTTGCTACATCATTAGCATGGGCCAACAAAGCACCAAGGGAGTCATCTAATACAGTAGTGTAAAGTATGAGCGGCTTGCCTGAGATAGGGGCTGCTAGAAGCGTCATCAGGTAATGCTTGATGTCTTTGAAGGCATGCTCATACTTATCATCCCACTTGAACTTGGCATCCTTTTTCACAAGTGCTGAGAATGGCTAACATCTTCCCAATATGTCAGATATAAAGTATCTTAGATATGCCAACCACCCTTGGAATGATCTGAGTTGAGTTAAACTTTTAGGGGGTGGCATTTCTAATATCGCCTTGATCTTCTCCGAATCGATTTCGATTCCCTAGTGTCAGACAACAAACCCAAGGAATTTTCCTGAAGATACTCCGAATGCACACTTTAGGCGGTTCATTTTAAGGTTAAATTGTCTTAAATGTTTGAAAACTACTCTCAAGTCAAAGAGATGGCCTTCCTTTTCTCTACTTTTGACACGAGATCAATGACATTACACTCGACTTGATGAATGAGTTCGTCGAAGATTCGAGTTTAAAATAAAATAAAAATCTAAAACTAAAAATAAATTAAACTAATTAAAATAAACTAAAATAAAATAAATAAAAACCTAAACTAAACTTAAAAATAAAATAAACCTAAAAATAAAAAAAATTAAATAAAATAAAAACTAAACATAAAATAAAAAATAAAATAAACCTAAAATAAACCTAAAGTAAAATAAAATAATAACTAAATAAAAAATGAAAGCTAAAAAGTAAACCTAAAAATAAATTAAAAATAAAACTTAAACCCTCAACAAACAAAAAAAAACTAAACCTAAAATAAAAAAATAAACAAAATAAAATAAACCTAAACCTAAACTAAAATAAACAAAACTAAAATAAATAAAACCTAAACTTAAAACTAAACTAAATAAAATAAAATAAACTAAAAATAAACCTAAACCTAAACTTAAAAATAAAACCTAAAATAAACCTAAAATAAAACCTTAAAACCTAAACCTAAAAGAATAAAATAAAAACCTAAACCTAAACCTAAAATAAAAAATAAAACTAAACCTAAGAAATGAAATAAAAATAAAACTCAACTAAAAATAAACAAAAACATAAACCTAAACCTAAACCTAAAAATAAACTAAAATAAAAAACTAAACTAAAATAAGTAAACTAAACTAAATAATAATAAATAATAAACCTAAATAAAAATAAAAAATAAAATAAATTAAATAAACCTAGACCTACCAGTTTACTTAATTAAAAAAAAACCACCTAAACCTTAAATTCTAAACCCTAAACCCTAAACCGACAACACTAAACCTACAACCTTAAACCCTAAACCCTAAAAACACCTAAAACCTAAACTAAATAAACCTAAACCTATCAGTTTGCTTAATTTATAACTTAGTAATTGATTGTAGGATTCACTTAAACCCAATCAAAACATAAAATAAATTCAATCCAAAATAATTAAATTAATTAAATGAAATTCTCCTCTAAGTTGAATATGCTTCACACTTAGATAATTCTAAACTTAAAGCCATAACTAAGCACACCACGCAAACCTCTAAAGCACACAAATTAGGCTAAGCCACCACTTCTTGCTTTAGGTTAGGGAGGTGCATGATTTGAAGCTTACTTTTATTTTGAGATATATGTTTTAGTCTAGATGTTAGGGTGAATGTGTGTAGAATGAATGGTAGGGAGATCTTAGTCTAACCATTATCTTCTGTAGGGGATTGAGCTTAAGGGGAACTATAATAAATAGAAATATAAATGATTTTTCTATGTAGGTGCTTATACCCCTAAGCATGATGCAATAGGCAAGGTGAACTTAGTCACCCATGTGTAGGGTGTTAAGTCCAATATATGTGCTTAGGATTTGGTGGTTTGTTTAGCTAACCTTTATTTTGCAGGTGTTAGCTAGATTTACTTTTCCTTTTCATATAATTTTTGCAATTAGAATTTCAGAATGATTGTTATGGGGATTAGGATGAGCATTGGTCATAAGATCTCATCTTCTGCACCATGTGAAACCTCTGGAGCATCCACATTCCAACCATCCAAAAGAAGGAATCAAAGAAGAAAGAAGAAAGCAAGAAGAAAGAAGAAAAGAAGAATGAAGGAGTGAAGTTTGAATTCGCCCATAACAATGGGTTCCTTGCTTAATTGTATGTAATTCATTTGTAATCCATGTTGTATAAGGGTAGAGCTCAGCTACCCAATTTGTTTTCGGGTTTATGCAGTGGTACCTAACCATAATGGCCTCTTATTTTTTTGGGATTAACTTTATAAATTGATTGATGATTTGTTTAGCTTATGCATTAAGTGGCATCCTTTTCCTAGTTTCTTCCTTTCTTTATGTGTGGCATGGATGTGGATTAGGCTCTTAGGGGAAAATAAATCTTCTACCAAGTTTAACAATTCAAAACTAAAAATAAAGAACTCATAACCTCACCTAAAGCTTAGGCTAAAAATTAAGATAAAAGAATTAGCAACCCCTTAGTTGGATGAGTACTTCTTGTATAACATCATGCACAAATGCATATTATTCTCACTCTTAATTGCAGAGCTTCCACCTTTGCGAGTGAAACTTGGCTTGACCTTTGAGAGCCATGGTGGAAACACACCTCCTCCCTTCTCGTTGATTTTGGCCAATAATCTTATTTCTCATGCATTAGGCATATGAATCGTATTAGCTTGAGTCAAAATGATTGTCCAAAAATAAAAATAAAAATGAAATCTAAATTGCATTAGATTCAGGTCATTTAAAGCATGCCCTTACATGATCTAGTATCTTTAGGGAATGAGTTTAAGGATTAAGTCTCTTTCTAAATGAATAACAGCCTAGCTATATTGTATAAAACATATGACTTGCCTACATGAATTTAAAATCATAGGAGGAGTTAGTTGGCAGCCACCCCCAGGTGGCTGTAAGTCCAAGCAGTCGGGTGGTTTGTCCTCTCTTGTGGAGGCAAACCAAAAGCCCATTTTCACCTTAGATTTAAGTTGTGCTTTCAGCCCTCGCCAAAGCTCCCTAGATTTAGGTTCTGAGGTTGCTTCTCCCCTTTGTGGGCCATAAGCCTAAATCCTCAGCTCTTAGGCATTTCCATCATCTTCTATTATGGAATCATAAGCCCTAAATTTCTAATGAAAAATTCAAGTCAAATAAATTAAATCAATTTCAAAAATGTAAAGCCCAACTTTAGGATCATTTTAGATGTTTGCTAGATTTCCTAGCATCATGGGCATCTCTTACTTATCTTCCTTTGGTTTTGATAATAACTCCCTCTCCTTGATCAATCCCTTTTGATCTTCCAAAATAAACTAATGGATTCATAGTCCTACATATTAATATCTTTAGAGACAATGATCATTTACCTTAATCGAGAGTATTCCTAAGGGTTCTCATTCTTTAGGATGTAATTAAATATGGGGGCTTGCCCCTGTAAGGATCTTAATAAGCCCGGTTTAAAATAAACCTTACTTTACATTTCCATGTAAAGTATGAGAAGAATCTTTGGTACATATGCAGACCCATTGTCCTTAGGAGTCCTTATTGAAGTGATTAGGTTTATTGTAGGGTGGTGACTTCTATCTTTCAGGATAGTACACCTCTCCTCAATGTCATACCCGATCACCCTCAATAAGAACATCTGCAAATCTATGTGGTGTCCCAACTAAAGGCGTATATTTCTATTTTCATTTATCCTCTCTAGAAAGAATAGATGAAGGCAAGAAATATTTTTCAATAGATTTTTCTAGCGACTCGGCTGGGGATGGTTCCTCTCTCCATCTTTGGTAAATGATCGTTGTCTTCAAGTATCAATAGTGGGTTTGTACTTTGGTATGAATCTGAAACTATCTTTCTTTCATTGGCACTTATCTTATTTTATTCTTAAGTTAAGCTAGCCAACATCTATAGGTTTTAGGACCTCACCCCGTGTTGGTCTTAAAATCCCCATTGGATTCTCCAATAGGCAAAAATAAAAAGATCTAAATAAAAGAAAGCATTTAAAGACATCTTCCTTATCATTTTTTATGATAAGAAAAGGTTCATTCTAAAATAATAAAGACAAAAAAAATTTTCATAAAATCTTGCTTTTCAAAAAGTACTCTTTCAAAAAATGCACATAATAAAATATTTTCCACAAAATTTTATTAAATCACCCTCATCTAACAATTCTCATAATTCTTATATGTAGGAATCTTCAAAAATAAAACTAGCAATCTTTTCCAAAAGCACAAATGAACATCTTCCTTTAATTCATTTTGATAAAGATTTCATTTTCCAAATAAAATGAACAATCATCTTTCCAAAAGTCAAAATCAAAATAAAAAATAAAACTTTCAAAAAGCACACATGAACTTTGCCATTCAATACACACACACCTATTGAATGAGCGTTTCATCTTAAAACAAAACTAGTTTTTTCAAAAGCATATGTAAACATCTTCATTCACTATACCCAAATTTATTGGATGAAGATTTCATTTCCAATTAAAAATAATATCATTTAGAAATCCCACCTAAACATATCCCATATATGATTAAGTTGGAATTCCCTCTTTCAAAAAACAATAATCACACACAAAATAAAATTTTCACATTTGCAAAATTAAGATTGACTTCCATTTCTACATATCCAAATTTGTTGAATGGAAGTCTTCTTTTCAAAAATCAAAACTTAACAATCATATTTTCCAAATTTAAACACATTTAGAACTTTATTTAGCATACTCAAATTTGCTAAGTGAAGTCTCCAAATTCAAAACCAAAAATTTTTAAACACATTTGGAACTTCATTTAGCAAACTCAAATTTGCTAAGTGAAGTCTCCAAATTCAAAACCAAAAATTTTCAAACACATTTGGAACTTAATTTAGCAAACTCAAATTTGCTAAGTGAAGGCTCCAAATTCAAAACCAAAAATTTTCAAACACATTTGGAACTTCGTTTAGCATACTCAAATTTTCTAAGTGAAGTCTCCAAATTCAAAACCAAAAATTTTCAAACACATTTGGAACTTCATTTAGCAAACTCAAATTTGCTAAGTAAAGTCTCCAAATTAAAAAAAAAATTTCTCAAGCACCTTTGGAACTTCATTCTTTAGCATACCAAATTTTCTAAAGAGAGGCTTCCATTTTCAAAGCCAAATAAAAAAAAATAAAAAATTTTAACACATCTTTTGGAATCTCATTTAGTATACTCAAATTTGCTAAGTGAAATTTCCATTTCACAAAATTAAATGGAACTTCATCTTTGGCATACCATATTTCCTAAAGTAAAGTCTCCACTTTCAATCAAAAATAATCAAAACCAAAAGGAAACACATTAGGATTTCCTTATCATACCCAAATTTGCTAAGCATCCTAGTTTTACAAAAATCAAAATATCAAAAAACAATTGAAACACTTTAGGATCTTCTTAGAATACTCAAATTTGCTAAGAATCCTATTTTCAAAAAGATCCTTCAAAAACACACATGGGTTCTTCACTTAGCATACCTAAATTTGCTAAGTGGGAATTCCATTTTTCAAAATTAAACAATAATTCAAAAAAATAAAATAAATAACTTTTTTAAACACTTCACTTAGCATACCCAAATTTGCTAAGTAAGTAAAATTCCAAATCAATAAGCAAAATAAATTGATCACTTTAACATACCCAAATTTCTTAAAGGAAAGGGTCCTCAAATGAAAATATAATTTCAAACATGAACCTATGAAAACATTCTTCTAAAAATATTTGAATCCATCCTTCAACATACCCAAATTTGTTTTAGTTAGATTCATAATTAAAATTCCTCTTTTCAATCAAATTTTAAATCTTCTCTAATCCATTTGAACCACATTTAACACTTCCAAGATGTTAGATGTAGGTTCAAATTTTTAATTCAAATTCAAAAATCAATAAAAATAGAAATCTAATCCAATCTCATTTCCTAAATTTGTAGATTCTCAGCATCAATATAGCTACAGTTCAGTCTTTCAATTTTTGCAGTTGATTTGAAATGGTAGGCTCACAGAAGTTTTTGTTCACTTTCCCTCATGACATGGACTTGGCCTTGGACCTGGCCAATTTCTTCCAATTGGATCATACCCTTATCCATTTAGAGGATTTGAGGGAGTGAGGATAACATGTGAGGGAACTCCCCAACAACTATCGATTGTGGTGGCAGTCATCATCATTGATTTACCTTGATTTAGATATCTACTCATTGAAGAGGGAAGCGGTCCAGCTTTAGTAGTGATATTGATAGAGCCAACATGGTTTCTGTCTTTGCCCGGTGAGTAGCGCCGCTTTGGTACCCTCTAAGGGTAAGCTCCTCTGATTCCAGAGATTGCCTCCCTAGCTTTTGAGGTTGGCTCTAGTTCTTACTCTACTCATCCTACCAAGACACAAAGGAGAAATAAGAATTGCATGATCAAGTGATATCATACTAGGATTTCCAAGGAGATGGAGGTTGCTATGTGGTCAGTAGTAGAGGAGGTACCTATTTTAATCACCCTGAGATTACAGCGAACCAATTTCATCTTTTCTCTAGGTCAGATAGAAAGATGCTAAGAAGATTCGTACCTCACCTCCACCAATGGTTCAACATCAGCCCTCAGTTACTTAGAGCAAGAGGTCGTATGTCAGCCTCCGATCAATCTTGCGCCAGGTTGGTAGTGCTTATGGATGTTTAGAGTCTGGAGCTCAAATTGATTTGAGATCCATCATCCCCTATAGCATGGAAAAACATATTCGATAAGAGAGGGCTAGAGAGGCCCATACATGCTTCATATCACCTAGGAGAGGAGAGGTTCGGTTGCCTTGACTTACGCACTTGTTTTTTCGGTGTGGTACCCACGTCGACCATACATATAGCATCCTACTTACTAGGACCAGTCATCACAGGAGGATAGCTCTTATTTATAGAGAGTCAGTGGTGTCTCCACCACACTACTCTACCCCCCATCTGACATCACCAGTTCACGTTATAACATCTCTAGTTCCATCAAAGGCCATGAAGGCCATATCTAGGGAGAAGCATACCCCATTGGTGATCTGGCTATGGCCAAGAAATCCTACTCCATCTACACTGCCTATTGCAGAGAGGCCGAGCTCTACTGCTCGACCTTTTACCCTAGTGGTGGTGTGGAAAGAGTAGCGACTCTGAAGCATAGTGGTCATCCCTTCACCAACTCCATCAGCTCAGTAGGACATGGAGATGGTAGCAGCTATTGCAGAGGTAGCAGATGATAGCCCAGATGCATTGATGATAGTGGAACCTCCTAGGAATTTCACCCCTTTCATAGCTAGTGATAGTCAGGAGTGTGTCTCTTCTAATGAGTATAGTCCTCATAGGATTGACTCTTCAACAGCAGGGGAGGTCTGGTGCCTCTCAGTGCATGACAGTCATCACATCGGTCAGTTAAAATCATTTGTTCACATTCAGATTGATCATTTCCTCGAGGAGATAGTAGCACATTATCTTGTAGAGAAGAAGGAGATTCTGGGGTATGATTGGTCAGATGAGGAGAAGATTAGCTTTGATCCCAATGAAGATGATTTGTTGGGAGACTTAGCTAGGGTCTGCATGGTAGATACTAGGGGATCTCTCCTTAGGGAGCAGCAAGCCATGGAAGGTGATGAGGTTGATCAAGAAGACATAGCCCAATCATCCCAACACCTTTGATATCAATTGAAGATAAAAGATGAGCGGATATATAGGATGGCGGCTTGAGGATTTGTTGGCAGCAGTTTTAGTACTTCAGAAATAAGCCCAAGCAGTTCATCCTACTACAGTCGACATTAGTCAACTAGAGTTAGTGCATGTCTTGGACCCAGTCAAGACCTTACCTCTTGTTGACCAAGGTAGCACTAGCATGTATAAGAAGATAGTGGAAAGCACCTCCATACAAGAAAAAGACCTCAGATCCATGGCTGAGCAGCAAGTGAAGGAAGCATTGGCTCAAGCCAGGGGAGGATCATCGGTTCCAAATGGGTAGACCCTACCCAGAGGAATTTGATGCAATCCATATCCCAATGGTTTTGTGCCACCTTTCTTCAAAAGCTTTGATGGTAGTGGAAACCTAAGGCAGCATATAGCACACTTCAGGGCTAGTTATTGCAATATCGGTGGCAGCAACACTTTACTATTCTTCCTCTTCATTAGTAGCCTAGTAGGGATTACTTTCTATTGGTATGCTAAACTTTCCAATGGTTCAGCAAAGATATTTGCTAAGTTGGAGCAACTCTTTATCAAGAGGTTCGCTGGAGCTCAGCAAAAGGTTATTGTAAGTGATCTCGTTGTAGCATAACAACACCTAGGGAAGTCCCTTATTGGTTATATTCTTCGATGGCGTAACCTGAGTATGAAATGTGAGCCGTAATTATCTGAGTAGCATGCCATTGAGATTCTTCTAAAGAATATCCATGGCTCGGTCACCTTCATGCTTAAGGGCTTCACTATCAAAACATTTGAGAAGCTAATCAACAAGGCGGCTAGTCTACAAGGAAAGGCCAAGCAGTTGCCTTTTCAAGACTAGTTTCCCAAAGCAAAGCCATAGAAGGTCTTTGAGAATAAGCCGGGAGCAGTGACAGTGGTAAATAAGGGGAAGCAACTAGCTAGAGATCAGTCCTTGAGACCATAACATCGAGCTTCCACCTCCTTTACCACCAGGCGACCCTATACTTCCATAGCGACCTCCGTCGCCCCTCAGCCACCTCATATACCACGGTGAGGCACACATACTGTAGCCGCTATGATCCACCTACTCTTTTAGAGAAGCTTAACAGACTTTATTCATTTAAGAGGGAGGTAATCAGAAAGATATTTAAGAATCTCTTAAAGAAGCTTGATTTTTAGAACTGAGACCAAAGGTAGGCAAAAGTCATGATCCTAACTTTTACCCCTACCACTGTATACTAGACCATATTTTAGAGATTGCTTCACATTCAAGGACTGGCTTGAACATAGCTTCATGACCGATGTTGTAGTCATCTTGAAGGAATACCTTATGGAACAACCATCCAATTCCATTAGGGTAATTTTTGGGGATACTTGTCATGCTTCCAAAACTAAATAAGGTTAAGATATTTATTTATCCAAAACCTCTAAAAGATCATCAAAGATCAAGAAACTTTCCTTACAAGTGCTTTGACTCAAACCTCCAACATCAAGGAAGGTTTGCAAGTTATGGTACAACTCGGGGAAAGGGGAGCTCGTAGCTTGTGTTAGCGGGATAGTCCGGTAAGCAATATCGATCAAGCGACCTCCACTACATTGTAGCTTTGACACTAATGACTTCTTCCACTTCAGCTAGTACTTCTTCTTCTACTAGTAGAACTTTTGAATTGATGGATAAGGGCATCAAATCCCTTACCCCACTCACTTTACTTAATTTCTACTTTGTACCTCCAAATAAATCCAAGAAATTGAAGAATAAAGCTAGCTTGATTTACATATGTCACTTGATGGGTTGTCTTCTTCTTTTTTGATAATTCAAGTCAAAATAACTATAATAATTCTGATCTTCATCTTTCTGATTCATAGTTGGACTTCCCTCCTCTGAATACTATGGGTTCGACTCTTGAGATAAATTTGGAATCATCTGATTTTGAGGGTCCCATAGGAGAAGCTATAGGTGAGCCTTATGTGCTGGTAGAACCTTCCATTACCCTACTATAAGAGATCACCGAATTCAACCTTCATAGTGGCAAGGTTCTACCTCCTAGCACAGCCCCTCAAGATAGAGGGAAATAAGTCATTAGTATAGATGACCAAGAATCCCCTCCACAAGATGCTTCACCCTTAGATATGCTTGTGGATGATCAGCCTAAGGTGGACTACAATGTCCTCTCTCATCTAAGAAAGTTGCCATCTAAGCTAAGCATATACGATTTCCTTGTCTTATCCAAAGAAATGAGTGAATCACTAATCAAATCTCCTTGATCACGAAATATGCTTAGCTCACTTGACCACTATGGTGAGGAGGCAAATTATATAAAAGAAGCTTAAGGATCACCTTCATAGATGAAGATCTTTTCTGGGGACTTGAACGTCCCCTTTACATGAAAGTTGACATGGATAGATTCAGACTTACCAGAGTTCTCATGGTTCCAGGTGCATCGGTGAACATTATGAGTCTAAAGACACTTGCCTATTTGAGGTTTCACATTTCCACACTCCGAGGAGATCAGATGATGTTGAGAGGATTCAACGAACAAGGTGAGAGGAATTTAGGTTCCATAGTGTTACCTTTGGTGATTGGTGATTGGAAGACTGAAGCCAAGTTTTACATGTTTGATTTGAATACTTTGTTAACTTCTATGCTCGATAGGCCTTGGATACATCAAAATAAAATAATTCCATCCTCCCTTCATCACTGCATCAAGTTTAGAAAAGATGGGATTGAATACCATGTTAATGGAGATGAAAATCCACTCTTAGTTAGAGAGGTTGAGATTAATGAGGATGCGACCTACTATCTTACTCAAAATAGTCATTCTCGTGAACTTGGACAAACTTCAAAATCAAAAGAAAAAGAAAATTAAGAAAAAGAAAAGTAGAATGAAAATCCAAGTGAACAAGAAAGGGGAATTGAAGAAGAAAAGATCTGCATATCAAATTCCACCCACAGTTCATTCCATCATATGGACATGTGGGTAGGATTACTCAACCTCCACCAGGCAGAGACAGAGGTAGAAACAAAGGTAGTTCCAAAGGTGGAAGACCCCCTGGTTGGCCATCAACCAACAAACATCATGTTTCAGTTCATAGAAGTACCCATACTATTCATATAGACTTGGAATCTAGCTCGGAGGAAGAGTCTAATGCGATTAGTGTACCAACTAACTTATATCAGCAGGTTTCATTAGAGGTGACTTTTGATCCAGGAAAAGATGAAGACCAGACCTCCAGATAAAGCAAAGTATTTGAATCAGGTTTATTTAAGATTATTAGGCAATAGCTGGTAACCTTAGCTCTAACCTCACTTACATATCAGAAAGTTGAAGGTTTAGTAGTTAAGGAAGTCCCTAAATCTTCCAATAATATGAAGCCTAAGGGATTCTTTTTGGGATCATCAATCTCAAGCCCTAAAGTTGATGTAGAACTTGAGGAGGATACATTTAAGAAATTGATAGATTACCATTTGACTTTTACTTACCTTGTGTTCATAATCTTATACAAAAAGTTTTAGTTCCTCATACATGGTCCAAGCATAGGTCAGAGTACTTTGAAAAATTATGGAACAATACAAGCAGGGAAGCACAATCAAGAGCAGGACTAGGATTTGGTACAGTGGGTCTAGTTGATGAAGATTACTGCTTAATTATTACTAATCATTTGGAGTCTGATAGGTTCTTTTCACACACCCCCAACTCTTATGAGAATGTGTGTTTAGAAATCTTATATGATCCAGATGATCTCCAAATCAAAGAGGCACCACTAGAATTTGAAGAGGAGATTCATTCAATAATAGACAAGCTTAAGAAATCAACCTTAGGATAGAAGAAACTCCATGCCCGATGTACATCAGTTCATTATTGAATGAAGAAGAAACCAATGACTTAATTAGGCTATTGGCTGAGTTTAAAGATTGCTTTGCATGGAGTTATGAAGAGATGCCTGAATTATCTCTTGATGTAGCGGTCCTATCAATAGATCACGGCTACCCCATTAACCAAGCTCCTAGATGCATGCGATTAGAAATTTGAAAAGGTCATTTTAGAAGTCAATTGAGCGATGTTGTTTTCATTAGGAAAGAGAAATATCCTTCCTGGTTAGCTAGTGTCATCCCAATTAAGAAGAAGAATGGCCAAATTCACATATGCATCAATTTCAAGGACTTAAATATGGCATGTCCTAAGGATGAGTTTCCTTTTCCAATACTAGAATTAATGGTGGACATTACCTCGTCTCACCTAGTGTTCTCTTTCATGGATGGATAAGCTGGCTATAACCAAATCAAGATGTCTCTTAAAGATGAAAGAAACACTACTTTTTGAACCTCGATCAGAATCTTCTATTATAGGGTCATGCCTTTAGGTCTTAAAAATGTTGGTGCTACATACCAATGGGCCATGACTCAAATCACCAACGAGCTCATCCATCATCAGGTTGAGTGTTATGTTGATGGACTAGTAGTCAAGAGCAGAGAAAAAAAAAGACCACCTCTTTGACTTGAGAGTAGTTTTTGAACAATTGAGATAATATAACCTCAAAATAAATCCCCTAAAGTGTGCATTCGGAGTAGCTTTAAGAACATTCCTTAGGTTTGTTGTCCAACATCAAGGAATAGAAATAGATCTAGAGAAGATTAAAGCTATTTTAGAAATTCCACCTCCTAAGAGTTTAACTCAACTCAGATCCTTCCAAGCATGGTTGACATATCTAAGATGATTTATCTCCAACCTATCGATGGATGCAAGCCATTTTCAGCACTTGTCAAAAAAAAATGCCAAGTTCAAGTGAGATGACAAGTTCCAGCATGCCTTTGAAGACATCAGCCAATATTTGGTAAAGCCGCTAGTTCTTGTAGCTCCTATCCTAGGTAGACCACTCATTCTCTACACTGCTGCATTGGATGACTCTCTCAGCACTCTGTTGGCCTAAGCCAATGATGAAGAGAAGGAGAACACTCTCTACTACCTCAACCATCATCTTATTCATGCTGAAGTAAACTATCCACCTATTGAGAAGCATTGCCTAACTTTAATCTTTGCTTCCCAAAAGCTATGAATTTATATGCTTTCTCAGAATGTGAACTTAATCTTCAGAATAAATCCACTGCAATATCTCATAACACGGCCAATGCTATCTGGACGTTTGGCATGATGGTCCATGATTCTCTCACAGTTTCATATCACATTCGTACCCCTCCGTGCGATAAAAGGATAGGCACTAACAAATTTCTTAGCAGCACACCAACTTCCTACTGATTCTCCTCTTAGTGACAATCTCCCTAATGAATAAATCATGAACTTAGGAGAGGCCGACAACCATCGATGGGAGATATATTTTGATGGTGTAGCTTCTTTTCCCAAAAGAAAAGCACCGCGATCTATTCTCCCAGGAAAGACAGGGGTAGGAATAGTTCTCCTAACTCCATACCGAGATGTGATGAGATTCTCATACTATCTTTCCAACCCCTGCACCAACAACGAAGTTGAGTATGAGGCTTTAATGGTTGGTCTAGAGTTAGCCATCACTATCAGTGTCAAGAGCATCAACATATTTGGGAATTCTCAATTGGTCATCAACGAGATTGGATACTACTGGCCTTTGATGATTACAGGTTGCATGGATGCAGCTAGGAGATGCCATCAGTGTTAGGTACACGGTGTGGTCTTCCACCAACCACCCAATATTCTAAACCCTACATTGGTCTCATGGCCATTTGAGTGTTGGGGTACCAACATTATGGGTCTGATTGATCCTCCTTCTTCCAAGGTGCATCGTTCATCTTAGCTGCCACCGACTACTTTTCTAAGTGGGCAAAAGCCATCCCACTCAGAGAGGTCACAGCTCAGCAAGTGCTTCAGTTTTTTATGAACCATATCGTATATAGGTTCGGGGTGCCTCAATAAATTATATCTGATAATGATACTGCATTCGAAAGAACCAAGATCAATGGCTTCACTAGAAGACATGACATAGATTAGAGATACTCAACCATCTACTACCCAGAGCAAATGGTTTAGCAAAAGCATTCAACAAAACTCTCATCCAAATACTAAGGAAGACACTTGACGAAAACAAGCAGCAGTGGAATGAGTAGTTTGTTGAAGCCTTGTGGGCCTACCACACCACATACTTTACAATCTACCTTTTCCTTAGTTTATGGGTGCATTGTTCTGCTTTAGAAGTTCAACTCCCATCACTAAGGCATTAAGTGAAGATCTCTAAAGCGAGAATGAAAAGTTGTAGTTAGAAGAGCTCAAAGGTTTGGAGGAGAGTCACCTATGGGCATGCCAGAACCTCAAGTTATATAAGGACAAAATAATTCAAGCTCTCAACAAGCTGGTCTGCACTATGTTTTTCTAAGTAGGAGAAGTTGTCTTAGTCCTAAGGAGACCAATTGTTGCCCTTCGAAAGATGGGAGGCAAGTTTGAATCCACTTGGGAAGGTCCCTACATCATAGAGAAGGCCTACCAAGGAGGATCTCATCAGCTTATTGATTGTAAAGGGGAACACCCGATGCTTCCAATTAATGGCCTTTATTTGAAGAAATATTACCCATAAAAATCATGTTTGAATATAAATCTATCAATCAACAAAAATTTAATTCCATTTCATCAAAATCATCCATCCTTTCAAAGCATTGTTTACTTATCTTCTAATCCCGTGATGTTTTAGGGTAGGGTGTAGAGTCCCTAGTGGCATCTATCCCTCTTTTACAATACAAACACAAAACAAACACACTCTCCATTTTATTAGAATAGGTGAGAGAGAACCAATAGGCATCTATTTTAAATAGCTAAGGAGTTAGGAGTGAGAGAACCTGACATCCTTTCTTGGAATTCTATTTGCCATCTATAGCACCATTTCATCAAAATCTCTAGAATGTTTAAGGTAGGTGTAAGAGTCCCCCAGAGGTGTCCTATTCCTTTTAACACATGCACTACAACAAACATAAATCTTTTTATCTCGAGCTATTTTGATGTGAGAGAAAGCACCCTGTGGCACTAACTCATTAGCTATTCTAGGTCGGCTCTATATGCTACCTCGCTAGTATGTCACCCCAGTGGTCATTTGTTTAGAATATGTGAGCCCCCAAGCTTTCTTCCTAACTTGGCCATTATAAACCAACGAGCACCTTATTAGTATAGTAGTCTTTACTGCCCAGCCAGTAATCTACCTCATGTTTGTTTTGTTTAAAAACATGTGAGTCCCCATGCTTTTTCAAGAACTAATCATCATGATCTGACAAGGTTGAGTATATTTAAGGTTTAGGATAAGTCCCCTAGAGGCTCCTTTTTTCTTTACTATGTTTGAGTCGATATATATCCACTAGTGGCATTCACTTTCGATTTGGTAGGTGGTATGTCATGATGAGACTATCCCAGCAATCAATTCTGCTATAGGAGGATGTAAGTCCCCAAGATTTCTTCCTAGGTTGATTATTGCAAACTGACAGGAACCTTAGGTTGATTGATGTTCACTATGCTGACAATGACTCACCCAGTGGATACAATACTCTTAACAGATGTGAGTCCCCATGCTTTCTCCTTGAGTTGGCCCCTAAATATCTATTTGATATATGACTAGCCATGTCATCTTCTCCAAGGTTTTAGATTAAGCCCTTAGCAGCCCCATCCCCTGATGCTATTAAAATAGGTTTACATGCTACCTTGCTAGTATGTTACCCTAGTGGTAATTTGTTAGAGGACGTGAGTCCCTACGCTTTCTTCTTAACTTGATCATTGCAAACTAATGAGTGCCTTGTTAGAATGGTAGATTTCACTGCCCAACTAGTAAACTACCTCATGTTGATTTTGTTTAAGAAGATGTGTGTCTCTGAACTTTCTTCTTGAACTAATCATCATGATCTAACTAGGTTTAGTATATTTGATGTTTAGGATAAGTCCCCTAGAGGCTCCTTTCCTCTTGACTACATTTGAGTTTATTTAAGTCCTCCAGCAGCATTCACTTAGTAATCTTGGGATGGCACACTCGAAAGACTATCCTAGCAATCAGTTCCACTTTAGGAGGATGTGAGTCCCCTAGCTTTCTTTCTAAACTGATTGTTGCGAACCGATGGGCACCTTGGCTTGGTTGATGTTCACTATGCTGACAGCGACTCACCCGGTGAGTACACCACTATTAGCAGACGTGAGTCTCCAAGCTTTCTCCTTGAGTTGGACACTGAATATTTATTGGATATATGACTAGCCATGTCATCTTCTCTAGGGTGTTGGATTGAGCCGCTTAGTGGCCCTCTCCCCACTGGCATTCTATTTGGATCTCATCCTTTGCAAACCCATTTAGACACTACCCGGGTTACCCTTGGATTGGACAGTCCCCTTTTCCTAGTAGCCACCCTTGTGGTCAAAGAATTTGTTCAATGGATGCACAGATTCTCCCTTGGTTCAGTAAATCTAAGTTAGGTCTAGGCTGATATAAGCTCCTTCTCAATTTGATCCCTTGTAAATAAATAGGGTCCACGTTAAAATAAACTAAACAAATAAATTTATTAATTCACTTGTGGATTAGGAATTGAAGCCCCCAAAGGGCCTCTTTTCCCAAGGAGGAGTCCTATCTTTAGGCGGTGTCGTGAGAACTCCCTAGGATTTGCGACTCACGAGTTGAGATAAATCCCCAGGTTGGTACTCACTCCATAGTCACCATTAGGTCAGGTTTAATATATTTTTCCACAAATAGGTTACCCAATAGTCATTCCAGTTTGGAAGATATAAGACTATGATGCATTCTTTCTAGCATGATTGTAAATTGATGGGTAGCCTTAGGTCTAGTTTGATTTGTTTACCAAAGCAACCAATCACTCGAGTGGTCTTTTGTAGTGGAAGATGTGAGTCCTTGAGCTTTCATCCATTAAATTGATCATTAGCGAAGGCACTCCTTTGGTGAATAGTTCTCCCATCGAGGGCTACTTTGGTTCAATAAATCTGAGATAGGTCTGGGATGATATAAACTCCTTCTTAGTTTGATCCATCACAAACTAACAGAATCCATTGAAATAAATATAAAAATGAAATTAATCTTGACTATCTTTGAGTTGATTTAAGTACCCCAACAACATTCACTCAATAGCCAGCCCTAGGTTAGGTTCGATTTGTTGCTTGAAGTAACCGATCACCCTAGTGGTTCCTTGGTTTAGAAGATGTGAGTCCCCGTGCTTTCTTTCTAACTTGACCATTGCACACCAAAAAGCACCCATTTAGTTGGATAGTCATATCTTACTTTTAGTAGACTACTCCCATTGGTGAGTCTGAGTTAGGCTAAGCGGCCCTACTCGGTCGATCCATCAAAAATAAATGGGATCCATCATAATCAAAATAAATCTAAAAATGAAATTAATCTTGGCTATCTTGAGTTGAACTAAGTTCCCTAGTGGCATTCACTCAATAGTCAGCCCTAAGTTGGGTTCAATCTGTTGCCTTGCCAATAGATTACCCTAGCAACTGGTCCCTACTTTGGAGGATGTTAGTCTACTATGCTTTCTTCCTAGTACAACTGCTTCATACCGAAAGGCATCCCTTTGGTTGGCTAGTCCTAACATGTGTTTAGTAGACTACCACTTTGGATTAGTAAATCTGAGTTAGGTATAGGCCTCTTTGACTTCTACTCAGTGCGATCCATCGCAAATTAATAAGGTCCATCTCAAAATCCAAAATTTAGAAATCTGAAACAAATTCAACAAAACAAAATCTGAAATAAACAAAACAAAATAATCAATCAATCTAAATCAAATATTTTGTTTCTCCTCAATGAGATGCAAATTTTTCTAGTCCCCTAGTGGATCTATAATTCTTATCCCTCAGCAGATTTCACAACCCCTCTCTTGTGGATGACTTGAACTTGCCTCTCTAGTGGAGAGTTCACTTTTCTATCCCCAGTGGAGTCAAAATAAACACAAATTAAATAAACAACAAATTTAAACAAATTTAACCCTCTTCCCCAGCAAAAATTACTTAAATAAATCAAATTTCTCTCCCCAATGAGACTCAAATCAAATCAAACCTTTCATCCCCTTGTGGATGACTTGAACCTTCCCAGTTAAGGTTCACATATTCTATCCTAGTGGATTTCTCCTTTTCTCTCTTATGTCTTTGACATAAGTAGAGTTACATTGCTCTAAACTCTAGATTCCTTCTATACCTTGGGTTAGGGGTAAATTTTTTCTATTAGTGGTTGTGATCTTTCAGTGTTGTTGCTCATTTTGGTCAACACCAATATGTGCACTGTTCCTTGTCAATCACACCAAACCTACTGGGCGCCTTTTGTTGATCTCATTTTTAGAATGAGCTCTCAACCCCTCCCTCTTAGACATAGGACTTCTCTTAGATACTAAGAGTTCCTTAGTCTTAAGATACATCTAGTGATTAGGTGGCACTCAACCTAGCCCTAGAGACTTAGAAGAGTCAGCCATAGGAATAGGGTCATTGGGGTGTTAAGAAAATTTCTTTACCCTATAGCTTGAACCACATTCCTCACTTCCTTCCTTCAAGTCAAACAAAATCAAATCAACATCAAACTTAAATCAATTCTAGCCTAATTGATTTTCTTCAAACATCAATTCCATATGATTGAAATCCATGATTGAAATCCTTGATTGAAACCCATGATTGAAACTCATGATTGAAATTCCAAGTTTGAAATATTTCCTAAGTTCTTTGATTTCTCTTAAGAACTTAGCCCAAATCAAGTTCAAACCATATCAAATTCATAAAATTTTCTCACAACCATTTATATTCTCATTTATATTCATATATAAATGAAATATAAATTCAAATCAATCAAACTAAATCCAAAATTCAAATCCAAAATTCCAAATCTCTAAGTCCTTTAATCACTCTTAAGGATTTAGCCTAAATCATGTTCAAATCACTTCAAATCCTTGAAATTTTCTCATAACACATTTATATTCTCATTTATATTCACATATATAAATGAAATATAAATTCAAATAATTGAAACCAAATCCAAAAATCAAACACAAATTCATTCAAAATCTAACCTATGCCTTTAAAGTCAAAATCTTGAATTTAGCCAAATCAATTTCAAATCAAGCTAAACTCTTGATTTTTCTTCATGATTCAATTAATCCTTCAATTATGAATCCAAATATAAATACAAACTTCAAACACTTAACGAAAACTCAATTCAAAATCAAAATAAATCCATCTCATGTTCACCCTTTGAACATGAGATTATCAAATGAATCAAAAACCATTTGACTTCAAACCACTTGAAAATGGATTTATATTTCAATCATAAGTCCATATGTTAGTCCAACTAAACTCAAATCAAGCTTTGACCAAGCCATTTGACCTACTTAAGAAGTGACCTAAAGTACCCTTATGAGCCAAATTCTAATCCTAACCAAATTGGATTGAACTAAGCCCACCTAAGCCTCTCATCATGATCAATAATCATCATGAGATAATCAATCACTCAAATTGGGTCAAACCAAGTCAAACCTAAGGGTTGACCAAGTCAACACTTAGGAAAAATGAAGCCCAACATAGCCAAAATCCACCATAGGCCAAATTGATTGAAACCAATTATCTTAGTTCTTTCATGATCAATGTTCGAACTTGACCAAGTCATTTGAGCCTAACCTAGCCTGGCCCAGACCCAACGATCCAACTTGACCTAAAAGCCAAAATGTATCAAAACTTGATCTAAGCCAAATTGATTGAAATCAATGGGTCAAGTTCATCCCAAAATGATTGTTGAACTTGACTAAAGCCTCAATTTAGACCTAACTAGCCAATTGACCTTGAACTTAACTTGACCTAAAGGTCATATTGAGCCAAATTCAATCTTAACTAAAATTGATTGGAAAAAAGATACCAATCCATTTCATATGACCAACTAAACCTAAACAACCCTTGACCTAACCCAAATAGGTCAAATGGGTCAAATTGGTCAACTTGACCCATTTGACCTAAATGAACTCAATTGAACCAAATTCAAACCTAAACCAAATTGCATCAAACCAAAGCCACCAAAATATTTCAAATGGTCATATGAACTTGACCCAACCTTTGGTTTGACCTAGATTGACCAATTGGTCAACTTGACCCAAGTTGACCCATTTTGACCTAAATGGGTTAACATGAGCCAAATCACATCAAATCAACTCCAAATTCAATGAAACTTGGCAAAACCTATTTTCTCATCACACCAAATATGCCTAAATTAAAATCAAGGTCAAATGGCCATTTTACCCCAAGGCCATATCCACTTCGAATTTGATCAAATCCTCTCCATAACCACTTGGCACCCTCTTAGTGGATCAAGTGAAACAGAGTGTGTACCAACAATGGGTTTGGGTCAGCCCAACCAAGCCCAATGGCCAAACCGACCCCATGCATTGAAATGGAGCACATGGAATCCTCCTTCCACTAAATTCAAGCACATGGCCACCTCACCCACTTCTTCCTGCAAAATCAAATTCAAGGACATCCTAAATAATAAACCCATGGAATAAGTTCATTTGGATCAAAATGGCAAGGAGGCTTATGGCTATCTGATTTCCCTTGCGGGAGATATACTCCCCCTAATTTAACTTAATCTTCACTCTTGTTAATTCGATTGAAGTAAAGGAACTCAGAGCAAGCCCTAGCTACTCTTCCGAAGCTTCTTAGAGAGAGGTTCAATTTCCCATTTCTCGATTTCTCAAGTTGAAAATAGGGGAAGAAAATCAAAATCTAATCTCACTCCATACTTAAAACCAACCCAATTCCCTTTGTAAGCTCCCTTAGGGGCCCCAATCAAACTTGTCCAAGCTCTTTCCCAAGCTCCAAAGGCAAGAGGGGTGCTAGTTGATCAAATTGAGTTCAAGGTGGAGTTGGCCTAAAAACCACCCAATCTCAAGACCTTAAACTCTTAGTTAAACTTCATCTCCACTAGATGAAGCTTCTCCAAGGAATCAGTGGGTGATCACCTCCAACTAGGTAAACCATTTTTCTGAGCTTAATCTAGCCATAGTGTGGAGCTTTGTGAAATAAATTTTCATTGCATGATAAACTAGCATTTGGATATAATCTCCATTGTATGATGAAGGTGTGGGCTAAATTTTAGCTCAATCCAAGCTCAATTGAGCTCAGATCTTGACCATCCATACGCATATTTTGGATGGACGGTCGAGATTAAAACACATAGCATCCCATGCTTCACCCTTTAGAACCACAGCTTTAATCTCAACCATCTGATCCTTGATCAGACTACTGAAGAGAAAGCATATAGCACCGCCACTGATGTGACACTATGATGTAACAAGTTAAAGACCCAATTTTGTCTCGCCATGTTGAAAGCGCATCTTTCTGTAGCCCATGGCAAACATGATTAAACATATAATTAGTCTTTTTTTAATTATTATTTAATCACCAAACCTTCCTAAATTCATATCTAAGCCTAAAAAATCAAAAAATATGAGAAAAATTGCATTGGAAAGATAAGTGAACATAAAATATTCAAAAATTTATTTTAATTAATTTTGAATAGTTCTTTTCTCTGCATTTGGGTTTTGTTGGGAATGTTATTTTGCTAATTACCCTCTAATTACTCCACTAATTAATCCTAAACTTCTTGTGTATGATTAGTGTGATGACTCCTACCTCCCCTAACTTTCTTGGGATTTATTGGCTGCTTAATTTGGGGAATTGCTAGCTCATTCCTTAATCACTCCCTTAATGTAATTAGAATTAATTAAGGGTATAATTAGTGGTTTAACCCTTTGATTGAGTCAATTAAGATTTGATTAAGTGAATATGAGGTTCAGCGAATAATTTTGAGATACTTTCATCAAGATATTTACTAAACCCCCTTTTCTACCTTAATCCATCTTTAATTAAGGGTAATTCACTAATTACCCCATTAATTAATTTCATAAAATTCTAAAACTTTCCAGAACATAATTAATCTTTCTTAGGTAGATGCTTAGATGTCTAAGAGTCTAAGTACAATTAAGGAAGGAAATCAAAATTCAACTCACATGTGTGAGGGGGGTTATGAAGTACTTAAGTTAAACCCCTTAGTTTAATTAATCATTAATCATGAGCCAAATGCATTAGGCCCTTTCTTGCTAGGTGCATTGATGATTTAAATTCCTTGTGTGGTTATATGTCATCTCATTGGCTCATAATTATTTGATTAACTACTAATTGGTATAGGTAAGTAATTAACACACTTAATTCATACCTTAACCTAATCAAAAATATAAAATGGATCTAATCATCTAAAATTGAATTTAAATATCATACAAATGTGGGAATGGGTTAGGAACAGAAACATCACCTCACATTTCTCAAATGAAATCAAACTCAAAACAAAATCAAACCTTCTTTAAAAACAACTTGATTTGCTTTAAGCTCTCTTATTTCATAGGATTGTCTTTAGAAATTAATTAGGGTGGATGAATGTACATTACTTTCATCAGTTGATATTTGAGCATGCTAAATGTGTATGTCATATGGATTTCATGCATTCATGCTTTTCAAAAATAAAATTAAAATGAAAATGTTTTCTTTATGTCAAATTGCATGTTTGGGCTAAAGTAAAAAAATATGAATGGCTATTATCACTATTAAATTCGAAATTATTTTCAAAATATATAAATCAATTACCAAAATTGAAAGTGTGTTACTTATATTTTATTTATAAGTTTGCATGTGAATATAAAAATGTGTCTTATGTTTGCTTCCTTTCTTTCCTCTTAACATGGATTTGAATAAGATTTGCAAAGTGTATAGTTCTTTTAAAAGAACATAACACTTGCTCAAATCAACTCTTATCCCCTTCCATGTTATAACATAATAAGGATCTTCATATTCACACATATAAATTGCATAAACAAATCAAAAATCAAGTATAACTTTTTGCATTCTTTTTTTCCATTCATTTCTTTTTTAAATATGCTTGTATTTAAGGAAAGTGGTATATTAGTCATGACAACCCTGGGGTTGTGAGGATTTAAGTAACCCTAAGTAGGTCTTGTACCTTACACCACCGGTGTTAACAATGGTGCCATACTCACTTATACCTTTCATACATTCATGTGTGCATGTGAAAATTGGATAAGAAACTCCCCTTTTCTACTTAATGAAAATCATGCATCATAAGCATTCAAATTTTCTTAAGTAACTTATTTAGCATTCATCATAAAGTATGCTAAACATTCCCATTTTATGTGTATAGATATGCTTAGTATTCAACCATGTGCATGCTATACATGTTGGGAATCAAATCAAGTGATGTGTATTTTGTGATATTAATTAACTTTACTTAATCTTAAAATGCCTTTCTTTTGAATAGGCTTGTTTAGAGTTGATATAAACTTAGGATTAATTAAAACACATAATAAATTATTCACTAAATAAAACTAAAATATGAATCTACTTTATAAATTACTTAAGGTAGGGAAGGAAAGAGTAGTTTTTTTCTTCTCTTTCCCTCTCTTTACAACTTAATAATTAATTGTAGGATTCAATTGGACCTAATAAAAACAAAAAATTAAATTAACCCAAGGCAACTAAACAACTTAAATGAAACCCCCCTCTAAGTTGAACACTCTTCACACTTAGAAAATGCTAACTTAAAGCCATAGCTAAGCATACCACACAAACCTTAAAAGCACACACATTAGGCTAAGTCACCACTTGTAACTTTGGATTAGGGTGAAGCATGGTTTGATGTTTGCTTTTATTTTTAGATGTTTTATTTTAGTCTGGATGTTAGGGTGTATGTGCGTAGACTAAATGGTAGGGCGATCTTAGTCTAACCATTGTCTTATGTAAGGGATTGTGCTCAAGAGTAATAAATAAAATATAAATATTTTTCTTTATGTGCTTATACCCCTAAGAATAATCCAATAGGCCAGGTGGACTTAGTCAACCATGTGTGGGGTGTTAAGTTTAAGTCTAATATACATGCTTGGGATTTGTATGGTTTGTTTTATCTAATCTATGTTTTGCAGGTGTTAGTTAAATTTCCATTTTTGCCATTTTCATGTAATTTTTGGCAATTAGGATTTTGGAATGATTGTTATGGGGATTAGGATGAGCATTGGTCATAAGATCTCATCTTATGTACCATGTGAAAGCCTTTAGACATCCACATTCCAACCATCCAAAAGAAGGAACCAAAGAAAAAAAGAAGAAAGAAGAAAGAAGAATGAAGAAATGAAGCTTGAAGGCCCCTATAACATGAATTTCATTACTTGATTGTAAATTAATTCATTTGTAATCTAGGTTGTATAAGGGTAGAGCCTGGCTACCCAATTTTTTTTCAGGTTTGTGCGGTGGTGTCGACCATAAATGACCTCTTATTATTCTTATGTTTATATAAATTGATTGATGATTTGTTTAACTTGTGCATTAAGATGGCATCATTTTCCTAGTTTCTTTCTTGCTTGAAGTATGGCCTGGATGAAGATTAGGTTCTTAGAGAAAAATGAATATTTTATCAAATTAATCAACTCAAAAGTAAAAATAAATAACTCATAACCTCAGTTAAAGCTTAAGTTAAAAATCAAGATAAAAGAATTAGCAACCCCTTAGTTGGATGAGTATTTCTTTTACAATATCATGCATAAAAGCATCTTGTTTCACTCTTGATTGGAGGGCTTCCTCCTTTGCCAGAGAAACTTGGCTTGACCTTTGAGAGCCATGGTGGAACCACACCTCCTCCCTTCTCATTGATTTTGGCCAATAATCTTACTTCTCATGTGTTAGGTATATGAATCCTTTAAGCCTGAGCCAAAATGATCATCAAAAAATGAAAATAATATGTAATATGTTTTGCATTAGATCAAGGTCATTTTTCATGCCCTTACATGATCTAGTCTCTTAGGGAGTGAGTTTAAGGACTTAGTTTCTTTCTAAATAAATAATAGCCTAGCTATCTTGCATAAAACATATGACTTGCCTACATGAATTTAAAATCATAGGAGGAGTTAGTTGGTTTTAAGTCCGAGTAGTACAGTGGTTTACTCTCTCTTATCGAGGTAAATCATATACCCAATTTTTCCTTAGATTTAGGTTATGTTTTTGGCCCTTGCCAAAGCTCCATAGATTTAGGTTCTGAGATTGCTTCTCCCTTTTGTGGGCCATAAGTATAAATCCTCACCTCCTAGGAATTTCCAAAATCTTGTGTTGTGGAATCATAAGACCAAAATTTCTAATGAAAAATTCAACTCAAATAAATTAAATCAATTTTAAAAATGTAAAGCCCAACCATAGGATAGTTTGAGATGCTCAGGTTTCTATCATTGAGCATCTCTACTTATCTTCATTTGACTTTAATATTAACTCCCTCTCTTTGATCAATCCCATTTGATCTTCCAAAATAAATTAATCGATTGATAGTCCTACCTATTGTAATCTTTAGAGATAACCATCATTTACCTTAATCGAGAGTATTCCTAAGGAATCCCCTTCATCAGGATGTAATTAACTATGGGGGCTTTCCCTTGTAGGGAACTTAATGAACCCAGCTTAAAATACACCTTGCTTAGTTTTTCTTATAAAGTAGGGGAAGAAACTCTGGTACACATGTAGACCCATTATCCTTAGGTGTCCTTATTCAGGTGATTAGGTCCATTGTAGGGTAGTGACTTCTATCTTTTAAGATAGTACACTTCTCCTCAATGTCATACCCGATCACTTTAATAAGAACATCTGCAGATCTACATCAAGTCCAAATGCATAAAAAAAGAAAGTACATTTCTATCTTCATTTTATCCTGTATATAGGGAAGATGGAAGTATACATTTCTTTTAGAGAAATTGAAATTTTTTCACCACAATGCCTTAGCTATCTTGCTATTCATAAGAATTAACTACATGATTTTAAAATCATAGGAGGAGTTAGGCGTGCACTTGAGGTTATAAATCGTCATACAATTTATTCTCTATGGAGGTAAACCCTATGTCTACTGTCCTTAGATTTAGGTCACTAAAGCTCCTAGATTTAGGATCAGTTAGCTATTTCCTTGACTCTGAGCATAAATCCTCACCTCTTAAACATTCCCACAACCTTGTTGGTTGATTATAATCCTTAGCAATCTAATTAAATTTCAACTCAAAATATATAAATCTACTCTATTCAAAATTATAAAGCCTAACCATAAGATAGATTGGAATGCTCACTAGGCTTCTTAGTATCATGAGCATTTCCTACTTATTTCATTTGGATTCTAAAAATAAGTCTTTTCCTTGAGCTTTCTAATTGATTTTCCAAATACTAATATTTTGATACCTTGAAATCTTTGGAGATGATAATTATCTACTTTAATTGAGAGTATTCTTAGAAAATTTCATTTCCTAAGATGTAATTAACTATGGAGGCTTTCCTCCAATTGTAAGTTAAGAACATGGTTTAATATAAACCCTGCTTTATTCATCCATATAAAATAGGAAAAAAATCTCTTGTACATTCAAAGACACATCATGCCTTAGGAGTCCTTATTACGTGATTAGGTCCATTGTAGGGTGATGCCTCTATCTTTCAAGATAGTATATCATACCTCAATTTTGTACTCAATCACCTCAAAAGTACCCCTACAATCCATTGGTGTCCCACCCACATACATCCTTTCTTTTTTGGAGTTTGGAAATGTTGATCCTCAAGGAGGCAAGAGTACTTAGACTCATAATGTTGATTAATACACCAGGGTCAACCAAAACTTTGGATAGCATGTATCTCCCAACATCCACTATAATGTAAAGAGGCGATTGTGCTGGTCGTCCCAAGTAAGTCTTCATTTGAATGTAACTCTAAGATATCCTTGGTGGCATGCCTCCTCTTTAGTACTGGTTAGCTAAGTTATGCATATCTTTAGATCAATTAAGGCCTTGATTAGAGATTTCCTCATCTCTTTGTATAAGACAAGTGTCTATATGCATAACTTAAACTTTCTAAGGTGAGCTTGGACATTGTAATGAACTCTTGGTCCTCTAGAAGCATATCCATGGGTGGAGCATCCTATGGAGGGCTATCTGCACACTAGAACCAATGACTTGCTTACCCTTATCACGAGGTGCTACCACAGGAGGTAGAACTTTGCCCAATGCGTGGTTGACTTGGTGACTTCTTGGAATGACGAGCTTGTGGAAAGTTTTACCTTCCCATTTGGCATACACAACTTCTCCTATGGGATCCTCGAGTCAGTTGACTCCAAGTCAATCTCAGAGGTGAACGATTGATTCAGAGAAGGATAGTCTGACTTTGAATCAGAAAAAAGGGATCAAAACTACTAAATCTATTATTTTTATTTAGACTTGGAGAGATTTTAATAGGAATAAATTCAAGAGCATTTAGCTTTCTTCATTAATTTCTTTTTGGGTAGAGGTACATGAAAAAAATTAAGTAAAGTTAGCAGAGTATGGGATTTAGTGCCCTTTTTCATAGATACAATGCTCTTGCTGGTAGAAGAGGAGCTAACAGAAGAGGTGATAGCTGCAACAGTGAAGGGAGTATTGGACTCGGACGGTGGAAACACTTCTGGACTATCCCGGGCAAGTATGGTGAGTTGTTGCTGCTCCTGCTGGGCTATCACCCTCCCAGAGTTGTCCTTTGCAACTAGCAAACCTTCCTTGGTGTTAGAGGTTTGAGCTACTTTAGGCACCTACAAGGAAAGCTTCTTGATCTTAGAAATGATCTTCTTTGAGGTTTGGTATAGGGAGATATCCTAACCTTCTTTGGTCTTAAGAGGATCGCAAGTATCCCCAAGGATTACTCTAATAGAACTAGAAGGTTGTTCTAATAAATATTTATGGCTCTCAACCTGTAGTTGTGCTCAAGCTAGTCCTTAAAAGTGATACAATCCTCTAAGACATGGCTAACATGTGGTGGTAAGGGAAATAGCTAGGATCATCGCTCTTGCCCACTTCCTCTGGCCTCTTAGGCTCTAGTAACTAAAAGTCAAGTTTCTTTAAGGGATTCTTAAAGAGTTTTCTAACTACCTCCCTCTTGAATGAATAAGGCTTATTCAATATATCAGCAAGAGTAGGTGGAAAGTAGCTACCTGGGGATGGATATGAATACCACTGTTGGGTGGCTGCTTAGGTGGTGGAAATAATTGTTGTGTTGGTAATGGTGGCCAGTATGATGGCGGCTATGGTGGCCAATATGATGGTCGATGTGGTGGAAGAGGAGGTGGCAAAGGAGGCTCCTGAGCTCATAGTCTCTCATAGTGAACTCTAGCTGGCTGCTTCCCTCTATCCACTAACACAACTATCCCTGACTTCTTCTCAAACACCTTCTGTGGCTTGGGCCTAGAAGATTGGTCGAGAAAGGGCAACTATTTTGGCATCCTATTGTAGGCTAGCCGCCTTGTTGATTAATTTCTCGAATATTTTGATGGTAAAGCCCTTAAGCTTGAAGGTGATCGGGCCATGGATATTCTTGAGAAAAATCTCAATGACATGTTATTCGGACAGCTGTGGTTCTCTTTTCATGCTCAGGTTGTGCCACTTGAGAATGTAATCAATAAGGGACTCGTTGAGTTTCTGTTTCACTACAATAAGGTCGGCTATAATCACCCTCGAGCTCCGACAAACCTCTTGATGAAGAGGTGCTCCAACTCTGCAAAGTCTTCATTGAACGTTAGGCGGTTACAATCAAATGCAACACAGTACAATAAAAGAGAAGAGGAGTGCATTGCAGCCATAGATGTTGCAATAGTCGGCTCTAAAGTGTGCAATGTGTTATCGTGGGTTCCCACTGCCATCAAAGATCTTTAAGGATGGTGGCACAAAACCCTAAATAAAATAAATAAAAACTTAAACCTAAAAATAAAACTTAAAAATAAATAAAAAATAAAACATAAACCCTAAACTAAAAAAAAACCTAAACCTAAAATAAACAAAATAAAATAAACATAAACCTAAACTAAAATAAAATAAACTAAAATAAAAAAAAAAAACTAAACAAACCCTAAACAAAATAAAATAAAACTAAAAAATTAACTAAACCTAAACTAAAAAAAAACCTAAAATTAACTTAAAATAAAACCTAAAACCTAAACCTAAAAAAATAAAAATAAAAATAAAATAAAATAAAAAAAATAAAATAAAATAAAATTAAACTAAAAAATAATAAACATAAACATAAACTAAAAAATGCTAAAATAAAATCCAACTAAAATAAAATAAAACCCAGACATTAAAACCTGAGCCCTAGGCCCTAGGCCCTAAACCCAAAGTAACTAAAACTAGGCTTAAACCACAAACCTAAACTAATAAACTAAACTAAACTGGCCCAAATAAACTTAAAATAAATAAATAAAAAAAGATAAAATAAAAAATAAAATAATAACAAAAAAATAATAAAATAAAATAAAAATGAAACTAAACCTAAACCTAAAACCAAAATTTAATAAATAAACTAATAAAAATAAATGAAAATAAAATATTTACAAAATAAACTAAAAAATAAAATAAACTGATTAAAACTTAAATAAAATAAAACTAAACATATAAAAATAAAATAAACCTAAAATAAAATAAAATAAAAGTAAATAAAACTAAATAAAATAACTTTAAAATAAAACTAAAATAAATAAAAATAAAATTTAAACCCTAAATTAAAAAAAACTAAACATAAAATAAAATAAAATAAACAATATAAAATAAACTAAACCTAAAATAAAATAAATAAAACTAAAAAATCCAAATAAACTAAACTAAACCTAAACTAAATGATACATTAACAAAAATAAACCTAAACCTAAAATAAAATAAAACCTAAAATAAACTTAAATAAAACCTAAAACATTAAACAAATAAAATTAAACTAAACCTAAAAATAAAATAAAACTAAAAAAATAAAATAAATAAAATAAAATAAACTAAAAAAATAAACTAAATAAACTAAAATAAACCAAAACTAAAATAAATACAAATAAATAAACTAAATAAATAAAAATAAAAATAAAATAAATAAAAAATAAATAAAATAAAATAAATAAATAAATTAAAATAAACTAAATAAACCAAACCTGGGTTTACTTAATTTTAAAACCATAAACCACAAATCCTAAACTACCAAAACCAACCACAACTAAACCTAAACCACTAAACACACTAAACCCTACACAAAAAGCATAAACCACAAACCACAAACCTAAACCCTTAAACCTTAAATCCACCCTAAACCTAAACTAAACCCTAAACCTAAACTCTAAAACAAAAAGTAACTAAATAAATTAAAAAATAAACCTAAACCACAAACCTAATAAACTAAAAATAAACCGTAAGAATGGGCAAAACCTTGATGGTAGGAACATCACCGTCAACCAGGCTTAGTCAAGATTTAGCGATGGAGGCAAAGACAGAGGCAGCGATTATCATAATTTTGGTGGGGGTTCTGGAGATGCTGGTGGATATGGAGGGGGCGGTCGGAGCAGTGGCGGCTATGGAGGTGGGAGGAGTGACAAAGGTTATAGCCGTGGTGGTGGCAGAGTGAGTGATTGGGGATATGATGGTGGATCTTGCTACTCAAGAGGTCTAGGTGGTTTTGATGGGAACTGGAGAAACTAAAGAATGACTGATCCGATCTACTGCTTATGGAACTGTCTTTAAAGTAGAGACAGTTCTAGTTATCTAAGGTTTTTTATTTGCTCTATGTGTGCTCATTTTTTATCTACGTTGTCACTTATGTCTTAGAAAATTTGTGTGTTACTTGGTTAATGAAATTGAAAAGAAGAAATGTTGAATTTGAATTTGTTCTCTATTAAAATTAAATACCAAAAACCCTAAACCCTAAATGTTTAAAACCTTAAACCTTCAACCCTAAACACCAAACTCTAAAACTCTAAACCATAAACTGGCTCAAACCTAAAACCATAAACCCTACAAAAAACCATAAATTCTAAACCCCCAAACCCTAAACCCTAAAAAAGCTAAAGAAAACCTAAACTAAAAAAAAAAATAATAAATAAACTAAACTATAAAATAAAAATAAACAGATCAAAATAAAAATAAAATAAACTATAAATAAAGAATAAACTAAATTAAATTAAAACTACCACTTGACTTAATTTTAAAATAATAAAAAAATAATAAAAAAAATTCTAACCCAAACACAAACCTAAACAAAACCAAAAAGACCACAAACTAAAAACCAAAACCAAAACAAACCTAAACCTGACCCAAACCTTAGGCCACAACTAAACCCTAAATCCACTGAACCTAAAAACCTAAAACTCTAAATAAAACTTAAAAATAAAATAAATTTAAAACTAAACCTAAATAAAAAAAAATTAAAATAAAATAAAACCTAGAAAACCAAAACCAAAACCTAAACCTAAATAAAATAAAAAATAAAAAAAAAATCTAAACTAAAAATAAATAAATAAAACTAAAACTAAAAATAAAATAAACTTAAAATAAAAAAAACCTAAATAAAATAAAACTAAACAAAAATATAATACTAAAATAAAATAAAATAAAACTAAATAAAACTTAAACCTAAAATATAAACTAAAAAAAAACTAAAAATAAATTAAAAAAAAACCAAACTAAAAAAAACCTAAATCTAAAATATAAAATAAAATAAACCAAAACCTAACTCAATAAACTATGCTAAAATAAATAAAATAAAACCTAACAAAATAAACTAAACTAAACCCTAAATAAATAAAATAAAATAAACTAAAAAAATTAAACTAAACTAAAAATAAAACCTAAAATAAATGTAAAATAAAATAAAACCTAAAAATTAAAAAAAATAAAACCTAGCTAAACCTAAAAAAATAAAATAAAACCTAAACTAAAAATAAAATAAAATAAAACTAAATTAAAATAAACATAAACCTAAATAAATAAAATAAAACCTACTTAAATAAATAAAAAATAAATAAATAAAATAAAATAAAAATAACTAAATAAAATAAAATAATAATAAATAAAATAATAAATAAACTAAAAAAATCCTAAACTTACCCATTTTCCTAATTTGAAAAAAAACCCTAAAGGCTAGGCTCTAACAAATCCAAAACCCAACTAAGCCACAAGCCCAGCTGAATATGGCTTAGCTAACCTGACCTAGGCCTACAAATAAACCCAATGATCCTGAGCCACAAACCCAAGCCACAAACCTGGAATCCTAAAACCCAGGCCATGGGCTTGAGACTAAAACCACAAACTGAGCCACAAACCAGGCTTGAACCCCTACAGAAACTGAAACTAAAACCCACAGGCCTAGGCCTGCCACTAGGCTAAACCACACCAAACCTGAGCCCTAGCCACTGGCCACTGAAAAATCCCAAAAAGAAAGGCTTAAACTCACAGGACCACAAATCCAGACCACAGGCCCTGAGCCACAGGCCAAACTAAAGAATAAAATATAAATAAACTAAAATATAAATAAAACCTAAATGAAATAAAATAAATAAACTAAGATAAATAAATTAAAACATAATAAATAGCCTACATGACTTAAAATACATAAAAATAAAAAAAACCTAATCCAAACCCAACCCTACAAACCCTAGGCCCTAAAATCTGACCCCAGACCTTAAAACATGGGACCCCAGACCAGAGCCTAAACCCAAAACCATAATGCCTAAACCACAAAAAAAACTTAATCCAAACTAATAAACCTAAAAATAAATAAATAAATAAAACAAACCTAAAATTTAAAATAAATAAATAAAATAAAAGCTAAACCTAAACTAACTAAACTAAATAAATAAAATAAAATAAACTAATAAAAAAAATAAAACAAACCTAAAATAAACTAAATAAATAAAACTAAACAAATAAAATAACCTAAATAATAAAATAAAAACTAAATAAAATATAAACCTAAAATATAAAATAAAAAAAAAAAATAAATAAAAAAACCTAATAAACTTTAAAAAAAAAAAAATAAAATAAATAAAATAAATAAACTATAAAACTAAAATAAAATAAATAAAACCTAAACTATAAATACAAAACCAAAACTAAATAAAATATAATAAATAAAAAAACCTAAACTAAAAGAAAAAAATAAAATCTAAAAAAAAAAATAAAAACCTAAACCTAAACCTAAAAAAAAATAAATAAAACATAAACCTAAACCTAAAATGAAAAATAAAACCTAAACTTAAAAATAAAATAAAATAAAACTAAACTAAAAATAAATATGTTTATACTTGAACCTAAAAATTAAATTAAAAGAAAAACCTAAACTTAAATAATAAACCTAAAATAAACTAAATAAAAATAAAAAAATAAACCTAAATAAAGTAAAAATAAAATATACTAAATTAAATAAAAAAATAAACTAAATAAATGAAAAAAACCTAAACTATCAGTTTACTAATTAAAAAAAAAATCCTAGCAAACCCTAAACCTAAACCCATCTTAAATCTAAACACAAACCTACCACAGACCCTAAAACCACCACAACCTAAGACCCTAAACACTAGGCCCCAGGCCAAAAAACACTGAAGCCATGATTCATAAACCACAAAACACAAAACTACTAGCTAAATAAAATAAAAGTAAAATAATAAAAGGCTAAATAAAATAATAAAAATTAAGATAAAATAAAACCCAAACTAAAAAAAATAAAATAAAAATAAAATATAAAATAAAATAAATAAATACTAAACTACTAAAAGAAAATAAAATAAAAAAAACAAAATAAAATAAAACTAAATAAAAATAAAATATAATAAAACCTAAAATATAAACATAAAAAAATATACATAAAATAAATAAAAAATAAAATAAACCAAATAAAATAAACCAACCTAAAAGATAAACAAATAAAATAAACCTAAACTAAAATAAAAAAAACCTAAAATAAATAAACTGCTAAACTAATTAAAATAAAAAAAAAATAAACTAAAACCCAACCTAAAAAATAAAACCTAAAAATAAACCTAAAATAAAACCACAAAACTAAACTTAAAAAATAAAAACTAAAACTATAAAAAATAAAAACTAAAAATAAAAAATAAAATAAAACTAAACAAAATAAAATAAAATAGACTAAACCTAAAATACTAAAATAAAAAAACTAAATTAATAAACCTAAAATAAATAAAATAAAATAAAATAAAAAATAAAAAAATAAACAAATAAATAAAAAATAAACTAAATAAAATAAAAATAAAATTAATAAAATAAATAAAATAAAACTAAATAAACTAAAAAAAAACCTACCACCGGTTTAACTAATTTAAAAAAAAAATGTAAACCTAAATCATTAAAACTAAACCACAAATCCTAAACCTAAAATCTTAAACCATAATCTAAAAAGCTAAAACTGAACCTAAACTTCTGACCCTAGGCACACAGAAAATAACCTAAAGGCCAAGACCTAAATCTAAAACCTGAGCCTGAAAAACCTGACACAAACCTGCAAATCCCAACCCTAGCCCTAAGCCACAGCCACAAAAGTAACCTGAAACCATAAAACCACACAAACCTAAGCCAAGCCCACAGAGCTTGGGCCACAAACCCTGAGCCCAGGCCATAGGCCACTGGCAGAGCTGAGCCACAAAACTGAGCCACAAGGCACAAATGAGCCAGAGCCCTAGGCCACTAGGCCTGATAAAAGGCTATAAACCATGAAGCCATAGACTGAGAATCTGATCTGGAGTAAATAAAATAAAGGTAAAATAAAATAAAAGGAAACCTAATGAGTAAAATAAAATAAAAAAAAATAAAACTAAACTAAAATAAACCTAAATAAAAGATAAAATATATAATAAGATAAAATAAATAAATAAAATAAATAAAAAAAACTAGATAAAATGAAATAAAGAGATGTGGATAAAATCTAAATAAAATACAAAACAAAATAAAATAAAATAAAACCACAAAATAAATAAAAATAAATAAAACAAACCTAAAAAAAAAATAAGAAAAGTGAAGCTAAGATAAGATAAAATAAACCTGATAAAATTAAGAGCAAAATAAAAGATAAATAAACTTAAAAAGTAAAATAAACCTAGGCTAAATAAACTGAAGCCACAAAAATAAAGAGCTAATACTGAGCCTAAAATATAAAGACCTAAACCTAAGATAAACCTAAAAATAAAATAAATAAAAGCTACTAAACAAAGATAAAAATGAAACTAAATAAAATAAAAGATAAAATAAAGTTTAATATAGATAAAATAAAAG
>CM038216.1:51706812-51763865 GCA_021442155.1 Cymbidium sinense
ACTGTGGGTGTAAAGTACAAGACCCACTTAGGGAAACTTAAAGCCTCCCAACCCTGGGTTGTCCAAACTAATATACCACTTTTCCTTAAATACAAACACATGTACAAAAGAAATGAATGGAAAAGAAAGATGCAAAAGTTTGTGTTATTTGTTTTTTATGCAATTTATATGTACAAGTGTGGATGTCCTTCTTAAGTAATAGCAGAATGAATAGAATGGGATTAGGCAAGTGTTGTGTTCTTTCAAATGAACTATACACTTTGCCAAATCCTATTCAACAATGCTAAAAGAAAAGAGAAGGAATGCCACACTATGCACATCTTCATATTTATATCCACATGCAAGCTCATAAATAATTATAAGACACTTTCAATTTTAGGTGTTTGATTTATAGATTTTGAAAATAGTTTTGGTAGTGATAATAGCCATTCATATTTTACTTTGGCCAAAACATGCAATTTGACATGAAGAAAACATTTCATTTTTAATTTGATTTTTGAAAAGCATGAATGCATGAAATTCATATAACATACACATTTAGCATGTTAGAAAGAACTAAAGTGTAAACACATTAATTACCTAAAGACAATCTTATGAAATAAGAAAGCTTAAAGCAAATCAAGTTATTTTTAAGGAAGGTTTGATTTTGTTTTGAGTTTGATTTAATTTGAGAAATGTGAGGTGAGTTTGTTGTTCCTAACCCATTCCCACATATGTTAGTTTCAATTTAATTTTTAGGTGATTAGATCAATTTTATGCTTTTAGGTTAAGGTATGAATTAAGTGTGTTAATTACCCTTAACACACCTTAGCATAGTTAATCAAATAATTATGAGCCAATGATATGACATAAAACCACACAGGAATTTAAATTAGCAATGCACCTAAGAAGAAAAGGGCCAAATGTATTTGGCTCATGATTAATGATTAATTAAGCTAAGGGTTTAAGTTAAGAAATTTCATAACCCCTCTCACATATATGAATTGGATTTTGATTTCCTTAATTGTACTTTAGGCTCTTGAACACCCAAGCATCTACCCAAGATAGAATAGTTAAGCTCTAGAAATTTTAGAATTTTATGAAATTAATTAAGGGGTAATTAGTGAATTAACCCTTAATTAAGGTTGGATTAAGAAGGGGGGTTTAAGGAATATCTTAAGGAAAGTATCCCAAAATTATTCCTAAACCTCATATTCACTTAATAAAACTTAATTGACTCAATCAGGGTTAAACCACTAATTATAACCTTAATTAAGCTTAATTACATTAAGGGAGTGATTAAGGAATGAATTAGCAATTCCTCTAATTAAACCACCAATAAATAAGAAGAAAATTAGGGGAAGCAGGCGTCATCCCACTAATTATGCACAAGAAGTTTGGGATTAACTAGTGGAGTAATTAAAGGGTAATTAGCAAAATAACATTCCCAATAAAACCCAAATCTAAAGAAAAGCACTATTCAAAATCCATTGTAATTATTTTTAGAATATTCTATGTTCAATTATCTATCCAATGCAATTTATTTCATATTTTATTGATTTTTCTAGGCTTGGATATGAATTTAGGAAGTTTTCATGATTAATTAGGTGATTTAATAGCCTAATTAAATGTTTAATCCCATCGACGCCACGTGGGCTGCTGACGTGGCATGCACTTTCCATGTGGCGTGACATGATTCGATATTAAAGTTGTCACATCATAGCACCGCATCAAGACGGTGCTATGCGCTTTCTCCTCACTCGTCTGATCAAGGATAGGATGACTGAGATTAAAGCTATGGTTCTAAAGGATAAATATGTGGGATCTACATGTCTTAATCATGGCCATCCATCAAAAATGCATGAATGGATGGCCTATGATCCTTCTCTATATTTTCTTCTGCGAGAGGACATCTATCCATCTTTTAGATTCGAGCTTGATTGAGCTCAGATTGATCCCAAAACATACCCACACCATCTAAGCACAAAGGCAAACATATCTAATGGCTAGAATCTCATGGGATTAAACTTCACTTCATAAAGGACCAGACTATATTGAAATTAAGCTTCTTTAATGACTCCCTCAGGAGGTGATCATGCTCGATTCCTTGGAGAAGCATCGCCTAGTGGAGATGAAGCTTTGTTGAGAGTTTGAGGTCTTGAGATTGGTGGATCCTCCAATGGGCCAATTTTCATTGACTTGAGCTCGCCTTGATGAAGGTAGCACCTCCCTTGCCTTTGGAGCTTAGGAAAAGGCTTGGGTGAGTTCGATTGAGCTCCATAATGGAGCTTGCAAAGGGAATTTGATTGATATTGAGTGTAGGCTACGTTTGATTTTGAGTGAAGCTCCTTTGTTTTCCAAGCTATGAAAATCGAGAAAATGGAAAATGGGAATTGCTTGAGAGAGCTTGGGGAGGCTGTGAAATGACTTCTCTGGCTTCCACTTGCTCAATCGAATTAGGGACTGATGGAATGAATTCAAATTATAGGGGAGTATATCTCCCCCTTGAGCAATTAGATGGCAAGCTTTTCCCTTCCATTTTGATCCAATTGACCACCTTGAGTGGGTTTGTTAGGCCATTTAGGGTGTCTTTACAATTGGTTTGGCCAGAGGAGTGGAGTAGTGGAGTGGAGGAGGGATTCCATGTGCTTAATTTCATGCAAGTTGTCGCTTTTAACCTTAGGTTGGGCTGACCCAAACCCATTGGGTTGGGTGCACCACACTCCTAGTGTTCAATTGATCCACTAAGAGGGTGTCAAGTCATTATGGAAAGGATTTGACCAAATTCTAAGTAGATTTGGCCAAAATTTACCCTTTGACCTAAGTATAAAAAGGTCATTTGGCTTGGATTTAAATTTAAATATGTTTGATATGTTTGAAAAATGGGTTAGGCCCCAAGTTTCATTGAATTTGGAGTTAGTTTGATATGATTTGGATCATGCTGACCCATTTAGGTCAAAATGAGTCAACTTGGGTCAAGTTGACCAATTGGACAAATTGGGTCAAACCAAGGGTGAGGTCAAGTTCATCTGACCATTTGAAATATTTTGGTGGCTCTAGTTTGATTCAATTTGGTTTATATTTGGTTTTGGTGGCTCTGGTTCAATTTGATCCAAGCCACACATAAAAGCTTCAATCATTTAAGAAATTATGAAAAGTATGTTGTCCTAATGCACAATGTAAACATAACATGAAAAATTATATAAACTATCATAAAAGAATAAAAGGTCTGTGGTCTTTATCGCATACAACCCAAGAGAGAAAGATGAAGCTCTAACCTTATACAACCTTGAATATGAAAGAATAATTATAATTGTATAAAATGCTATGGCTTTCTTTCTTCATATCTCTAATTTTGATTTCATTTTTTTCATTGATTTGGATGGTGCTTGCTTCAAAGGCATCACAGGGCACCCCTAGACAAAGCCTTATGGCCACTGCTCATCCTAATCCCCGTAGCACTAATCATAATTCCTATTACAAAAATTACATTTATGTTGGAAAAGTAAATCTAACTACACCTACAAAATAGAGGTTAGCTAAATATACATAAAATCCCAAGTATTTATAATTTGACTTAGCACCATACACATGGGTAACTAAGTCTAACTTGGATTATGCTTAAGGATTTATGAAACCTACAAAAGTGCATTCACATTTATTTTAAGCATCCCTTAAGCATAATCCTCAGAAAACATGATTTGGCTAATATTGGCCTATCATCCTATGAAGCATACACCCTAACATCTAATCTAAAATAATACATCATAAAACAAAATATACATCACATCATACACCGTCCTAACTTAGAGCTAGAAGTGGTGACTTAATTCTAATGTGTGTATTAAGGCATGTGTGGTAAGTCTTGTTAGGCATTAGTGTTGTATGTTCTAGGTGTAGAAGGATTCAATTTAACATGAAAGGTTGATTTAACTTGAAGTAGCTTAATTGATTTGATAATTTTAATTTGTGTTTTCTTTTGTTTCATTTGATTACACTTAGCAACTAAGTGTTATAAAGAGAGGAAAATAGGATTGCCCTCTTTCATCCCTATCTTAAGTCACTTTGTAAAGTATATTAATTTGATTTAGTTCTCTTTAGTGAATGGCTTATTAAATGATTTAATTAATCCTATGTTTAGGTTCACTTTAAATAATTCTATTCAAAATGAAAGGCATCTTAAGATTAATTTAATTGAATTACTACCACTTGACATATATTAAATCATTCCTTTCCATCACATGTAACATGCATATGATTTAATCCTAAGTGTGTCTATACATGCAACATATATTTAGCATACTTAAATGATGAATGTATATGTGCATGTTTATATTTTATTTGATTGAATTATTTAAACATATTAATTCAAAACTTTATCCAAATTCTTATACAAAAGTAAATAAGAATGAAATTAAATAGTATGTGTTGTTAAACCAAGAAAGTGAGGTAATCAAATGACTTCTTGGAGCTAGCTAAAGCCTCGTATTCTTGGATGTCTAGACTATATACTCATTTGCATTCAAACATATGTAAATTCATATACATGAACATAGAAGTAAGCTCTAAATCATATGGCTAATTAATTCAACCACTTAGTCAATTATGAATGCATTATAATGTAAAATGGGATATTCATTCACTAATCACATATACATATACATGTACAAAGATATAGGAAAGTATGTGTCATTGTTAAACCAAAGATGTGAGGTAATCATTCGACCTCTTTAGGGCTAACTAAAGCCTCGTATTCCCAGAATGTCTAGATTATATACTTGCTTTTATTGGACACACACAGATGTATACATAAATGAGGGAAAAGAAAACCATGGAAAAATTATATATATATATATTTTTGATTGAATCGTTTATATATATGAATTAAAGCTATATCCAAATTCTAATGTTGAAATACATAAGCATGAAATCAAATGGGTAATGCGTCATTGTTAAACTAGGGAAGTGAGGTAATCAAATGACCTCCTTGGGGCTAGCTAAAGCCTCATGTTCTAATGTCCGGACTATATACCCATTCAATCTTATATAAATCAACACATGAATAGAAGAAAGAGAACTCAACATTCATAAGCACATACATTTCTTATGTATTTATAACTAGCATCATAACACATATTATTATTCATAAGATTTTGAAAAATACATTTGGATTTAATAGTGATAATAGTGCATATATTAAATTAAATCAACACATGCAAGCTTACATAAAGAAAATCCATTTTATTTTACTTGATTTTGAAAAGATGGATGCATGAATTCAAATGACATACCAAATTTAACATGATTGGAAAGAGGACAATCAAATATAAGCATGTGATTCATTCAATCAAACTAATTCTTAAGGATAATCAAATCAAATAAGATTATTTAAAGCAAACCAAAGCTTCTTTATTAATTAAGTTTTAGATTTGTTTTGATTTAAAGAGGAGAAGAGAAATCATCGCTATTGTTTTAAACCCATTCCCACATTAGTGATTTGATTTAATTTAAGGAAATGTAACTAAGTTGATTTTATGGGTTAATTAAGTTAAACTGTTAATTACATGAATTAATTACCCTTGCCTATGTCACCTTAAAGTAATTAACTGAATAATTATAAGCCAACATGATATGCATGGAAAATAAACTTGTAATGATCCTAGGAAATAAAAGGGCCTAATGCAATTGGCTCATGATTTATAGTTAATTAGATTAAGGGACTTAATTAATTACTCTTATGGTTTCCATACATGTGGACTAACCATAATTTCATTAAACTCTTTAGGTTATTAAACACCCAAAGATCTATCCCATGATTTAATTAATTAAGGTCCGATGTGATTATGATTTCAATTTGATTAAGTGATTTAATTAATTAGTTAAATCTTATTTAATTTCATTTTAAAAGGGTGAAATGAACAAGGAAAGGGGCCCAACCCTATTCCTTAGTTCACTTACAATGATTAATAAACTTAATTAACTAATTTATTACTGTTCATGTAATTAATTGATCATTAATTAACTTAAAATAGTAGTTAAGGTTTAATTAGTCATTTTTCCTAATTAAGTGAGCAATAAATCCAAGAAAATCATGGGAGGCAGAGGTCATCCCTTTAAATTAACCCACAAAATTTAAGATTAATTGCTCAAGTAATTATGGATTAATTAAGCTAATTGATATTACTATTAAACCTTATTTAAACATTAATTATTATTCAAAATTAGTTAAGATCATTTTTAATTAATTCTCCTCTAAAATACTTTTAAAATGAGTATTTATTTGCATTTTTTTATTTCTTTGTGATTTTTTATGATTTTTAGAAGTTTTAGCCATTAATAATGATTAGCCTAATCCTATTGGTGCCACATGATGACACTTTCCAATGGTGTCACAAGATTGGCTACTTAAAACATATCGAACTCAACACCTACGTGGTTACGATAGATGCACTTTCTCATCTAAGATCGAATGGCCAGGATTAATCCCACATCTTAATTGAATTAAATTAAATCAATCTAGTAGATCTAATCACGATCGTCCATTCTGATCATGCAAATAGAGCGATGTAACATCACATCATCACGAGGGAGAATAGAGTATGCCATTGCTCACTTGATCCGAGCTTGCAGCTCGATCAACTCCAAAAGGATCCCACAACTTCACTACATTGGTCGAAGGGGATCTAACTATCAAGATCACACAAGATGCAAGTTTTCTTCAAAAATATCCAACCCATTTTTTTCCTAAGGATCAGTTTTGAAAGCATACCTCATCCGAGCTCAAGATCGGTGGCTCAAATGATTAAGAAAGCTTCATCTAGTGAAGGTAAAGCCATATTGATTTGGATCAAATTCCTTGACATTCACTCAAGGCCATGAACCAAAGATTTGGATCCTTTGATCAAGTCCCACCTCTCTGGGAAGCTTGGGAGATGATTCATTCCTGCTCGATGAGGCCTAGGGAAGGTGCATGGAAAGTCAATTTGAGTTTGATCAAGAAATGGGGAATTTAGGTCAGAAATGGGAGTGTCCTATTTTGGGATGGATGGGAATGGCATTTTTGGTCGAGGAATGAGCTTAGGAGCTTAGGAAATGGATTTAGCGGATCATCTTGAGTAGCTAGGGCTCTAAGGAATGATTTTTGTGTGTGTTTGAGTGGAAATGAGGGGGTGTATACCCCCCTTCATCTTGATCAAATGGTTGGATCAGGTTTGGCTTCTAGTGGCCATCCAACTATCTCGGGAATCATGGGTGGTAGGTGAGAGTTAGTCAGCTTGGTTAGTAGAAGGTATGGAGGTGGTTTCCAAGGAGGAATCATGGGTGTCCTATGGGTTTCAAATGCTCCAATGGGGAGGGTAAGGAGATTTCACCTCCCATGGACAACCCAACCACCCATTGGGTCAGGTTGGGTAGTGTTCTAGGTGCTTAGGTGGACCATTGGGAGAGTACCAAGTGGCCAAGAAATGGAAAAGACCACTTACATGGGTGATTTATCTCATGTGATGCCCTTTAACCAAGGGAAGAATGATCATTTAGCATTGGATTTGATTTAAGCAGATTTGAAATGAGCCAAAAGTGGGTTAGCCCAACTTTCAAGTCAATTGTAGGTTTGACTCAATTTGACTAATTTAGGCCAAATTAGGTTAGGTTGGGTCAAGTTGACCAATTAGTCAAATTGGGTCAAACTAAGGGTTACGTCAAGGTCATATGATCATTTGGGATGTTTTGGTTCAATTGGTTTGATTTATTTTGGCTAAAATTTGATTTTGGCTCATTTGAATTCATTTGGGTCAAATGAGTTGAATTTGACCAAATTGGCCAAATTGGCTTCGATTGGGTGTTGGTTTGGGTTTAGTAGACCAATTGAAGATGATTGTAGGCTTTGGTTTCAATTAAATTAGGTTTTGATTTAGGCCAACTTGAACCTTTAGGTCAATTTGAGCTAAGTAGGTCAATTGGGTTCAATTGGGTCCAATCATGGCTTTGGTCAATCAATTTGGAATGAACTTGAGCCATTGGTTGCAATCAATTTGGTTTATATTTTGATTCAATTTGATCTTTTAGGTCAATCAACTTGGGTTAAGAGGGCCAATTGGGTTTGGTTCCGACTCAATTGAAGGTCAAGTCATATTCAAATATTGATTTTGATTTGTTATGAATCATTGGTTTCAAGGGATTTGGCTTATTGTAATTTGGCTAGTTTGAGTTCATATGGGTTATGGGGTTGACTTGGTCAAATGACCAAGTTGACTTGGTTTGACCTAATGATAATTGATCAACCTAGGGTGATCAACAATCATGATGGGAGGTTCTGATGGGCTTGGTTCAATCCAATTTGGGTAGGATTAGAACTTAGCTCAAATAGGTCAAATTGGTCACTTTGGGTTGTTGGTGTTTTCTCTAGAAAAGAGAAAAGAAATGACACCACATAGAGTTTAGGAAAATTTTATTTAGATGACCAAATATGACATTAAGGAATAAACATATTATCTCGAAAGCTAAAAATGTTCTCTTGTAATGGATTTGATCATTTCAATAAAAGACTCCTAAGGCTAATGGGTCTTTCATGCAGTATTTTCCCCTGATCTACATGGAAAAGTAGAGCAGGATTTATTTTATCCTGGGATCATGGTTCCTATAAAGGCAAGCCTCTATAGTTAATTACATCTTAGAAGGGTCTCTTCCTAAGAATACTCGACTAAAGAAATAAGTGGTTATTCTAAATACTAAGGTAGCTTTCAAAGGATTGATTTTGGGAAATTCAATTGGGAGAGGTCCAAATTGGAGAGAGTTATTTTCAAGAATCAAATGGGAAAAGTAGAAATGTCTATTGAGAGATACCCAGAAACATTTCAACAATCCTATGATTGGGCTTCAAATTTAGGATTTAATTTTAGATTTCATGTTGTCATTTTCTTCAAAATCTAAGGCTTAGATTCTAACAACACAAGACTATAGAAATGCCTCCTTCAGGGACATCCATCGGGCTCTACAGGGGACCACCGCACCATCTTATGGTCCTCTAATCCTCCCATAGATCCTAACCTAATTTAAGCTCAAATTTATATTTAAAATTCAAAAAAAAATCAGTCTTGCAAAATAGAAATACATACAACATAATTTATATTTCACAAACATACGGGCTTATTATTAGTTGCTTGCCAAGCCCACCTATCCTATGGACTATGTAAAGGGATTTTCAGCACATACAAGCAAACAACAATTTTATGATTTATTACAACAATTTTAACACAATCCCTAGAAAACATTGTTAATTCTAAAAAAGAATGCCCTAACATCTGCCTAATGAACAAACAAGCCTAGAATAGTCTAAAGCACCACACATGTGAACGTAAGATTAAAGAAAATCATAGAATGATCTAACCTAGATCTAGAGTCCATGACCTAAATGATCTAGTGTGTGTAAAAGAGGGGTTTGTGGTAAGGCTTAAGGCTCTTTAAGTTCAAGTTTAAGTTTGAAGTTTGAATTTATTTAATTTTACCATTTTGGTTTTTTCAAATGTTTAGTGATTTAATTCCCATTTTTATGTTCATTTTATTTGGTTAAAGTTGTATAGGTTTTCAAGAAGAATGGAATGATTCTATTTTTGGATGGAGCTCTTTCCATTCAACATCCTAATTCCTAATGATATTTCAAAAGTCTAACTAAGATCCTTAAGTATCTTAATTAATCTTTGGATTGATTTTGATTCATTTCATTTATAGAATTTAGATTAAAGTTTGATTTCATTCAATTGAACTTAAGTTATTAAATCATGGATTTGTAGGCTTAAGGTTTAAATAAATTAATACTTTAGGTTTGTTCATGGATTATGCATAGCTAAAGCACTTAAGTTAATTATTTGATATGATTTAATTAACCTAAGTTTTAGATTCATTCATTAAATTCATTAGGGATGAGTGGTTTCATTAAATTTTATTTATTCAAAGTCTAATGTTAAGTTAATTAATAGTTTTATTAACCTAAGGTTTTATTTCATTATCCTAAGATTAAATTTTATTACTTTGATTGACTTAGGATATTTAGATAAGTTTTGAATAGTTTTCTAATGTTTGATTGAGATTGGTTTGAATTACCATTTTATTTAATGGATTAATTAATTCTATTAACCTAAAATTTGATTAACATTGACCTAAATTTGGAAATTTAAGAACTCTTAATCTGAGATCAATTGAACTTGAAATATTTCTGGAAAATAGAGTTATATGCCAATTTTATATCCCTAAAGTTTCAGCTTGATTAGAGATGTAATTAGGGTGTAATTAAGTTTTAATTATTTTATTAAAACTTAAATTAAGCCTAATTTATTGAGATTCAGTTAAGGGTTTTAATTTTTACTTATTCTTCACTTAAAATACATTTCCAATGAGGGTTTATTCATAATTTTTGGCCAACTAGTTGATTTACTATGATTTAATTAAGTTTAGGTTGTTTAATTGAATTATTTAATTTATTTAATTAACTAAATTAAGTCAATTTAGGATTAGGTTCATAGGTTTAATTAAGTTTAATTAGTATTCTGATGCTCATTAATGATTATTATGATGATTTAAGGTTGTTTGATTAAAGTTATCTAATTATTTGATTTATGATTAATTAATTTAATTAATTAAAAGGTTAAGCATATGAATTACAATTTCCCTTGAATTCAAGGAAATAAATCCCCAAAAATTCACCCAAGGTATATTTTATGCTTAATTTCATTTTCCTAAAGTTTCAAATTAATTGGATTATTAATTTGAGAGTAATTAAGGTTTAATATTTTTCAATTAAACCTAAATTAAGGGAAAAATACCCAATAAAAATTGGGGATTTAATTTTCTCTAGATTCTTCACATCAAGATGAATCCATAGAACTTTTATCTGTAATTTTCTGATTTATATTTGATTTTATATGATTTTTTTTTTGCATTTTTAAATTAATTAAAATCATTATTTAAATTTTTTTTTTAAGTGGCGGTCCCACTGGATCTGTATTTGGCATGGAACATGCATGTTGGTCCACGTGGCACCGTGTTACTAAAGTTCAAAATGAGGGATCTCCTACGGATGGTCCAGATCGATCCTGTGGTTCCTAAAGGGTGAAAATTGATCCAGTCCACCTAGATTTGGGCCATCAGATCAAAATACATGGATGATGGAGAGATCATCCTTTGATTCCAGGAGCGAGTTGATAGTATTTTAATTGTGATTGATCCCACACAAAATCAAGTGATTTCAATTACATGATCATGGATGAATATCATATGTTTCTATATGGTTTGATCATATTGTAGATTGCCAATTCCTACCACAATCAAATTCTAGAAGGAAAAGCTTGAGGTCAACTATGGCATACCTCGAATTGGATGATGGCCTAATTGATCCTAAAGCTTCAAATGCTTGAATTAAACTTGCTTGCCAAAGGAATTAAATTAATTGGATTGCACCCTAGGCCAACCCTTGATTGTTTTTTTGCTTTGATGATTTATAGTGGTTAAGGACTCTTGGGGGGAAGGGAAATTTCAGGTTTTGATGTGTGAAGGTGTGTGTGTGTGTTCAATTTTCCTTGGGAAGTCTCTCCTCTTTTTTTCCTATGGAGCCTTTAAGCTTTTCCTAGCTATTCCTTGGTTAGATTTGGTGATGGAGGACCTTGGAAGCTAGCTAGTGCTCTCCTTTTCCATCCCACAACTATCCTATGTGAATGGGTGGGAAGAAGGGAGAAGGAATTTGACTTCTCCAATTCCTTTTTTCATTTTCCTCATTTGGATTTTATTCAATAATGTAAGAGAAACTTAAATGGCTTAATTAGTAAAACTTCATTAGAAGGAAGTGTCACCCCATCCCATGTGATTTGGTTGAAAGTGGTTTGGCATTTCCTTTTTTATTTTGTCTTGCTTAACTCTTAACCCAAATTGAGTTAAGTGAATTAAACATAATTTCTTATGGGTCAAATGACCCATTTGACCCAACTCACCAATAGGAGTCATGTCCATCACCCATCTAATATGACAATCAATTTAAATTTATTTTGATTTTTTTTTTGGATTTGAGTTCAATGTGGCTTATTTAGGTTATTTTGATTTAAAGAATTTAATTTACTTAATCTAGGCCTCCATGGACTCAAATTTCTTTGTCATTATGATTACACATATTCATTTGATAATTTGAAATATTTTTGGTGATTTAATTTAGTCAAATTTTAGTGGGTTGACTTTTTTGATGAAGTTCACTTAAGTCAATTTCTAGGTTGACTAGAGTTGATTTGACTTTTTTTCATTTTATTTATATTGATTCACTTGATTTAATTTATGTTGGATATTTGACTTGATTTTACATCAAACCAAGTAGATGGATTTAGCACAAAATGCATTTCCTAAGTCATTAAGCATAGTGACTTGAATAGTGAATTAGAAAATCCCTATTTGAACTTGATATCATTTCATTGCTAAAATGACCTCTTCCAAAAATGAGGTCAACAAATGGACCACCAATATGTGTAATGGATTAGTCAGAATACACTAAACATATTGGTGTTGACCAAATTGATCAACATACTAGTATAAACTCGGGGTTCCAATTCATGATTTTGATTTTTTGACTTAGAATTTTGTTTTGATTTTGATTGTGAATGATAGGTACATGTATACCTATCTTTGCTTTGAAGTGTGATCCATTCCTAAAATCTTAACTTTCATTAAGTTATAGGATGAAGAGGAATGCTATTAGGAGTAGTCCCAATGAATGGCCTAACCCTATGTAATCACTATGCTCAAGTAAGATGCCTTCAGGGTACTTACTCTTACTTGAGAATAGTGGTGATCCATGTGTTTAATAAGATGGGGATGTTAAGGGCATGATCCATCCTAGTTAGCTGAAGAGAGGAGAGGGGTCTTTAAAGACATGATCCAATCCTCAAAAGAGGGAGAAGGCTTGAAATGTTTGATCCTAATCGCAAAGACTTTGACTACTAAACATGGGTCATATGGACTTAATCGTTTAAGTAGTCCAAAAAATGGGGCTTTCAATGGCTTGATTCCATTTCTTAATTCTTCTAATAGAAGCCAACTAGGGACATACTGGGTAGGATGCAGAGGACTTATTCTAAATGAGAAAAAGAATGTTGACTAGGGACTTATATTTTTTCTCGCTAAAGGGTCATAAAAACATGATCCAATCTAACTTTCCTATGTAACATGAAAGGGCCTTGATGGCTTAATCCAATCATGTTCATAAAGGTAGGATGCAATGTGTCTTTATTTATTAGAAATGGGTCATAAATACTTGATCCATCTACTTGCCTGTAACATGAAAGGGGCCTTCATGGCTTGATCCAATCATATAAAGTAGGATGAACGAGGACCTACTCTAGATGATTAGAAAGAATGCCGACTGGGACTTATATCTTTCTATTAGAAAGGGTCATAAAGACTTGATCCAATCTAACCTGTAACATGAAAGGCCTTGATGGCTTAATCCAATCATGTACACAAAAGATAGGATGGCAACCGGAGACTTACTAGATGATTAGAAAGAATCTTAGGGACTTATATCTATTTAGCTATTAGAAAGGCATCATAAAGAGTTGATCCAATCTAACTCACCTGTGTAACATGAAAAGGGCCTTGATGGCTTGATCAAATAATGTAAACAAAGGTAGGATGGGGACTGGGGACTTACTCCCAGATGATTAGAAAGAATGTCGACTGGGACTTATATCTTTCTGGCTATTAGAAAGGGGTCATAAAGACTTGATCCAATCTAACTCACCAGTGTAACATGAAAAGGGCCTTGATGGCTTGATCGAATCATGTACACAAAAGTAGGAATGGTGCCATGAAGGGCTTGCCCCAAACCTATGGGAATGGTGCATGAAGGCTTACTCCAAACCTAGAAGGGTATGAGAAAGGTGCCATAGAGGGCTTACTCCTATCTCAAGTCATGCATAGGAAAGGTGCCACAAAGGGCTTGATCCTTTCCTATAGGTGATATGGATGAGGAAAAAAAGTTAAAATAACTTAATTCCTAATCCTCAAAAGTTTTGACTAATAAGCAAGAATCTAATGAACTCAATCCTTATTTAATTAGTCTAACATGAAGGGTGATAAAAAGTTCATTTTCAAATATATTTATGAATGAGCCTACAACATTCTAGATAAATGATACAAATTGAAGCAAAATCAATAAAGAGAAATAAGATTTTATTTTATTGATTTTATTTGGCAACAAGTTACAAGTTACACATAATATTTCTTTAAGTAACATCCATTGATAGGTGGTTTTGAACATTCACCATCACAGGTAATAAGTTAGTAAGAACCTCCTTCATAAGCTTTTTCCACTACAAATAAAATGGTCCTTCCCATGTTGGCTCGAATTTGTTGTCGATTCTTTAATGAGCTAGGATTGGTCATCTAAGAACCAAGACCAAGTCTCCTACTTGGAAAGTTCTAGGATGAACCAATCTATCATGTGCCTGAACCATACATGATTGGTATAATTCAAGGTCTTATTGAGCTTTCAATCATTTTCCTTCAAGATTATCTAGTTCTTCCAAGCGAATCTTATGATTTTGATCTACTATAACATTATTATTAACAACTATTCTTAATGAAGGAAATTGCACTTCTAATGGAAGAACTGCTTCAGTCCCAAAAACCAAAGCATATAGTGAAGACTGAGTTGGTGTCCTATATATGGTCCGATAGGCCCATAAGGCTTTAACCAACTTTTCATGCCATTGGTGCTTGTTTTCATCAAGTATCTTTTTCAAAATTCTTACCAATGTTTTATTAAATGCCTCACCAATCCATTCACCTGGTAATAGATGAAGTATCTCCAAACAATTATATGCCTAGCTACAAAGTGATTTATTTTCGTGGATATAAAGGATGAACCAATATTGGATATGATTTGGCGAGGAAGGCCAAATCGATATATGATATTTTCTTGAAACAATTTTAACACATGATATGCTTTAACTTCTTTTAGTTGTACCGCACATTCAAAAAAAATAATTTGTTGCAACTAAAATGAAATGATTTCCTTTCGATGAAGGAGGATAAATAGGCTATGATGTCTGCATTCTAACTCTCAAAAGGCCGTGAGGCAACTCAGTAGGGTGTAATATTGGGTGGTTGATGTAATACCACAACATGTACTTGCATCGATGATAATAGTGTGCAACCTCCATGCATCATTTAGTATCGATCGATGGCCAAGTCTCTTAATTTTTAATTTCATTTTAGGCCTGTGTTGGTGTGCTCCACACAATCCAGAGTGTATCTCAATCACAACCATATGGGGTTCCAGTTTGTCTAAATAAAAGAGGCACATTTGATCGAATGATGTACGATATAAACCATTATTGATTAGTGCATAAGATAAAACATGCTTCTTTATTTGATTTGCTAATGACTTATTTTCAAGAAGCCTCCACTTACTTAAATAGTCAATAAATGGTTACCTTCAATCACATTCAATTTGACCTTCAGTAAGAGCAGCTATCCTTTGTATTTCTTCTTGCCTATTAATGTAGTATAAATCTATAGGAGATTAAACCTGTTGATTTTGAACTTCTATAGATATCGATTCTTTTTCTAGGCATATGATTTCTTTGGCTAATTTAACCAAAGAATCTGCTATTGAATTCTCTTGGTAAGATATTCTACACAACATTACATATGGAATCTTTTCAAGTAATTTCATTATATATTGATGATAATTGAAGAGCTTTGGATGCAAAACCTTGTAGATTCTAATAACTAACTAGGAATCCCCAAAAAATTTATATTTTTAATTTCCATAAGGATTTCCAACTCTATACCAGTAATAAGAGCTTCATATTCAGCTTCATGGTTTGTATAAGGCTCAACCAAATGATATGAATATCTCATCATTCCATTTTTTGAGGTTATAAAGATTAACCCAATTTCTTCCTTCCCTAGAATAGATGAATTTGATTCTTTATGTCTTCTAGATTATGAAGCACCATCAAAGTATAATTCCCAGGTGGCACTTGGTTCACTTGCTAATGTTATGATCTATTCATCTAGGAGATCATCATTTAAAGGAGACCCTTTAAGTATAGGTTGTGTTGCTAGGAAATCTGCCACTATTTATCCTTTTATAGCACGAAGGAAAATATAAGTGATCTTAAATTGTAATAAAATCATTGATCATCGTGCTAAACTCCTAGACAATGTTGGACGAGTCATGAGATATTGCAAAGGATTCACCCATGAAATCAGGTTGACCTTATGAGAATGCATATAATGCCTCACTCGAAAGCAACAAAACTAAGGCTGATGTCTCTCAATAGGATAACTCTTTTCCATTGGTATGAGCCTGCGACTCAGATAATAAAGGGCATGTTCCTTCCCTTCTTCATTTGTTTGAGCTAATAAGGCCCCAAGAGATTCATCCATAGCTATATATAGAGAGTTAATGGCTTTCTCAGAATTAGGGAAGCCAAAATAGGAGGATTCATTAGATATTACTTTAGGTTTTCAAAGATACCTTAGTATTTATCATCCCAAATAAATTTGGAATCTTTCTTCAGTAATGTTGTAAAGGGTTGACACCTTCCAGATAAATTTGATATGAATCTCCTTAGGTATGCAAGCCTTCCCTAGAATGATTTTAATTGTGTAAGACTTCCAGATAATAGCTTTTATCTTTTCTAGATCAATTTCTATCCCACGATGCCGCACTATGAACCCTAAGAATTTCCATGAAGTCACTCCAAAGGCACACATCAGAGGATTCATCTTTAAGTTATAGTGGCACAATCATTGAAAAATGACCCATAAATTATAAAAATAATCTTAGTTTATTTTGCTTTTAATGACTAAATCATCGATATAACATTCGACTTGATTATGAATCAAGTCATTGAATATTCTAGTCATAGCTCTTTGATAAGTAGTTCCAGATTTTGAGACCAAATGGCATGACGGTAAAAAATCCCTATTGGATTTTGAATGACATATGTTTTTCATCTTCTGGGGACATCTTAATTTGATTATAACCAAATGATCCATCCATAAATGAAAAGATCTCATGCGAGGAGGCTATGTCAACCATGAGTTTCGGGTATAGGCAAAAGGAACTCATCTTTAGGGCAAGCCTTGTTTAGGTCTCTAAAGTCAACGCAGATGCATATTTAACCATTTTCTTCTTTACTAGAACTATGTTGGCTACCCAATTAAGGTATTATTCTTCTCGTATAATGCCGATTCAATTAGTTTCTTTATTTCAATGATCAGTAGTTGTTCTACTTCTAGGTGCATCCGCCTAGAAGCTTGCTTTATTGGGATAACATCATATTTAATTCCTAATTTGTGTACATCAGCATCTTGGGATAAATTTAGCATTTCATCATAACTGCAGGCAAAGCAATCTTTATACTTAAAGAGTAAAGTGATTAACTCTTCAGAATATTTTGAACCCAACAAAGAGTTAATAAAAGTCAATTTTGGGTTCTCAGGAGTTCCTAGGTTAACCTCCTTTAATTCACCTATAATAGATTTTATCTCTTCCTCATATTCAGGAGGTGCATTCTGAAGTGAATCATCTTTGGATTCCTCCATGGTTTTTATGAATAAGTCTTCTGGAAGAGTAGAAGAGACTTCAAAGAGTTGATCTATTTGATGATTACTTATCATTAAATAATGGTTTGTATCATCAAATGATTCAATAGTACCAAACCCAATGCCAGCTTTGGAGTGGAAATTTCTATGTTTTTGATTCCATAAGTTCTCCATGCATTGGGCTTTATCTTTAGGCCAAACATTTGTGATAAAACCATGTTTCACATAATTCTTTACACAAGTCAATACCAAAGGAAGTTCTATTATTTCATTGAAAGATGGTTCTTCAAGCTTTACATCTCCTTCCTTGAAGGATTGGGTACAAAATTTTGTTGACCCCACTTCTCCTAATAAGTTGGGGGCTACTTTGACCTCTAATTGAGATATTTTATTTTGATTTAGAGGAGTCAAAGTTAAAGTGTCCACATATTTTTTAATTTTTCATATGTGGATAGCTCAGACTCTTCCTTTAATGTTTTGATTTCTTCCTCATCAGTGTCTGATTCTAAAGAAATCTCAAACTTTATTGAAGCATTTCTATGATGGGATTCTTCATCTGAGCTCGATTCTAAATCAATATTAATTATTGGAGGTTCTTTTTCTTTTTATTTTTCTTTTTCCTCCTTTTATTTCTTTTCATCTTTCTTGATTATTGTACTTTGTGCTTCAACAATGATGTATTTCATAGAATCAAATCTAGGTTTCTTAGGCATGTAGTAAATAAGATCTTCATAGAGCTCAATCACATGAATAGTGAATGGTTGTATGTCTCCTTTATAACATATTCTACTCCATCCCTAATGTACCTAATACAAGTGAGTGAAGATGGAACCATTCTATACTCATGGATCCAAGGTTTGCCAGCTTTAGGTTTAGGTTTTTATTTAATTTTTATTTAATTTTATTTTAAGTTTATTTTACTCATATTTTTTGATTAGTTTTTATTTGTTCAAGTTTTTTATTCTTAAGTTTATATTATTATTTTAGTTTAGTTTAAGTTTTTATTTAATTTAATTTAATTTATTTTTTATTTTTATTTTATTTTATATTTAAGTTTAAGTTTAGGTTTTGTTTAGTTTTTATTTTATTTTATTTTTTTTAATTTTTATTTTATTTAGGTTTTTTTATTTATTTTATTATTAAGTTTTGTTTTAGGGTTTAGGTTTTAGGGCTTAGGGTTTAGGTTTTAGTTTATGGTAAGGGTTTAGGGTTTTCATGGTTAGGGTTTAGTTTTAGCCGTGATTTAGGGTTTTGATGATTTAGGGTAGGGTCAGCTCAGGTTTAGGGTCAGGGCCTGGGTTTAGGGTTCAGGGTTTTAGTTTGGCTCAGTGGTCAGTTTAGGGGCCTGGGGTTTAGGCTCAGTGGCCAGTGGCCCAGGCCCAGGTGGGCCTGGCTCAGGTCAGAGGGCCTGTGGCTCACAATAGGTGTAGGGTTTAGGCCTAGTTAGGGTAGGGTTTTAAACCAGGTAAACTAGATTTAGTATTTATTTATCTTATTTTAGTTTTATTTAGTTTAGTTTATTTATTTTAGGTTAATTTATTTAGTTTATCTTTATTTTATTTTCTTTAGTTTAGGTTTATGTTTATTTTTTAGTTTAGTTTAGTTTTATTTTATTTTATGTTTAAGTTTATTTTTTATTTTAGGTTTATATTTAGGTTTTTATTTTATCTTTTAGGTTTTAGGTTTTATTTAAGGTTTATTTTAGGTCTGATTCTTATTTTCCAAGTTTAGTCCATTTTAGTTTATTTTATTTTATTTTAGTAGGGTTTAGGTTTAGGTTTAGGTTTATCTTTAGTATTAGTTTAGGTTTAGGTTTATTTATTTTGTTTTATCTTTAGGTTTAGGTTTATTTTATTTTAGGTTTAGGCATTTATTTATTTTATCTTTATTTTATTTTACTTTATGTTTAGTTTATGTTTTATTTTATTTTTATCTTATTTAGGTTTAGGTTCAGTTTGTAGGGATTATGGTTTAGGGAGAGTAGGGTCAGGGGTTGGGGTAGGCTCAGGTTTTATGTTTAGTTTATGGTTTTCTTAGAGCCTCAGGCTTCTGCCTAGGGTTTCCATGACCAGTGCAAGGCTCAGGGTTTAGGTTTTAAGCATCAGGGAGGATTTAGGATCAGGTCATGGCTCATGGCCTAGGCCTGTGGATCAGGTCTGACGTTTAGCCTAGTGTTTTGGGTTAGGGTTTTTTTAATTTTTTTTATTTTTCTTAAATTAAGTAAACTTGTATGTTTAGGTTTATTTTGTTTATTTAGTTTATTTATTATTTATTTTCGTTAATTTAATTTTTTAATTTTATTTAGGTTTATTTTTATTTTTATTCAGTTCAGTTTATTTATTTTAGGTTTATTTATTTTAGTTTAGGTTTTTTTATTTTAGTTTATTTTTTATGTTTAGGTTTAGGTTTATTTTATTTAGTTATATTATTATTTTAAGGTTTAGGTTTTATTTTTTATTTGTAGGTTTATGTTTAGGTTTTTAATTTATTTTTTAGGTTTAGGTTTTTAATTTATTTTTTAGGTTTAGGTTTTAGGTTTTTATTTTAGGTTTTATTTTTTAGTTTTGGTTTATGTTTAGGTTTTATTTATTTTAGTTTAGGTTTAGGTGTATTTTTTTTATTTTAGGTTTAGTTTTTTTATTTAGGGTTTTGATTTTTTTTTATTTGTAAGTTTATTTTTTAGGTTTAAGTTTTTATTTAATTTTTATTTTATTTTATTTTAGGTTTATTTTATTTTTATTTTAGATTTAGTTTTGATTTATTTAAGTTTTTATTTTTTAATTTTGATTAGGTTTTATTTATTTTATTTTAGTTTAGTTTTAATTTTTATTTTATTTTCTTTTAGTTTAGGTTGTAGTTTATGTGTTTTTTTTGATTAGGTTTTTTATTTATTTTATTATTAGGTTTTATTTTATTTAGGTTTAGCTTTTTACCTTTTTAGGGTTTAGGGTTTAGGGTCAGTTGAGGGTTTAAGGTATAGGGATTAAGGTTTATAATTTTTAAAGGTTAGGGTTTATGGTATAGGGTTTAGGGTTTAGGTTTTAGGCTCAATGTTTAGGTTTCTATTTAGGGTTTTAGGTTTATGGTTTTTTGTAACAGAGAACAAATTCAGATTCAACATTTCTTCTATTCAATTTCATCAACCAAGTAACACACCAAGTTTTCTAATACATAAGCGATGACATAGATCAAAAATGAGTATGTATAGAAGAAATTAAAAACCCTAGATAACTAGAACTAACTCTACTATAAAGACACAGTTATATAAGCAGTAGATCAGATCAACCATTCTTTAGTTTCTCTAGTTAGCATCAAAACCACCCTGAGCTCTCGTGTAGCATGATCCACCATCATATCCCTGATCTGTCCCTCTACCACCACCATGGCTATTACCTACGTCACCCTTCCTACCTCCATAACCACCACTGCTCTAACCACCACCTCCATATCCACCTGCACCTCCAGATCTCCCATCGCCACTGTGATAATCGTCGCCTCTGCCATTACCTCCACGACCAGATCTAGACTAAGCTTGGTTGATGATGTTTCTTACCGTCCCCCCATTCTGTGGTTTAGTTTATTAGGTTTTTGGGTTTCTATTTATTTTTTAATTTATTTAGTTACTTTTAGTTTAAGTTCAGGGTTTGGGGTTTAAGCTTAGGGTTTAGGGTTTAAGGTTTAGGGTTTAGGGTTTAGGGTTTAGGTTTTTAAGGTTTATGCTTTTAGGGTTAGGGTTTTAAGGTTTAGGGTTTTAGGGTTTAGTGTTTAGGATTAGGGTTTATAATTTTGAGGGTTTAAAGTTTAGTATTTAGGATTTGCTTAGGGTTTAGGGTTAGTTCAGGGTTTTGGCTTTAGGGTTTAGGGTTTTGGTAGGGTTATTTAGGGTTTCATGGTTTTAGTTAGTTTAGTGGCTAGTGGTTTTAGGGTTTAGGTTGGGGTTTAGAGTGTGGCTTTTAAAAAAAAATAAGAAACCAAGAGGTTAGTTTATTTTATTATTTAGTTTATTTATTTTATTTATTTTATTTATTTTATTTTATCTTTTATTTTTTTTTCTTTCTTTAGCTATGTTTATTTTTATTTATTTATTTATTTTATTTATATTTATCTTAGTTTAGGTTTTATTTTAGTTTATTTTAGGTTTAGGTTTAGTTTATTTTAATTTAGTTTAGTTTTATTTTATTTTCTTTTAATTTTAGGTTTTATTTTTTATTTTTAGGTTTAGATTTAGGTTTATTTTATTTTAGGTTTATGTCTGAGGTTTTATTTAGGTTTATTTTTAGGTATTTTTAGTTTGTTTAGGTTTATTTTAGTTTATTTTATTTTATTTAGTTTAGGTTTAGTATATTTTAGCCAAAAGTTTAGGTTTTATTTATTTTATTTTAGTTTATTTTAGTTTAGTTTAGGTTTATTTTATTTTGTTTATTTTGGTTTAGTTTTTTTAGTTAAGGTTTAGGTTTTCTTTTTATTTAGTTTTTAGGTTTAGGTTTTAATTTTGTTTTAATTTTATTTAATTTTAGGTTTATTTTTTGATTTTACGTTTAGATTTTATTTTATTTAGGTTTTTTATCTTTAGGTTTATTTTATTTTTTTAGTTTAGTTTAGGTTTTTATTTATTTTATTTTAGTTTAGTTTTTATTTTTATTATTTTATTTTTAGGTTAATGTTTATTTTATTATATTTTTTATTTTATTTAGGTTAAGTTTTTTTTATTTATTTTATATTTAGGTTTTATTTATTTAGAGTTTTAGTTTTAGTGTAGGGTTTGTGTTTAGGTGGGGTTAGGGTTTAGGTTTTTGTTGGGTTTAGGGTTTAGGTTTAGGCACACCAATTATAAGCAATAACATCAATAAAACTTTTATCTTGTAACCACATATTTTGATATCATAAATTTTTAATGACATTATAGTTATGAACAACATCTTTAATAGAAATCAAAAGAGGAGTGTGATCAAAGAGAGTTCTACTAAGATGCTCCACTAATGTTAAAGGCCAACGGTTTAACCAATAATAATTAAATAAAGCACGATCCAACCGTTGCCATGATCTATGACTATTCCAAGTAAATTAAGAACCAATGAAACCAACATCATGAAGATTACAATCCAAAATCATATTTGCAATATCTTCCATTGAATGTAAATTTGGCAAAGAACCCCCTTTCCTTTCATTCATAGAAAGGATCATATTGAAATCCCCACCAACAATCCAAGAATCATTAATAACAAAAGCAAAATTAGAAAATTGATCGAATTCTTCTAACTTTTTTACAAGAAAGATAAACAAATGAGTGAAAAGGATAATCACCAAATAAAATGTCCACATTAATAACTTGATGAAAATCATTAATAACATTAATAGAAAGAGAAATATTCCAAAATAACCAAATCTTATTATCTATTGAAATAAAAAATCAATCATCTCATATGCATTATTTTAGAAGAAAAATAAGAGATTCAAGAATAACCAAGAAACCAAATTATAAATTCTATAAAGATTCCTAATTTATTTCTAACAAAAAGAGTACTAATGCCCCTCATTCCAAATAAGTTAAACATTATTTTATTCAAATAAACATTTTCTATAAGATTTTTGAGGCAAAATAACAGAAACATTTTCTATAAGACTTTCACCAACTTTATCACAAATCTCCTTAGAATCAAAAACTAAAATAGGAAAATCATCCACGTACAAATTTTTAGGAATAACATAAATAATAGTAGCCAAAACCTTAGTACTCTAAAAAATAGTTTCAAAAGAATTTTTAACAAGCTTATCTCTACCACTTACATTAGGAATAGCATTAGAAACTTTAGGAACAACATTAGAAAAATCAATATTTTCATTCACAATATCATTATCCTATTCATTTATAGCAGAATTTCTTTTATCACTTTTTAAAATCTCCAATTTTTCCAACAACCTTAAGATCTTTAACCACTTTCTTCTAAAGATGTTGATGAGTAACAAAACATTTAGATACATCATGGCCATGAGTTTTACAATGATTACAAAAAATAGTAAATTTTTTAAACTCAACCTACTGGAAATATCCATATTTCTTAGATCCAATCCACACCACCTTAGGAAATTTCTTTGTTACATCTAGTTCAATAAGGATCCAAGCAACCGACGGCCTGGATTTGGTTACGATTGCTTAATCAATTTGCAAGGGTCTACCAAAATTATAACCCGCAACATGCAAGAATTGATAATTAACAAAGTGAACCTGAAGATTAGGTAAAGATAACCAAACTGGTGCTATAGAAGATTCCTATTTAATGACAAAAATATAGAGTCCATTTAAGAATATGCATTTGATAGTTTTTAACATAATAAGATTGGTGAGCAAAGATATGACTATAATTAAAGTCATTAAACAATTTAATCAACACATTCTACCATCCAGTAAACCAATAAAAAAAATGGAAAGATACAAGTCATGAAAGAAAAATTGAATTTCCTTTGTACTAGGATGCCGAAAAGAAAATTTTCCAATCTAATATAAGGCTCTTAGTGTTTCAAGAGTTAGAGCACATAATAGCTAGAACACCTTTGAAGGTCGTATGAACCAAGTTTAAAGAAAGATCAAAAGAAGTTGAAGAATCCTTACCAAATAAGGCATCTTTGAAGGATTTAGTGGCAAAAAGTTTAACTATACCCAAAGAATCGGAAGCCTTAGCTGGAGAAGTTAAAGCATTTGGTTTTTCCCAAGTATTCCAAATAACTAATAGCATGTCAAATGGCGCCACTTAATAACTGAACAAAGGTCAGCCAAAGGTCGAAGATCCGGAGCCAAACCAGAAGAAATTTCTGGAAAACTAGCCCAAAAACACTGAGAAAGATAACGAAAAATGAAAGGGATTCAAGAATCTCCAAAGCCCAGGATGAGAAGGCGTTGTGGGATAGGTTTAGGTTTTAGTTTTAGTTTTTAGTTTATTACAAGGTTTAGGGGTTTAGATTTTTTGAGTTATAGGTTTAGTTTAGTTAGTTTTGGTTTAGGGTTTAGGGTTTTAAGTTTTATTATTTATGATTTAGGTTTTTAGTTTATTATTTATTAATTTTATTATTAGTTTAGTAATTAGTATTATTATTATTGGGTAGGTTTAGTTTATGTATATTTTAGTTTATATTTTAATTTGTTTATTTAGTTTTAGATCTTTTATAGTTATGAGATTGGGGCTTTTTTTTTTATTTAGTTAGGTCTTATTTATTTTATAGATCTTATCTTTATATCTTTATTTAGTTTTAATAATTTAGTTTAGGGTTATTTAGTTTTAAGATTTATTTTTCACCATGTCATTTATCTTTAGTTTATCTTGGTCTTTATGGTAGGTTTACTTTATCAGTATTTTTAGTTTAGTTTTTATTTTATTTAGTTTAGATTAGTCTTTAGTTTATTTTAGAGTGGTTAGTTGTTAGTTTAGTTTAGTTTTATTTTTATTTAGTTTTAGAGGGCCAGTGGTTTAGGGTTTAGGATTAGGTTTTATTTTAGGTTTTTTTTTATTAAGCAAAACGATAGGTTTATTTTATTTGGTTATTTATTTTATTTAGGATTATTTTACTTTATTTAGTTTTTATTTATTTATTTATTTTATTTTAGTTTAGGTTTTATTCAATTTTATTTATTTATTTATGTTTTTTTTTTAGTTTTTTATTTATTTTATTTTTTTAAGTTTATTTTTAATTTATTTAGAGTTTTTATTTAGATTTAGTTTTTATTTATTTTTATAGGTTTTATTTTTAATTATTAGGTTTAGAGTTTTTATTTTAGATTTATTTTATTTTTTTATTTAAGTTTTTTTTTTAATTATTATTTAGTTAGGTTTTATAGATTTTTTAGGTTTCCATTTTATTTTTAGGTTTAGGTTTTAGGTTTTATTTTAGGTTTATTTTAGGTTTTATATTTTATTTATGTTTAATTTTATTTTATTTTTATTTTTTTATTTTATTTAGTTTAGGTTTTAGGTTTAGTCAATTTTATTTTAGGTTTAAGTTTTATTTATTTTAGTTTCATTTATTTTAGTTTAGTTTTAGGTTTATTTTATTTTGTTTTATTTTTAGGTTTAGGTTTTTTTTACAGTTTAGTTTTATTTTTAATTATTTTAGGTTTTATTTTTTATTTTTTATAGTTTTTTACATATTTTATTTTAATTTAATTATGTTTATTTAATTTTATTTTACTTTAGTTTGATTTTATCTAGTTTTCATTTTTTAGCTTTTATTTTATTTTAGTTTAGTTTAGTTTTTTATTTATTTTATTTTTTTTATTTTATTATTTTATTTTATTTTAGGTTTAGGTTCTTTAGTTTAGTTTTATTTTATTTTATTTTATTTTAGAGTTTTCATTTATTTTATTTTTTTATTTAGGTTTAGTTTTATTTTAGTTTAGTTTTAATTTTAGATTTATAGTTGGGGTTTAGGGTTTTTTAGGTTTTAGTAAGTTTAGGGTTTGTGGTTTAGGTTTAGTGGTAGTGTTTAGGGTATTTCTGTAGGCTTAGGGTTTAGTTTAGCTTTAGGGTTTAGGGCTCAGTTTTAGGTTTTTAGTGGTTTGTGGAAGTTAAGTAGTTTAGTTTGTGGGTTTAGGGTTTGTGGTTAGGGTTTATTTTTATGGTTTTAGTTTAGTTTAGTTTGGGTTATGGTTAGGGTTTATTTTATTTTATTTTTATTTTTTTAAATACAAACTAGGTTTCATTTATTTTATTATTTTTAATTTATTTTATTTTATTTTAGTTTAATTTCATTTTAGGTTTATTTTTTTATTTTAGTTTTATTTATATTATTTTATTTATATTTTATTTTTTGGTTTGTTAGGTTTTAAGTTTATTTTAGTTTAGTTTTATATTTATTTTATTTTAGGTTTAGGTTTTATTTTTTATTTTTAGGTTTAGGTTTAGGTTTTATTTTTTTTTATTTTTTTTAGGTTTATTTTAGGTTTTATTTTTAGGTTTTATTTTTTTATTTTAGGTTTAGGTTTATCTTAGTTTATTATTTTGTGTAGTTTAGGTTTAGTTGGTTTTTTATTTTAGGTTTATGTTTAAGTTATTTTATTTTAGTTTTATTTTATAGTTTATTATTTATTTTTTATTTATAGTTTTATTTTCTTTTTGTTTTAGTTTTTGCATTTTATTTATTGATTTTAGATTTTATTTTTTAAGTTTAGGTTTTATGTTTCTTTATCTTATATTTTAGTTTAATTTTATTTTTTATTTACATTTTTTATTTTATTTTATTTGTTTTTTTTAGGTTCATTTTATTTTTAGTTTTAGGTTTATTTATTTTATTTTAGTTTATTTTTATTTTTCCTTTATTTTATTTTAGGTTTAGTTATTTAGGTTTTATTTATTTATTTATTTTTTATTAGTCAGTTTTATTTATTTTATTAGGTTTTATTAGTAAGCTCAGTTTTAGGTTTGAGCCTTAGAGTTTCTGGGACTCAGTTAGGTTTGGTTTGGTTATTTAGGTCAGTTAGGTCTAGGGTTTGGCCTAGCCTGTGGTTTGTGGCTCAGTTCAGTGGTAGGTTAGCCTGAGTTTAATCATGATTAGCTCAGGTTAGGTCAGTTTTTAGGGTTTCAGTTGGACTTATGTGGTTAGGTCATTTTAGTCAGTTTTTGTGGTAAGATAGATCATTTGGGTTTGGATCAGTATTCTCCTTTTAAAATAGATAAATATAGTTATTTTATTTAGTTTATATTTTTTTTTGATTTATTTATTATTTTAATTTAGTTTATTTATTTTAGTTGTTTTTTATCTTTTTTTATTTAGGTTTTAGTTTAGGTTTTACATTTATTCTTTAGTTTAATTTATTTTTATTTTTTATTTTAGGTTTATTTTATCTATTTTTTTTAGTTTGGTTTTATTTTAGTTTTATTTTTTTTATTTTGTTTATTTTTTAGTTTATTTTTAGGTTTCATTTATGTTTATTATTTTAGTTTAGATTATTTCATTTAGTTTTTTATTTTATTATTTTGGTTTTAGGTTTCTTTAAATTTTGGTTTAGGTTTTATTTTTTTATTTATTTTAGGTTTTAGTTTTAGGTTTATTTTTAGTTTATTTTATTTATTTTATTTTAGTTTATTTATTTTTATGTTATTTTATTTTTTTTATTTTTAGTTTTAGGTTCTTTTATTTTATTTTATTTTTTTTATTTATTTTAGGTTTATTTTATTTATGTTTTATTTAGAGTTTAGTTTTTTTAGAGATTTGGTTTATGAGGGTTTTTTTTGTGGTTTTAGAGTTAGTTTTTTTATGTATTTTATTTTATTATTTTAAAATTAAGTAAACCTGCATTTAGTTTATGTAGTTTATTTTATTATTCGAGTTATATTTTTTATTTTAGGTTTAGAGTTTTTTTTTATTTTAGATTTAGGTTTTAGTTTTAGTTTATTTTTAGTTTTATTTTATTTTAGTTTAAATTTTATTAGTATTTATTTATGTTAGGTTTTGGGTTTATTTATTTAGTTAGTTGTTAAATTTATTTTTATTTTAGTTTAGTTTAGATTTATTTTTTTTTTATTTTATTTATATTTAGGATTAGGTTTTACTAGTTTAGGTTTCTTTATTTATTTTAATTTGGTTATTTTTTTTAGTTTTATTTATTTATTTTTATTATATTTAGCCAAAATTTATTTTATTTTAGTTTAGTTTTATTTAGTTTTATCTTTTATTTTATCTTTAGTAGTTTTATTTTATTTTATTTTTAGTATTTTTATTTTTTATTTTATTTTAGTTTAGGTTATAATTTATGTTTTATTTATTTTATCAGTTTTGATTATTATTTTTATGTTTATTATAAGTTTTATTTTTTAGAGTTAGAGTTTAGGTTTAGTTCAGGTTATGGTTTTGTGGCTCAGTGGCTCAGATTTCATTGTTTTATCAGTGGTTATAGAGTTTTATTTTCAGGTCTTAGGGCTCATGATTTTTATAGTTTTAGTTTATTTTCAGTTTTTAGTTTTTATTTTTTAGATTTAGTTTTTTAGGTTGGATCATTTTCTTTTTTCAGTAAATTTTATTTATTTTAGTTTTATTTAGTTTTTATATATTTTTTTTATTTATTATTTTATTTAGTTTATTATTTATTTAGTTATTTTTATTTTATTTATTATTTAGTTTTGGTTTTTTTATTTATTTTATTTATTTTATTTTATTTTATTTTGTTTTTTTTTATTTTTTTTTTTTTGGTTTTATTTTATTTTTTTAGGTTTTATTTTAGGTTTTTCTTTTATTTATTTTATTGGTTTATTTTTTAGGTTTATTTTATTTCATTTATTTTATTTATTTATTTAGTTTAGTTTAGGTTTTATTTTATTTTATTTATTTGGTTTAGATTTTTTTTATTTAGGTTTGGTTTTATTTTTTATTTATTTTGTTTTATTTTCTTTTATTTATTTTTTAGGTTTAGGTTTTATTATTTTATTTTAGTTTTATTTTTATTTTATTTTATTTTTTATTTAGTTTAGGTTTATTTTATTTTATTTTATTTATTTTATTTATTTATTTTATTATTTATTTTTATTTATATGTTTTTTATTAGTATTTATTTAGTTTATTTATTTATTATTTTTAGTTTAGTTTTATTATTGAGTTATTTATTTTTTAGTAAATTATTTTTATAGTTTTTATTTAGTTTAGTTTTTATTTATAGTATATTTATAATTTATTTTAGTAGTTTATTTATTTTTATATTTTATTTTATTTTTTTAGGTTTTATTTATTTATTTAGATTTATTTTAGGTTATTTTATTATTTATATTATTTTATTTATTTTTATTTATTTTTTAAGGTTTTATTTAGTAATGTTTATATCTTTATTTAGTTTTATTATATTTGTTAGAGTAAGGTTTATTTTATTTATATTTTATTTTTAGGTTAGTTTATGTTTAGGTTTATTTAGAGTTAGCTTTAGGTTTAGAGTTTGGGTGGCTCAGTTTAGGGTCAAGTGTGGCCTTTTTTTTTTTGTGGATTTAGAGGTTTAGATCAGTGGCTGGGTTGATTATTTTATTTGGGTGGGTTTTAGGGCTTTAGGGTTAGGATCAATGAGGGAAGGATCAGGGTTTAGGGCTTTGACCAGTAAAGAGCTTAGTATTTGTTATGTATTTTAATTCTTAGTTTATTTATTATTTTTATTTAGTTTATTTATTATTTATTTTTTAGGTCTTATCTTTAGTTTAGTTTTATTTTATTTTTTATTTTAGTTTAGGTTTTGGTTTATTAGGTTATTTTATATTTATTTATTTTAGTTTAGTTTAGTTTAGTTTAGGTTTAGGTTTATTATATTTTGTTATTTTGTTTAGTTTTCTTTTTTTTAAATTTAGGGTTTAGGTTTTATTTTATTTATTTTAGGTTTTATATTTAGTTTTAAGATTAGGTTTTATTTATTTTATTTTAGTTTAGTTTTATTTTTATTTTATTTTATTTAGTTCAGGTTTAGTTTTAGTTCCATTTTATTTTATTTTATTATTTTATTTAGGTTTAGATTTTTATTTATTTTATTTTAGTTTTATTTAGCTAGAGTTTTAGGTTTGTGATTGTGGTTAGGGTTTAGGGTTACTTAGTCTTTTTAGAGTTAGTTTTTATTTATGTATTTTATTTGTTATTTTTAAAACGAATTAAACTTGTAGGTTTAGGTTTATGTAGTTTAAATTTTATTTATCTGAGTTTAATTTTTTTATTTTGATGTTTGGTTTTAGGTTTTATTTTATTTTAGTATAGGTTGGTTTTATTTTAGTTTATTTTTTATTATTTTATTTTTTGATTTAGTTTATCTTACCTATTTTGTATAGTTTAGGTTTAGGTTTTTTGTTTTATTTTAGGTTTAGTTTAAGTTTAGTTTAATTTAGTTCATTTATTTTAGTTTAGTTTAGATTTATTTTATTTTATTTTATTAATATTTTAAGTTTAGGTTTGATTTAGTTTAGGGTTATTTATTTAATTTTAGGTTTATTTTTAAGTTTAGGTTTTATTTAATTTTATTTTATTATATTTTAGCTTAATTTTGGTTATTTTATGTTTAGTTTTTATTTTAGGTTTTATTCTTAGTTTTATTTTATTTTTTAGTTTAGGTTTTTATTTATTTTATTGTTTATTTTATTTATCTCTTTATTTTATTTTAGGTTTGGTAATTTATTTTTGTTTTATTATTATTTTATTTTATTTAGTTTTTTATTTACTTTTTTTAAGTTTTATTTTATTTCAGTAGTTTTTAGTTTAGAGTAGGCCAGGATTTTTTGTGGTTTTAGAGTTTAGGGTTGGTTTGGGGGTTTAGAGTAAAAGGCTTTTAGTGGCTCAGTTTCTTAGTTTAAGGTTTAGAGTTTAATGGCTCAGGGTCAGAGTCTGGGGTTTAGTGTGGTTATTTAGTGGTTTAGGTTTTATGATTTAGGGTTTAGGACTTGGTTTGGTTTGGGTTAGTTATTTAGGGTTTAGGTTAGTTTTAGGGTGGGGTTTAGGATTTAGTTTGTGGTTAAGGAATTAGGGTTTGGTTTCTTTTTAAAAAAAATTAGTAACCCATAGTTTTATGTTTATTAAATTTTTTTTTATATTTTTCTTTATTTATTATATTTTATTTAATTTAGTTTATTTATTTTATGTTTATTTATTTTAGTTAAGGTTTATATTTGGTTTATTTAGGTTTATTTTAGGTTTTTTGTTTACTTTTATTTTAGTTTTATTTTATTTTTATTTTTAGGTAGTTTTATCTTTATTTTTTTTAGGTTTAGGTTTTATTTTATTTTTTTAGGTTTAGGTTATAGGTTTTAGTTTAGGTTTATTTTTTGGTTTCTATTTTTAGGTTTATTTATTTTAGTTTATTTTAGTTTTGTTTAGGTTTAGGTTTACTTTATTTTGTTTATTTTTGGTTTAGGTTTTTTTTTTTTTAAATTTAGGGTTTAGGTTTTATTTTTTATTTATTTTTTTATTTTTAGGTTTTTATTTATTTTATTTTAGTTTAGTTTTTACTTTTTATTTTATTTTATTTTTATGTATCGGTTTGGGTTTAGGTTTTAGTTTAAGATCTTATTTTATTTTATTATTTTATTTTATTCAGGTATAGGTTTATTTATTTATATTATTTTTAGGTTTTATTTAGCTTAGGTTTAGGTTTTTAAGTTTTTAGGGATTAGGGGCTTGGGTTTAAGGTTTATAGTTAGTTTTAAGGTTTAGAGTTAGGGTTTTTTTTTATTTATGTATTTAATTTGTTATTTTAAAATTGTATTTAGGTTTATGTTTTTTTATTTATTTGAGTTTAATTTATTTTATTTTATTTAGTTATTTTTTATTTTATTTAGTTTAGTTTATTTATTTTAGGTTTATTTATTATAATTTTTTTTCCATTAGTTTTTTTTTGTCAGTTTATTTTAATTTAGTTTTATTTTATTATTTTTTTAAGTTTAGGTTTATTTTATTTTAAGTTAGGTTTATAATTTTTGTTTAGGTTTTAGTTTTAGGTTTTTATTTTAGGTTTATTTTTATGTTTTATTTTTTTGTTTAGGTTTTGGTTTACTTTTAGTTTATTTTATTTTATTTAGTTTAGGCTTAGGTTTAGGTTTAGTTTATTTTAGGTTTAGATTTTGTTTATTTTAGTTTTTAGGTTTTTTTTAGTTTAGGGTTTAGGTTTTATTTTTATTTATTTTAGGTTTATTATTGTTTAGGTTTTATTTAATTTTATTTTATTTTATTATAGGAATATTTCATTTTTATTTTAGGTTCAACTTTTATTTTTTTTAGGTTATTTATTTTTTAGTTTAATTTAAGATTTTATTTATTAAATTTTATGTTAGTTTTAAATTTTTTAATTTTTCTTTTAGGTTTAGGTTTAGGTTTATGTTCAAGTTTTGGTTTTGGTTTATGTTTTTATTTATATATATATTTTTTTATTTAATTTTGGTTTAGATTTTTTTATTTATTTTATTTTTAGGTTTTATTTAGTTTAGGTTTAGGTTTTATCTTTTTGGGTTTAAGGTTTGGGTATTTAGTTGTGGGTTTAGATTTGTTTGGGGTTTAGGTTTTTTGTAAAGGGTTTAGGTTTAGTTTTAGGGTGGGTTTATATTTTAGGGTTTAGGGTTTAGTTTAGGGTTTAGGTTTTAGTTTTTGGTTTTGGTTTTTTTAAAAGGAATAAATTTAGATTCAACATTTCTTCTTTCAATTTCATCAACCAAGTAACACACCAAGTTTTCTAAGACATGCTACAACATAGATAAAAAATGAGCAGACATAGAGAAAATTAAAATCCTAAATAACTAGATCTACTATAACCATAGACCATAAGCGCCAGATATCGACAGCTCTTTAATTTCTTTGATCAACCAACCCGTCTCCTCGAGGGATCCACCATCATATCCCCGATCTCTACCTCCACCACAACCACCACAGTTGTAACCTCCATATTTAGTTTAGGTTTAGTTTAAGTTTAGGTTTTTAGGTTTTAAGAGTTTTTGGGTTTAGGTTTATTTTAGGTTTAGTTTTACATTTTATATTTTATTTTATTTTAGTTTATTTTAGTTTATTTTTTTTTAGGTTTAGGTTTAGTTTATTTTTATTTTTAGGTTTTAGTTTATTTTAGTTTATTTATTTTAGTTTAGTTTATTTTATCTTTTAGTTTAGGTTTAGGTTTATATTTTATTTAGTTTAGGTTTAGGTTAGTTTAGTTTTTTATTTTTTTTATTTTATTTAGTTTTAGTTTTTTAGTTATTATTTTAGTTTATTTATTTAGTTTAGGTATTTAGTTTTTTAGTTTAGTTTATTTAGTTTAGTTTTTTATTTTAGTTTTATGTAGTATTTTTAGTTTATTTTTTTTAGGTATTTTTTTTAGTTTAGGGTTTTTATTTATTTATTAGTTTAGTTTATCTTAGTTTAGTTTAATTATTTAGTAGTTTATTTTATAGTTTAGCTTTAGTCTTTTCCTAGATCTTTTTAGTTAGTTTTTATAGTAGTTTTATCTTTATCTAGTGTTTATTTAGCTTTTATTTAGGTAGTTTAGGTTTTTTATTAGTTTAGAGGTAGGTGGTAGTTATCTTTAGTTTATCTTACATATAGAGGTCAGTAAGTTTAGTTTTTATCTAGTTTAGTATTAGTAGCTCAGGGTTTAGGTCAGTAGGTTTAGTTTATTAGATTTTTAGTTTAGTTATTAGTTTATTTATTATTTTTTTTTTTAGTTTTAGATCTTTAGGTTTTAGTTTAGTTAGGGTTTAGTTTAGGGTTTAGGAGTTAGCTCATTATTTTTTAGTTTATTTAGTTAGTATTAATTTTTAGTAGTTTATATTTAGCCTATAGTACTTAGGGTTTAGTTTAGGTAGTTTTTAGTTTAGTATCTTTAGTTTAGTTTAGTTTATTTATATTTTTAGGTTTTTAGTTTAGTTTTTAGGTTTAGTTTAGTTTTTAGGTGGGTATTTTTTAGTTTAGAGGTTTAGCCCAGCTCAGAGTTTAGTTTAGGTTTTAGTTTTTTTTAGAGGTTTTGGTTTGGTAGGTTTAGCTCTATTAGGTTTAGGTTTATTTAGTTTAGTTTAGTTTATTTAGTTTTTATTTTATTGTTTATTTTAGTTTTTTTTTAGTTTATTTTTCATTTTATCTTTTTTTTTATTTAGTTTTAGTTTTAGTTTAGGGTTTTTTAGTTTAGGTTTTTTTAGGTTTAGGTTTATTTTTTTTAGTTTAGTTTCTTTAGTTTTATTTAGTTTAGGTTTAGTTTTTTATTTTTAGGTTTATCTTTTAGGTTTTATTTATTTTTTTAGGTTTTTTATTTATTTTAGTTTAGTTTTTAGTTTATTTTTTTTTATTTTTTAGTTAGTTTTATTTTTAGTTTTTAGTTTAGTTTTGAGGTTTAGGGTTTTCATCTTATTTATGTTATTTTATTTTTTTAGTAGGTCAGGGTTTAGGTATCTTATCTAGTAGGTTTATTTAGTAGGTTTAGATTTATTTTTTTTTATTTTAGGTTTTCAGGTTTAGGTTATTATTATTATTTATTATCTAGCCTAGTTTAGGTTTAGGAAGGGGCCCAGGGTTTTTAGTTTTAGGTTTAGATTTTATTTATTTTTAATAGGTTAGTTTAGGGTTTAGGTTTTATTTTTAGTTTTTTTTTAGTTTAGGGTTTTGTGGTTTTATGGTTTAGGGTTGGGTCAGGGTTTATTTAGGTTGGTAGTGTTTATTTAGGGTTTAAGGTTTTGGGTTTAGCTTTAAGGTGTTTAGGGTGTAGGGTTTTTTATTTATTATGTAAACTAATAATTTTAGGTTAATTTAGTTTATTTTTTATTTATTTTACTTTTTTTTATATTCTTTTTTTGGGGTTTTATTTTAGGGTTTAGGTTTGTGGTTTATTTTGTTTTTTAGGGTTTAGGTTTAGGGTTAGGATTTAGGTTTTAGGTTTAGGGTTCAGGTTTTAGTTTAGGGTTTTATTTTTTGTAAAGAGAACAAATTCATATTCAACATTTCTTCTTTTCGATTTCATCAACCAAGTAACACACCAAGTTTTTTATGACACAAGCGATGATATAGATCAAAGATGAGCACACGTAGAGCAAATAAAAGACCCTCGATAACTAGAACCATCTCTAATGTAAAGACACAATTCTATAAGTGGCAGATCGAATCAGCCATTCTTCAGTTTCTCCAATTCTTATCAGAACCACCCCGGTCCCTCGAGTAACTGGATTCACCACCATATCTCGGATCTACCCCTCCGCCACCACCATGGATATAACCTCCATCTCTCTTCCAGCCTCCATAACCACCATTACTCTGACCACCACCTCCATATCCACCAGCACCTCCAGATCCCCACCACCATCAAGGATAACCGTCAGCCTTTGCTCACAAACTGATCTAGGGTCGATAGTGATGTTCCTATCATGAAGGTTATGCCCATTCTTAGGGTTTAGGTTTAGGTTTTGGTTTAGTTTATTTTAGGTTTAGGTTTAGGTTTTATTTATTTTAGTTTAATTTATTTTAGTTTAGGTTTAGGTTTATTTTAGGTTTAGGTTTTTTTTTAGATTAGGGTTTAGGTTTTATGTTGTTTTATTTTTACGTATATTTTTTAGGTTTAGTTTTTTTATTTAGTTTTTATTTAATTTAATGTTAGGTTTATTTAATTTTTAATTTATGTTTAGGTTTGATTTTATCTAAGTTTTATATTTTTATGTTTATTTTATTTTATTAGTTAGTTTTATTTTTATGTTATTTTATTTAGTTTAGTTATCATTTATTTATTTTGGTTTATTGAATTTAGTTTAGGTTTTAAGTTTAGGTAGGAGGTTTTGAGGTAGTTTTGTGGTGTGGAGAGGAGGTTTAGGGTTGACAGAGTGTGGTTTAGGGTCTGGGTTTTAGTGTAGTAGTGGATGGCTAGGGTTAGTCAGTGGGGTAGGGAGGTGGGTGGAGTTTAGGGTTTAGGGTGGTGGTATAGTGGTCCAGTTTAAGGTGGAGTCAGTAGTTTAGGTAGTTGTTGGGTTTTATTTTATTTTATTTTATTTATTTTAAGTAAACTGGGTTTATTTATTTAGTTTATTTTAGTTTATTTTATTTAGGTTTAATTTAATTTATTTAGTTAATTTAATTTATTTAGTTTAGATTAATTATTTTATCTTATCTATTTTAGTTGGGTTTTCTATTTTAGTTTATTTTTTAGGTTTAGTTTTATTTTATGTACCTTTAAGTTTTATTTTACTTTTATTTTATTTTTAGTTTAAGCATTATTTTTATTTTAGGTTGAGGTTTAGGTTTTATTTTTTATTTTAGGTTTAGGTTTAGGTTTATTTTGGTTTATTTATAGGTTTTTTATTTTAGGTTTGATTATTCAATTTAGTTTACCTAGTTTAAGTTTAGGTTTAGTTTTTTTTTTAATTTATTTTAGGTTTTATTTTTTTTAATTATTTTAGGTTTATTTTTGGGTTTAGGTTTTTTTATTATATTTTAGTTTATATATTTTAAGTTTAGGTTTAGATTTGGGGTTTTAGTTTAGTTCTTTTTTTTAGGTTTTTTTATTTCTTTTAGTTTAGGTTTTATTTAGTTTAGATTTAGGTTTTTAGGTTTTTAGGGTTTAGGGTTTTGGGTTTAGGGTTTAAGGTTTAGGGTTTAGGGTTAGTTTTAAGGCTTAAGGTTGGGGTTTCTTATTTATGTATTTTATTTTTCAAATTTTTTTTTTAAAATTAAGCTACGTTTAGGTTTATTTAGTGTATTTTTTATTTATTTGAGTTTATTTTATTTTTATTTTTATTTCTATTTAGTTTAGATTTTTAATTTTAGCTTTATTTATTTTAATTTTAATTTTATTATTTTAGTTTATTTCTTTGGTTTAGGTTTATTTTTTAGTTTAGTTTTATTTTTCTTATATTTTTTAGGTTTAGATTTTATTTTAAATTTTTTGGTTTTGGCTTAGGTTTTTCTTTTATTATTTAAGGTTTTGGTTTTAGGTTTTTATTTTAGTTTTATTTTTAGGTTTTATTTTATTTTAGGTTTAGGTGTATTTTTAGTATATTTTATTTTATTTAGTTTAAGTTTAGGTTTAGGTTTAGTTTATTTTAGGTTTAGGTTTTGTTTATTTTAATTTAGGTTTAAGTTTATTTTAATTTTATTTTAGGTTTAGATTTTTTTTAGTTTAGGGTTTAATTTTTATATTTTATTTATTTTTATGTTTATTATTTAGGTTTAGGTTTTTACTTACTTTTTATATTATTTTATTTTATTTTAGGTGTATTTCATTTTTAGTTTAAGTTTAGCTTTTATTTTACATAGGTTATTTATTTTGTACTTTAGTTTAGGATTTTATTTATTTAATCTTTAGTTTTATTTATTATTTTATTTTCTTTTATGTTTAGGTTTAGGTTTATGTTTAGGTTTTGGTTTAAGTTTTTTTATTTTATTTTATTATTTTATTTAATTTTGGATTAGGTTTTTTATTTTATTTTGTTTTATTTAGTTTAGGTTTTGGTTTTATCTTTGTGGTTTAGTTAGGGATTAGGGTTAGGGTTTAGGGTTTGTGGTTTTTTTTGGGTATAGGCTTTGTTTTTAGAGTGTTTAAGTTGGTTAGTTTAGGGTTTATGGTTTTAGGGTTTAGGGTTTAGGGTTTATGGTTTAGAGTTTAGGTTTTAGGGTTTTTAGGGTTTGGATTAGGTTTTAGGTTTAGGGTTCAGGTTTTAATTTAGGTTTAGGGTTTTTGGTTTTTTTTTAAACAAAGAGCAAATTCAGATTCAACATTCTTCTTTTTGATTTCATCAACCAAGTAACACACCAAGTTTTCTAAGACACAAGCGACAACATAGACAAAAAAATGAGCACTCATAGAGCAAATCAAAAATCCTTGATAACTAGAACCATCTCTACTATAACGACACAATTCTATAAGTAACAAATTGGATCTGCCATTCTTCAGTTTCTCCAGTTCCCATCAGAACCACCTTGGCCTCTTGAGTTGCGGGTTCCACCATCATATCCCCGATCTCTCCCTCTACCACCACCACGACTGTAACCTCCATAGCTCCTCCCGCCTTTATAACCACCACTACCCACCACCACCTCCATGCAGCTCAGATCCCCACAACCATCGCATAATCATGCCTTCGCCTTCACATCCACCCAGATCTAGATCGAGCCTCACATTGGGGTGTTCTAGTCAAGGTTCTCGCCCATTGGTTTGTTTTGGGGGGTTTAGTTTTAGCATTTTTAGGTTTTAGGGTTTAGGTTTAGGGTTTAGAGTTTTTGTTTTTTTTAACAATGAACAAATTCAAATTTAACATTTCTTCTTTTCAATTTCATCAAGCAAGTAACAAACCAGGGAAGTGAGGTAACCAAATGACCTCCTTGGGGCTAGCTAAAGTGTGTTCTGGATGTCCACTATATACCCATTACCATTCAATCTTATATAAATCAATACATGAATAGAGGAAAGAAAAACTCAACATTCATACACTTAAGCTATAAGCACATGCATTTCTTATGTATTTATAGCTAACATCATAAAACATATTATTATTATTCATTTCTAAGCTTTTGAAAAATACATTTAGAATTAATAGTGATAATAGCCATGCATATATTAAATTAAATCAACACATGCAAGCTTACATAAAGGTAATCCATTTTATTTTACTTGATTTTGAAAAGATGGATGCATGAATTCAAATGACATACCAAATTTAACATGATTGGAAAGAGGACAATCAAATATAAGCATGTGATCATTCAACCAAACTAGTTCTTAATGGAAATAAATCAAATAAGATTATTTAATGCAAACTAAATATTCTTAATTAATTAAGTTTTGAATTTGATTTGATTTAAAGAGGAGAAGAGAAATCATCAGTTACTCTTTTAAACACATTCCCACATTAGTGATTTGATTTAATTTAAGGAAATGTAATTAAGTTGATTTTTTGGGTTAATAAAGTTGAACCCTTAATTAGATTAATTAATTACTCTTACTAATGTCACCTTAAAGTAATTAACTAAATAATTATGAGCCAACATGATATGCATGGAAAATAAACTTGCAATGATCCTAGCAAATGAAAGGGCCTAATGCAATTGACTAATGATTAATAATTAATTAGATTAAGGGACTTAATTAGTTACCCTTATGGTTTTCTGACACATGTGGACTAACCATAATTTCATTAAACTCCTTTAGGTTATTAAACATTTAAAGATCTACCCCAAGATTTAATTAATTAAGGTCTGATGTGATTATGATTTCAATTTGATTAAGTGATTTAAATAATTAGTTAAATCTTAATTAATTTCATTTTTTAAAAAAGGGTGAAATGAACTGAGGGAAAGGGTCCCAACCGTATTCTTTAGTTCACTTACTGTTGAATAATGATTAGTAAACTTAATTAACCAATTTTTTACTATTCATGAGATTAATTAATCATTAATTCACTTAAAAGAGTAGTTAAGGTTTAATTAGTCAATTTTTTTAATTAAGTGAGCAATAAATCCAAAGAAAATCTTGGGAGGCAGAGGCCATCCTATTAAATGAACCCACAAAATTTTGGATTAATTACTTAAGTAATTAGAAAGTAATTAAGCTAATTAATTTTATAATTAAACCTTAATTACTTCTTAAAATTAGTTATGATCATTTTTAGTTAATTCTCCTCTAAAATACCTTTAAAATAAGTATTTATTTGCATTTTTTTTATTTCTTTATGATTTTTCATGATTTTTAGAAGTTTTAACCATTAAAAATATTAATTAAGCAAAGCGCAATTCTAATGTGGCACCCAGATTGGTCGCTTAAAACTTATCCGACTCAGTGCCTATGTGGTGGTGACAGACGTGCTTTCTCTTCTACCATCTAATCTAAGATCGGATAGCTACGATTAATCCCACAGCTTAATAGGATTAAATCTGATCGATCTAGTGGATCTAATCATGACCATCCATTCCGATCATGTGGAATGGATGGTGCTTGATCTAACATCATGCAAGTGAGGGAGAATGAAGTCCGTCCACCATTGATCACTTGATCTAAGCTTACTCGAGCTCAAATCAATTCCAAAAGGATCCCACACCTTCATGACATCGATCGGAGGGGATCCAACGATCAAGATCACATGAGATGCAAGTTTTCTTCAAAAATCTCCAACCCATTTTGGCTAAGGATCGGAAGCTACTCACCTAAACCTGGCTCAAAGATTGAGGAAGCTTCATCTACTAGAGATGAAGCCCTATTGAGAAGCTATTGGATCAATTCCTTGATGTTCTCTTAGAAGTCCAGAACTGATGATTTGGAGCTCATCTTTGATCGAAGTCCCACCTCCAGTTCTCAGGAAGCTTGGGAGATGATTCATTCTTGCTCGATGAAGCCTAGGGAAGGTTTGTGCTAAGTTAATTTGAGTTTGATAGAGAAATAGGGAAGTTAGGTAAAAAAATGGGAGTGTCCTATTTCAGGATAGACAGGAATGACATTTTTCGATCAAGGAACAAGCTTGGGAGCTTAAGGAATGGCTCTAGCGGCTCATCTTGGGTAGCTAGGACTTTAAGGAATGATTTTTGTGTGTGTTTGAGTGGAAACTAGGGGGTGTATACCCCCCTTCATCTTGATCAGATGGTGGGATCAAGTTTGGATTCTATATATGGTCGCCTCTCAAGGTGGTGGGTGGAGTGATTGGCTGGCTTGGTTGGTTGAAGGTTTGGAGGTGGCTACCAAGAAGTAATCATGAGAGTCCTATGGGTTTCAAATGTTTCAATGGGGAGGGTGAGGTGATTTCACCTCCCATGGATCATGGCCAACCCAACCACCCCTTGGGTAAGGTTGGGCAGTGTCCTAGGTGCCTAGGTGGACCATTGAGAGATTATCAAGTGGCCAAAGAATGGAAATGGCCACTTACATGGGTGATTTGTCTAATGTGATGCCCTTGACCCAAGGGTAGAATGATCATTTGGCATTGGATTTGATTTGGGCAGATTTGAAATGAGCCAAAAGTGGGTTAGCCAAAATTTCAAGTCAATTGAAGTTGATTTGGTTAGGATTGGCTCAATTTGACTCATTTAGGTCACATAGGGTTAGGTTAGGTCATGTTGACCAACTGGTCAAATTTGGCCAAACCAAGGGCTAGGTTAAGTTCATATGATCATTTAGGATGTTTTGGCTCAATTAGTTTGGTTTAGTTTGACTTAGATTTGATTTTTCTCATTTGAATTCATTTGGGTCAAAAGGGTTAAGTTTACCAATTTGACAAAATTGGCAAAATTGGCTTGGGTTGGGTGTTGATTTTGGTTTAGTTAACCAATTGAAGATGATTGTAGGCTTTGGTTTCATTTAATTTGGATTTAGTTTTGATTTAGGCTAACTTGAACCTTTAGGACAAATTAGACTAAGTTGGTCAATTGGGTTCAATTGGGTCCAATCATGGCTTTGGTCAAGTTCAACAATCAATTTGGAATGAACTTGAGCCATTGGTTGCAATCAATTTGGTTTATAATTTCATTTGACCTAATTTGGTCTTTTAGGTCAATTTGGGTTAATTGGGTCAAGAGGGCCAATTGGGTTTGGTTTGACTCAATTATAAGTCAAGTCATATTCAAATATTGATTTTTATTTAGTATGAATCATTGATTTCAAGGGATTTGGCTTAGGTTGCAATTTGGCTAGTTTGGGTTCATATGGGTTAAGGGGTTGACTTGGTCAACTAACCAAGTTGACTTGGTTTGACCCAATTTATGACAATTGATCAACCAAGGGTGATATAATCATGATGAGAGGTTTTGATGGGCTTAGTTCAATCCAATTTGGGTAGGATTAGAACTAAATAGTCAAATTGGCCACTTTGGGTCAAGTGGACCAATTAGGTTTAGTTGGCTTGATTTTGGGTTGAGTTTGATTTAGTTGAGTTTATATTTGGATTTGGGATTGCTATATAAATTCAATTGCAATTGGATTCAAAATTGGTTTTGGTTCATTTGAACATTTCAAATCAAAAGGGTTTAGTTGGGTTTGACTTGGGTTGATTTTGGTTTGGCTTGATGATTGTATATTTTATTTATATTTGTGAATATTATTGAAGGTATGATTGATTCATGAGAAAATCAATTGAATTTGGGTTTTGGAATGAAGGAATTTGGCTAAGTCCATGGAGTTGGTCATGTGGTTAGTTTGGTTTGATTTGGTTTGATTCAGTTTTGATGATTTAAATGTATATTTCATTTAAAATTGTGAAGATGATTGAAAATATGATTGATTTGTGAGAAAATAAATTGAGTTTGACTTGATTTGGATTAAGATTTGGCTAAGTCCATGGATAGATCTTATGGCTTAGGAAGGGCAATAATTTAATTTAATTTAGTTTGATTTAGTTTTGATCATTTAAATTTAGATTTGATTTATATATAGGAAGATGATTGAAGATATAAATTGATTATGATAAATTCAATTGATTTTGGATTGATTTGGATTAAGATTTGGCTAAGTCCATGGGATAGGTCGTATGGCTTAGGAAGGGTTTCATGTTTGGATTTGATCATGGGCTTCAATCAGTTGGATTTGGAATTTGGGTTTAGATTTGGATTTGAATTTGTTGTTTGGATTGAACATGAGGTTTGGTTTGAAAAGGTGAACATGGATTGGATTTGGGTTATAGGGTAGGTGGATTATCCTAATCCCTAAGGCATAACCTAGGCCTATGATTAACCCTTCTAAGTCTTTAGGCTTAGGTTACCTAATTATTAGAAGTGTCTTATGACTAGAGAAGTCTTGGTATCTAGAAGACTTCTAAGTCTAAGATGAGAAGAATGAATTTTCACTCGAAAAGTGAGGTCAACAAGCCTTAGGCTCCATAGTGTTGCCCTTAGTGATAGATGATTGGAAGATCAAAACCAAGTTTCACATTATAGACTCAGATACATCTTTCAATGCTTTACTTAAGAGAACATGGATACATGAGAACAACATAGTTCCATCCTCTCTACATTAATGTATGAAGTTTATGGGATGTGCAATCATCTACTGTGTCAAAGGAGATCTGAAGCAATTTACAGTTCATGAGGTTGACATATATGAGGATACAGCTTACTACCTCCCTCAAAATCAACAAGTATATTCTCGCAAACTTGGCCAAAGTTAGAAATAAAAGAAAAAGAAAAAGAAAAAGAAAAATAAAGAGAAAATGAAAAAAAAAAGAAAAAAAATGAAAAAGAAAATAAAAGGGAGTGGAAATAAACTTAGAGGAGGAAGTGGAGCTTAACATTAGATTCCACCCACAATTCATTACTCCATTCGAACATATGGGTTGGATGACTTGACCTCCACCAGGAAGAGAAAGAGTGCAATTCAGAGGCAGCCCTAGGGGTGGAAAACCTCTTTATTGGCCAATAAAAAAGATATGTCCCTCTATTAGAGTACACCGCTATCCATAAAGACTTACAATCTAGTTCATATGATGAGTCTTATATGGTTAGCATACCAGCCAACTCTTCTCAATAGTAGATTCCCTTGGAGGTGACACTTGAGCTTGATAGTGATGAAGACCAGGCTCCAAAGCAAAGTATAAGGGTATCCAAGTATATATGCGAAGCAGTTAGGCATCAGTTGGGAACCTTAGATCTAACCCACTTTCCTCTCAAAAAGCTAAGGGTTTGGTAGTTAAGGAAGCCCCTAAGTCATCCACCGGTGTGAAGACTCAGAGGTTCTTTCTAGTAGCATCATCCTTAAGTCAAGAAGTTGATGTAGAACTTAATGATGATTCATATAAAAATGTAATAGAATAACCTTTGATTGGTACTTGCCTTGTGTTCATAATTTAGCAAAGATAAGGTTAATCCAACATACTTGGTCAAAGCATTGTTCATACTACTTTGAAAGAATATGTAAGAACAAATGCAAAAGCCCTCAATCAAGACCGGTCTAGGATTCAAGACAAGTGGGTCCAATCGATGATGATGATTACGCTAGTCATCACCAATCATTTAGAATTGTTCTTCTCAAATCACATTAACTCATATGAGGAGCATACTTAGAAACTTCGATGATCTAGATGATTTTAAAGTCAAAGATGCATCACTAGAGTTTGAAGAAGAGATCAAGTCAACCATCAATGAGCACAAAGAAATCAACTTAGAAACTGAAGAAGATCCATGCCCAACATACATCAGTTGTTTATTGAATGAAATCAAAAGCAATGACTTAGTTAGGCTATTGACTAAGTTTAAGGATCATTTTTCATGGAGTTATGAAGAGATACCTGGATTGGCTCCTGACATAGCTATCCATAAACTAGCAATAGAGCCTACTGCTAACCCTATTAAGCAAGCTTTTGGATGCATGTAATTAGACATAGAATAATAGGTCATTTCTGAAGTCAAGAAACTGATCGATGCTGACTTCATCCGGGAAGAAAAATACCCTAGCATGTTAGCTAGCATCATCCCAGTTAAAAAAATGATTGGACAAATTCACATATGCATCAATTTAGGGATTTAAATAAGGCATGTCCAAAAGATGAATTTCCACCACCAATCCTAGAGTTGATGGTGGACATTGCCTCATCTCATGCAGTCTTCTTTCATGGATGGCTCATCTGAATATAACCAAATAAAGATGGTTTCTGAAGATGAAAGAAACACTACTTTTAGAACCCTGATCAGATTCTATTGTTATAAGGTTATGCCTTTCACCCTTAAAAATGTCAATGCTACATACCAGCGGGCTATGACTTGAATCTTCGATGAACTCATTCATTCATCACCATGTCGATCATCAAAAGTTGAGAAAAGGAAGACCATCTCTTTGACTTGAGAGCATTTTTCAAATAATTAAGATAATTCAACCTCAAAATTAACCCCCTGAAGTGTGCATTCAGAGTAGCATCAGGGAAATTCCTTGGGTTTGTTGTCCGACACCTTGGAATCAAAATTGATCCGAGAAGATCAATGTGTTATTAGAAATGCCACCCCCTAAAACTTTAACTCAACTCAGATCAATCCAAGGGTGGTTGGCATATTTAAGAGGGATTATATCCAACCTATCAAAAAGATGTCAGCCATTCTCAGCACTTGTCAAAAAGGATGCCAAGTTCAAGTGGGATGATAAGTGTGAGCATGCCTTTGAAGACATCAAGCATTTCTTGATGACGCTACCAATTCTAGCAGCCCTTATTCTGGGCAAGCTGCTCGTACTTTACATTGTTGTGTTAGATGACTCTCTTTGTGCTTTATTGGACAAAGCCAATGATGAAGGGATGGAAAACACTAGTCATCTAATCCCTACTAAGGCTAATTATCCATCCACTGAGAAGCATTACATAGCTTTAATCTTTGCATCCCAAAAGATACAACACTACATGCTTCCTCATAAGGTAAACTTAATCTCTAAGATCAATCCACTATAGCATCTCATGACACGACCGATGCTATCCGGATGATTGGCATGACGATCCATGATCCTCTCGTAGTTGACTTTACCTTTGTACCCCTCCATGTGGTGAAAGGACAAGCGCTAGTAGAGTTCTTAGAAGCACACCCACTTCTTGCTAGTGATGATCTCCCTGATGAACAAATCATGAACTTAGGGGATACTAGCATTCACCATTGGGAGATATAATTTGATGGTTTGGCTTCTTCTCAAAGAGGTGAAGAACCACAATCTACTATTTCAAGAAAGATAGGGGTAGGAATAGTTCTCTTAACTCTAGACCGTGATGTGATGAGATTCTTATATCATCTGTCCAGTCCTTGCACCAACAATGAAGCTAAATATGAGGCTCTAATTGCCAGTCTGGAGTTAGCCATTACTCTAAGCATCCAGAACATCAACATCTTCAGGGATTCTCAGGTAGTTATCAACCAAATCACTGGGTACTATAAGTTTATAAAGCCCAAGCTCCATCACTACCAAAAGTACAACTTGGAGTTGTTGGCCCAAATCTAGAGGTTACCATTTATAAGATTCCATGAGGAGAGAATGTCGTAGCTTTATGCCAAAGCTTGTCAAGAGTTGGCATGTCTGAAGGATGAGTCCATATCAATAAAGGTCTAAAATAGGCAAGTCTTATCCCTTATTGATATTGAACTCATCAAAAAGTACCCTATTAAATGGGAGGTTGCCATTGTCAAGAAAGACAAGGAGTTGTATTGGAGGCAACCATTCATGGATTACCTAAATAAAAGAAAACTACCTCAAGAGAAGTTCCAAGCCCCATCATATGAAGTAGAGAACACTTTCCTATGCTCTTGTGGATGGTGTCTTATACCGGCAGTCTTTCGATCATATGTGGTTACATTATTTATATAAGAATGAAGCCCATAAGATCCTAACCAAGGTACACTCAGGATTATTTGGAGCCAACCAATTCGGTCCAAAGATGAAAGCCAAGATCAAGAGACTAGGATACTACTGGTCATCGATGATCAAAGATTGCATGGATACAGCTAGGTGATGCCACCAATGTCAAATACACATTATGTTCCTACACCAGCCACCCAACATTCTAGATCCAACATTGGCCTCATGGCCATTCGAGTGTTGGGGTACCAACATTATGGGTCCAATTGATCCTCCTTCTTCCAAGGGTCATCAGTTCATCTTAGCTACTACTGATTACTTTTCCAAATGGGTGAAGGTGATTCCACGAAGAGAGGTCATAGATCAGCATGTGCTCCAATTTTTTAGGTACCATATCATATATAAGTTTGGAGTGTTTCGATGAATTATATGTAATAATGGTATTGCATTCAAGAGCACTGAGATTAACAACTTTACTCAGAGACACAACATAGATTGAAGATATTCTGCTAATAACTACTCGAGAGAAAATGGATTGTAAGCCTTCATAAAAAACTCTCATCCAAATACTAAGAAGACACTGACACAACAAGCGATAGCATGAGCGCTAGTTGAAGCCTTGTGGGCCTACCATACCACATATCAAACTCCAACTCGCCTACTCCTTCTTCTTAGTGTATGGGTCCAAGCCATTCTACCATTACCCAACTACCATCACTAAGGATAGGTAGCAAGATCACAATAAAGCAGAATGCCAAGTTGTGGTTAGAAGAGATCAAAGGTTTGGATGAGAGATGCCTGTAGGCATGTTAAAACCTTGAGTTGTACAAAGCTAAAATGATTCAATCTCACAACAAGTTGGTCCATCCTAGAGGTTTTCAAGTAGGAGAGCTTATTTTAGTTTAAGGAGACTGATTTTGCCCGTTGTAAGATGGGAGGCAAGTTTGAACCCACTTAGGTAGACCCTTTTTCCATAGAGAAGGCCTACCAAAGAGGATCTTATCAGCTTATTAATTATAAGGGAGAGCACCCAATGCTTCCAATCAATGGGATCTACTTAAGAAAATATTATAAATCATGTTTTAAAATAATTATCATCAATTAAAATTCCATTTCAAATTCAATCTCCTCCATGTTGAAAGTATTCTTGTTTGCAAACCTGCCATGATGTCATTAGAGTAGGTGTAATGAACTCAAGCGATGTCATATCCTTCATCAACATAAAATAAATATAAACTACACACAAACATATAAAATAAATGCATAACTTTTATCTAGGGCTACTCTAAGTTGAGATAATTCCCCCAAGTACACTCACTGAATAGCTACTCTAGGTCGGGTTGACGTGCTACCCTGCTAGTTTGTCACCCCAGTGGTATTCTTATTTTAGAGGATGTAAGCCTGCTACACTTTCTAGCCTTACTTGGCCATTGCACATCAATGAGCACCTTATTAGTTTGGTAGGCCTTACTGCATGGCCGATAAGCTACCTCATTTTACCTATATTTAAGAAGATGTGAGTCTGCTATGCTTACTTCTTAGATTAGCCTTCATGCACTAACTGGATTGAGTATATTTGAGTTTTAGGATAAGTCCCCTAGCAGCTCCTTCACACATGAATGCTTCAAGTTTGGGTGAAATCCTTCCTCAGGGCTCCCCGCTTAGTAGTCACTCTAGGTCAGATAGCATATGTCTCGCCGATGACAGACTATCCGATGATCAATTTTTCTTGGAAAGTTGTAAGCCTACAACTTTCTTTCCAAATTGATCATTGCACACGGCACCTTAGGTTGGTTGGTTCTCACTATGCTGATGAATACCCCACTCATGCTGATAGTGACACCTTAGGTTGGTTGGTTCTCGCATCTTAGGATACACCACTCATGGTAGATCTAAGTCTGCTATGCTTTCCCCTTGAGCTAGCCATCATACACTTATAGGCTTTTTCTTCTAGGGCTCAGGATAACGCCCCTAGTAACACCTCCCTTGTCGGCACTATATTTGGATCATCTGTGACCCCATTTAGACATTACACCGGTTACTTGATTGAATAGTTCCCCTTTCCTAGTAACCACCCCTTTGGTTGCAAAATTCATCTTGAGGATGTACAGATTCTCCCTTGGTGTAGTAAATCTAAGATAGGTCAAGGTTGATATATCCCCTTCTTAGTGTGGTCCCTCACACACCAACAAGGTCCATGCAAACATATAAACAAAGTATATATTCACCTATGGATTAGGAGGACACCCCTAGTGGTTTTCCCAAGTATCCTATCTTTAGGGTAGTGTCAAAACTCATATAGAATCATTGAGTACTCTTGAGTTCATATAAGTCCCATATTCACTTAGTCCCCGTGGTTCTATTTGTTATGCTACCAATAATTAACCCAAGCAGTTGTTCCTTGCTTAAGAAGATGTAAGTCTACTACGCCTTCTTCCTAGCACACCATCATAAAAAGCAACCCCTTAGGTTGAGCCTACCACAACAAGTAGACTATCCCTTTGGATATATAAATCTCAGGTAGGACAAGTCCAATATAACCTCCTCTTTGTGGGTCCAACACACACCGACATGGTCCATAAATTAAATCTATCAAATTTGATCGAGCTCACATCCCCAGTAGATATGCCTTCAATTCAAAATCAAACTAAACCAAACAAACCATATCAAATCATGTGAAATTAAGATAAAATTAATCTTGACTACTTTTGAGTCGACATAAGTCCCCAACGACATTCACTCAGTAGTCACCCTAGGTCAAGTTCGATTTATTGTGCATCCAACAGGTCACCCCAGTAGTTGTTCCTCACTTTGGATGATGTAAGTTTGCTACGCCTTCTTCCTAGCACAACTATTGCACATCGAAAGGAATCCCCTTAAGTTGGCTAGCTCTACCTCACAGTAGGTAGACTATCCCTTTGGATTTGTAAACTTGAGGTAAGTCAAGGCTGATATAGCCCCTCTGAGTGGTTCCATCACACACCGATAGGGTCCATACATTAACTCAGATTAAATTAAACCCGATCTAATTTTTCTTAGTGGAGTTAAATCACACCCTTCTCCCTAGTGGAGCCCCAAATCATATATAAATCAGTCAAGCAAAAAAATCAAATTCAAAACAAACCTCCCTAATACAGCCAAATTAAATCAACTCCCCCAGTAGAGTCTAAATCAAAGAAATCCAACAAAACTCTTATTCCCAGTGGATACAACCCCAAACAAATCTATGAAATCAAACTCAAATCCCAATCCCCAGCATATAGCCCGAACCTGCTCCCCTAGTGGAAGGTTCATATACCCGATCCTCAGCAGACTCAAGCTCATATCTCTAGCAGATGTGCCACCACATTAATTAAGACAAAACTAATTAAAGTTGATTTGATCTTAACTCATGGTTAATTTTAGATTCTTATCCCTAACAGATCATCTTTCTACAAATTATATAATCAAATCAAATTCAAACCTTATCTTCAGCAGATTTTCTTCTTCTATGCCCTCGACATAGACCCCTCATATGTCATGTCTAATGCATGTGTGATCCCCTAGCGGATCTCCCTCCATGTCCTTGACATGGAATTCTCATCAAATCTTATTTCTTCTCTTATGCACACCTTTAATACTTCAACCAAATGACTAACAATGTATTCATTCATATTACATCATCTTAACATTATTATCAACATTTTATGATTTGTGATGGTGCAAGCTCAAACTAACTATAAAATATCATGCTAAGCATATTATAGTGTGAATTAACACACTATATTATATTATAATATATATGATGTTATATTATAATTTGCTATAATATAATATATTGTCTAACATTACACCTCATTAAAATCACTTAAAAGGAACAAATAACAAAATTTTATCAAAATATGAATAATGTTCATTTTGGATGTAAAATTATTTATTTTCTATTAGAAATGGTGCAAAATAGCATAATTTTGGTGTTGCTTCTTGGTGTGTGCTGTGAATTTGGCCAAATTCTTCCATCTGAACCTTCAAATTAACATTTTTATGAGTTTTGACCCAATGTATTATAACAAAAGTAAAACATACTAAAATGTATAATAACATTTAGTAACACACCACCACATTCATATATATGTGAAGTTATATTGTTATGTACATTATATTTTAATATGCTTTCATATAATATATTATCTTACATTACACCTTAAAATGAATAACTTTAAGCAAAAATTATAAAATTTGGTTGAAAAATGAATATTTATTTTGGATGCAAAATTTCATTCTTTTGATTAAATGACACAGCATAGCACACCCCCAATGATATTCTCTAAAGCTTACCTTAAACTTTGCCAAATCCCATCATCTCGACCTATAAATTAGTATTTTTATGAATTATACCAGTATAAACTCTACTACATCATACTATAACAAACTAAAATATGCTAAACAACAAGTAGTAATAGACAATAGTATGCTATAATGCATGATGCTACACTATGTTTTGGCATCCTATATTATAATACACTATAACATATTATATTATATTATATTGCATATCACATCATAAGGTAATTCTTAGGATTAAAAATCATAAAATTAGTCTAAACAAAAAAAAACTATATGTTTTAGTTGTATAACTTACATATTTTAAATTGAAATAATATATTATGATTCCATGCTCTACCTATTATGAATTTGGCAAAATTCCACAATTTTAAAGTATAAATCAACAGTTTTTATAAATAATGCTAGTGTAGGCTCGATTGCATGATTATAAAAAACTAAAAGAATTTAAATTATGTAGAACAACATATTATGATATATGATGTTATACTATGCTACAACATATAATATTTATTTTGAACATAAAATCTTACTTCTTAGACTACAAGTGGCATAGCACACCTTTTGGTACTACAGATTAATTCCCACTTCAAATTTAATAAATTTCATCATTTAATTTATTAAATCAAACTTTTTATGATTTAAATTAATATAGACTATAGGACATAATACCAGAATATACTAGAACATTTCAAAACATCTTATAACATCCAAAATCACATTAGTACATGCTCAAATATATGATGCAACATTATACTATAATATATGGTATTATAATATGATTTAGGGTTAGGGTTTATGGTATTCAAATCTTTAATAGTCAAGGGAAAGTCTCTTGAAGACATTTTAGCTACCATAACTATGTTAGTAGTAGGTCATTCTTTAGATCTACTCTTAATGACATCTTTATTCAAGATTTATGGTTTAGAGTTTTTGGGTTAGGGTTTAGGGTTAGTTTAGGGTTTAGAGTTTAGTGTTTAGGGTTAGTTTAGTGTTTATGGTTTAGGGTTTAAAGTTTGGGGTTTAGGGTTTACATTTGGGGTTGCAGGTTTTAGGTTTAGGGTTTAGGGGTTTAGGGTTTAGGGTTTAGGGTTTATGGTTTTAGGGTTTAAGGTTTAGGGTTTAGGGTTTAGGGTTTAGAGTTTAGGGTTTAGGGTATCTAGGGTTTAGGGTTTAAGTTTTAGTTTAAAATTTTGGGTTTAGGGCTTAAGATTTTTTTTAATTGAGAATAAATTAAAATTCAACATTTCTTCTTTTTGATTTGATCAACCAAGTAGCATCCCATGATTTCTAGAACACAAGCAATGACATAGATAAAAAATGATCACCAATAGAGCAAATCCAAACCCTAGATAAGTTGAACTATCTTTACTATAAAGACAGTTCCATAGCACATATTAGATCGTCAGTTTCTCTAGTTCCCATTAGAATGACCCCTAAATCTCAAGTAGGAGGACCCACTATCATTTCCTCAATCTCTCCCTCTGCCACCACCACGATTGTAGCCTTCACCACTCCACCCACCTCCATAACCACCACTGCTCTGACCACTACCTCCATATCCACCAACACCTTTAGATCCCCCACTACCACTGCGATAATCATCGCCCCAGCATTTGCGTCCATTGCCATATCTAGACTGAGCCTAGTTGATGGTGATGTTCATGTCATCAAGGTTTTGGCCATTCTTAGGGTTTATGTTTACTTTAAAGTTTAGGTTAGCAGGTTTAGGGTTGTGGTTTAGTGTTTTAGGGTTTAGTTTAGAGTTTATGGTTTTATTTTAGGGTTTGGGGTTTAGGGTTTAGGTTTTAGGGTTTAGGGTTTAAGGTTTAGGGTTTGGGATTTAGGTTTAGGGTTTAGGGTTTAGTAGAGTTTAGGGTTTAGGGAGGGTTTAGGTTTAGGTTGTAGGTTTAGGGTTTAAAAAAAAAAGGTAGTTTAGGTTTATTTAGTTTATTTTATTTATTTGAGTTTATTTTTTTTTATTTTATTTTTTTTATTTTTATTTAGTTTAGTTTATTTTTAGGTTTATTTATTTTAGTTTAGATTTTTATTTTATTTAGTTTTAGGTTTAGTTTATTTTTAGTTGAGTTTTTTTTATTTTATTTTTAGTTTTAGGTTTATTTTTATTTTAAGTTTAGGTTTACATTTTTTATTATTTTTTTAGGTTTAGGTTTAGGGTTTATTTATTAGGTATGGTTTAGTTTTATTTTAATTTATTTTATTTTATTTTGTTTATGTTTAGGTTTTTCTTTATGTTTAGTTTATTTTAGTTTAGGTTTAAGTTTATTTTATTTGTTTATTTTATTATTATTTTAAGTTGGTTTTAGTTAAGGGTTTAGTTTTTTATATATTTATTTTTAGGTTTATTTTTATTTAGTTTTATTTTATTGTATTTAGGTTTATTTTATTTTTAGTTTTAATTATATTTAGGTTTTAAGGTTTATATATTTTAGTTTAGTTTAGGTTTTATTTATTTATTTTTATTTAAATTTATTTTTATTTTGTTTTATCGAGGTTTAGGTTTTTTAGTTTAGGTTTTATTTTATTTTATGGTTTAGGTTTTATTTATTTTATTTTTTTATTTATTTAGTTTTTTAGGATTTAGGGAGGTTTAGGGTTTATGGATGATTAGGGTTTAGGAGTTAGGGTATGTTTAGAAGATTTAGGATTTAAATTTAGGGTTTAGTTTAGTGGTTTAGTTTAGTGGAGGGTTTAGGTTTAGGAGTTTAGGGTTTGGTTAGAGTATTAGGGTTGGTTTAGGTTTAGGGTTTAGGTTTTTTAGGGTGTAGTTTAGGTTTAGGGTTTATGGTATTTTAAGGTTTTAGTGGGTTTAGTTTAGGGTTAGGTTTAGGTTTGTGGTTTATGGTTTAGAGTTTAGGGTTTTTAGAGTTTAGGGTTTAAGATTTAAAGTTTAGGGTTTAGGGTTGGGGTTTTATTTCAAAAAAAGAAATTCAAAAGTTTAAGTTTATTTAGTTTATTTTTTGATTATTCTAGTTTATTTTATTTTTTTCTTTTTATTTAAGTTTATTTTTTATTTTTATTTAATTTTGTTTATTTATTTTAGGTTAATTTATCTTAGTTCAAGTTTTTTATTTTAGTTTATTTTTAGGTTTAGGTTTAGGTTAATGTTTATTTAGTTTTATTTATTTTTAGTTTTATTTTATTTTATTTAAGTTTAGTTTTAAGTGTTTATTTCATTTTATTTTTTTTATTTTATTTTGGTTTAGTTTTATTTATTTATTTTCCTTAGGTTTCATTTAGTTTAGATTTATATTTATAGCTTTTTAGGGTTTAGGATTTAGGGTTTTGGGATAGTTGAGGGTTTAGGGTTTAGGGTTTGGGGTTTAAAGTTTAGGGTTTAGGGTTGTAGGTTTTAGGGTTTATGGTTTAGTGTTTATGGCTTAAGTTTTAGGGTTGAGGGTTTTAGGTTTAGGGTTTTAGGGTTTAGGGTTTAAGGTTTAGGATTTAGGGCTTAGGGTTTTAGGGTTTAGGTTTTAGGTCTAGGGTTCAAGTTTTACTTTAGGGTTTAGGGTTTTTAGTTTTTTTATTTTAATAGAGAATAAATTTAGATTCAGCATTTCTTCATTTTGATTTCATCAACCAAGTAACACATCAAGTTTTGTAAGACACAAGTGATGACATAAATTAAAAATAAGGACACATAGAGTAAAACTAAAGACAATTCCATAAGCAGTAGATCAGATCGATTGTTCTTCAGTTTCTCTAGTTCTCATCAGAATCACCTCGACCTCTCGAGTAGTGGGATCCACCATCATATCCCTGATCTCTAACTTCGTAGCCACCACACCTGTAAACTTCGTCTCTTCTCCCACCTCCATAACCATCACTATTTTGACCACCACCACCTCCATATCCACCTGCACCTCTAGATATCCCACCAGTACTGCGATAACTGCCACCTCTGCCTTTGCATCCATTGCCAGATCTAAACTGAGCCAAGTTGAGAGTGATGTTCCTGCTGTCAAAACTATGCCCATTCTTAGGGATTAGGTTTATTTTTTAATTTATTTAGTCACTATAGGGTTAAGTTTAAGGTTTGGGGTTTAGGTTTAGAGTTTAGGGTTTGGGTTTAGTGTTTAGTGTTTAAGGTTTAGGGTTTAAGGTTTAGGGTTTTAGGGTTTTAGGGTTTAGGGTTTTAGGGTTTTAGGGTTTATGCTTTTAGGGTTTAAAGTTTAGGGTTAGGGTTTAGGGTTTAGGGCTTAGGGTTTAGGGTTTAGTGTTTAGGGATTAAGGTCGTAGGTTTAGTGTTGTAGATTTAAGGTTTAGCATTTTTTTAAAGAAAAAAATTAATTAATCCTCTAGGTTAATTTTATTTAGTTTATTATTTTATTTATTTTAGTTTATTTTACTTTTTATTTTTATTTAGGATTATTTTTTATTTTTATTTAGTTTAATTTATTTACTTTAGGTATTTTTTTATTTTAGTTTATTTTTTATTTTAGTTTATTTTTTAGGTTTAGGTTTAGTTTTATTTTTTAGTTGAGTTTTACTTTTAGATTATTTTTAGGTTTAGGTTTAGGTTTTTATTTTATTTTTTTAGGTTTAGGTTTTAGGTTTTTATTTTAGGTTTATTTTTAGGTTTTATATTTTAATTTAGGTTTATGTATTTTAGTTTAATTTACTTTATAGTTTAGATTTAGGTTTAGTTTATTTTAAGTTTAGGTTTAGTTTTTACTTATTTTAGTTTAGGTTAGTTTAGGTTTAGGTTTTTTTGTTTATTTTTAAGTTTATTTTTTAGGTTTAGGTTTTATTTTGTTTTATTTTATTTTATTTTAGGCTTATTTTATTTTTATTTTATGTTTAGTTTTTATTTTATTAAGTATTTATATTCTTAGGTTTATTTTATTTTATAGTTTAGTTTTGGTTTTTCTTTATTTTATTTTTGTTATTTTTTAAGTTTAGGTTTAGGTTTTAGTTTAGGTTCTTATTTTATTTTGATTCAATTTTATTTAAGTTTAGGTTGATTTATTTATTTTATTTTAAGGTTTTATTTAGTTTAGGTTCAGGTTTTTAGCTTTTAAGGGTTTAGGGTTTATGGTTTAGGGTTTAGGGTTTTAGGGTTTAGGGTTTAGGGTTTAGTATTTAGGGTTTTATTTTTAGGCTTTTGGGTTTTGGTTTTGGGTTTTAGGGTTTTAGGTTTAGTTGGGGTAGGGTTAGGGTTTAGGGTTAATGTTTAGGGTTTAGGGTTTAATGTTTAGGAGTTTATGGTTTAGGGTTTAGGTTTGTAAGTTTAGTAGGGTTTAGGTTTAGGGTTAAGGGTTTTTATTTTAGGGTATTTTAATTAATTAGTGGTTTTAGATTTATTTTATTTATTTTAGTTTATTTTATTTATTTATTTATTTATTTATTTATTTATTTATAGTAGACTTATTTTATTTATTTTATTTTATTATATATATTATTTTTATTTTAGGTTTACTTTTTATTTTGTATAGGTTTTTTTTATTTTTTTAGTTTAGTTTAGGTTTTTATTTATTTTATTTTAGTTTAGTTTTGATTTTTTATGTTATTTTCTTTTTCAGTTTAGGATTAGATTTAGTTTTTTATTTTAGCTTATTTTTTTTTAATTTTGGTTTAGGTCTTTTTATTTATTTTATTTTTAAGTTTTATTTAGTTAAGGTTTAAGCTTTTAGCTTTTCAAAGTTTTGGGTTAGTTGAGGGTTTAGAGTTTAGGGTTTAGGGTTTGGGGTTTAGGGTTAGGGTTTATGGTTTAGGGTTTAGGTTATAGGGTTTAGGGTTTAGGGTTTTAGGGTTTAGGGTTTAGGGTTTAGGATTTAAGTTTTAGGTCTTAGGTTTAAGTTTTAGTTTAAGGTTTAGGGTGTTTGGTTTTTTTTAACAAAGAACAAATTTATATTCAATATTTTTTTTATTTTAGCAACTAAGTAACACACCAAGTTTTCTAAGACATAAGAGAAGACATAGATAAAAAATGAGCAAGCATAGAGCAAATCAAAAATCCTAGATAACTAGAACCGTCTCTACTATAAAGACAGTTCCATTAGCACTAAATTAGATCAACCGTGCTTCAATTTTTCCAGTTCCCATTAGAACCACCCTAACCTCTCGAGTAGCGGGATCCACCGTCATATCCCCTATCTCTCCCATCGCCACCACCTTGCTTGTAACCTCCGTTGATCCTCCCACCTCGATAACCACCACTGCATCAACCACCACCTCCATATCCACCAGCACCTCCAGATCCCCTACCACAACTGCGATAACCACTGTCTCCGCCTTTACCTCTACCATAGGATCTAGACTAAGCCTAGTTGACAGTGATGTTCTTGCTGTCAAGGTTCAACCCATTCTTTGGATTTAGGTTTAGGTTTAGGTTTATTAGGTTTTGTTGTTTAGGTTAATTTTTTAATTTATTTAGTAACTTAAGGTTTAGGCTAAGAGTTTATGGTTTGGGGTTAGGGTTTAGGGTTGGGGTTTAGGTTTAAAA